>OY856186.1:77039114-77526968 GCA_963693315.1 Diogma glabrata | reverse complement strand
AAAACATCAGATTACCAGCATAATCAATTGTATAAACCAAACGGTGAAATATCGAGATCTGTCTTGATGTTTGCTCAAACCAATGATGAAATAAAAATAATATTATGCATAATTTGGTTATTTATTTTAGTCATTTTTGTTGTCTTTCATTGATATTGCTATCAACGCAATTTATAGTGGCACTAAGCCAATTAATTCAACTTAAAATAAGTTGTGACAATCTATTTTGCATTTATTATAAATAAAGAAAAATTCAATTTGTATATTCGTATTATTTTAAAATAAATATAAAATAAAAAAAGTTGACTAAGGTAACCAAACATTCATGATGATGTTTGCACTGAAACATGATTTTTGTGAAATATTTTTCGTAAATATATCATAAACTTCCAAAAAGCGATACCTATCTGCTTATAACGGTTTCTACTTGGTTTTATTGACCGAAATCAAATTAATCAAATTAATGTTAACAAACTAATGTTAACAAATAATATGTATGTTATACCTGATACATATACGAAAATATAACTAGGTTAAATGTTTTGCAATGGTAAATTTGTATTTATAGTGAAGCAGATGGTAAGATGAAATTAGAAACAGAACTGTAAGAGCATTTATGGAAAAAATCAGTTCTTAATCAATTTCTCAACAATAACATTCTCAACGATAAATGTTCCTAAGCAACTGTTATCTTAGTAATATTACTACGGTTCTTACAGAATCGTTTAGTTTATCGACTACATAATATTGTTACGATTTTACATAATCGCAATGCAATACAAAACAAAATTGTATTCAACCTCAATTTCACTAATACAATGCTTCAAATGTGACAATGGAGACAGCAGTGGAATTAGTAATTTGTAAATAATGATTTTCTTATGTGAATTCAAAGATTCTGAGCTAAAGAAGGAACTAGAACAACGTGGCTAGTTAAGCTGAAACAAAACAAGCTGAAACAAAAGTAAATTGATGGTACGGCTTCGAGAAGCTATGAAAGATAATGGAATAGAAATGGCATTACAGGCAGTGCCAGCAAACGACCGATAAATTTATAGAGAAGTAATGAATACGGCAGCGACCATTAACAGTAGTTGAGCAGCATCGATTTAAAAGGTCGCTTGCAGCGGAATGGAGAAAGCCTACAACAGAAATATTCCTGGGCAGTGGAACGGCTTGTACATGTGGCATTCTTGTACATTTGACAAGATCCAGAAATCAGATTAACAGTAATGGTTATACCTAACGCGACTTTCATGAAACAGTGCAATGTGCGATTACACAGAAAGTTTGTATGGCATCTGGTGGATGCATAAAAGTGGATGCAGAAGGGAGCACGAGAGGTGGAGCATTGACACATAGAGGTGAATACGACATCAGATGCTGGAGATGTGATTAAGAGGATCACATGGTACGACAAAGCGGGAAAAATACGGAAGCAGAGAGAGCGTAGTCTTCTGTGAATGGAAGAGAAGCCGAAGAAAAAGAGTACGTAGGCTCTTCTGTGTTGGATATGTATAAAATGGAGCCATATTTTACAGGACTACCGGAACAAGGAGCCTGACAAGGAGTAATCAAAGGTAAACGTTGCTTCATGGAACTAGATATAGGTTCATCTCAAACATTCGGTCGCAAAGGTTTGATTGGCAACGTTTTGAAATCATCAGATATATTAAAACCCCAAAGAATAACTAGAGAATGCGCTACAGTAGCAGGTAAAAGGATCGCTTAAATCAAAATGAGGAATAACTGCTATCAACAGGAGGTGGTAGTGGCAAACATTATGGATGAAGTAATTTTGGGGATGGACTTCATGAAGTCGAAGGGATTTGTCTTCAATTTTGAATTTGGGATCTTAAAAGCTAATAATGTTGAAATACCACTACTTTTAAGTAACGAAGAATCGACAGATGTTGGCAGCGATTAAAAACAATGCACTGCACAGAAAAACTCAGAACCACCATTTAAAACGATGAGGAAAACAGAGGTAAAAAACGCAGACGTCAAACGAAAAAGTTAAAAAGAAAACAAAGGCGGGTGCATAACGAAGTGAGCAAATTAAATGAAATGGCTCAAATGGCTTCGATCTGGAACGAGCCCCAGCCGGAAACTGGGAAAATAGGAGTGGTTCAGACATGCATAAGGGTGCAACATTCAAACGGAAACGTAACGTAAACACGAATGAGAACCTAGACTCATCGAGGTAGGCCGACATAGACCAAAGTGATGCTCAAGAACGCAAAAAGCGATTTGAAGTAATTTTAAACAGCATGAGGAATACGAAAAAAAAACAAAAGTTTGGATTCAACAATTGGAGAAGTGATTTAGAAACTGTTTGGAACACAGGCTTAGGTGGAGGGTAATGTAACGATTCTACATAATCGCAATGAAATACAAAACAAAAATGTATTCAACCTCAATTTCCCCTATACAAACACAGAAAACTTGTAAACGGCTCAGTATCCAAAATCCGATGACCTCACCGAGATAATGGATTACCCTGCATTGAAACAGACAAAAACATTAAATGTAGGTTAAATTCTGGTTCAGGTTAACATCAAGCCTCTCAAATATGGGTCTAAACTGAAAAAGGGAATAACTAAATCCACCGAAAATGCAATAACAACCGGCTCTTCTACTGCAGCGAGAACAGTGAAAACGATGAAGCGCATCAATAATAATTTTTGAAAAAAAATGGTAATTTTCTACGTTTGGTACTGCTCTGAAGCAACTACACTTAAATTTATTTGTGAATAAAAGGGCGATATTACATGAGATAAAGGCAGAAAAAGTTCAATTATAAACATGTGACAGAAGAGTTCAAGAAGAGAAGAGCCAATGTTACGACATGCAAAAAACCTGTAATATGTAATAACATCAACGAAATGAGAAATACAATTAAATCCTTACAGTAAGATCAACAACGTCCCCAACTAATTTGAACAGCTATATTCTACTTAGAGTTTCTGCTCGAGAAATCCGGTCTCGAGATTCTCGAGAAACAATTGTAATTTTGAACTCTCGAGATTCTCATTTCTCGAGAAAAATTGTCGAGAATCTCGAGATTTAACAAACCACCATAAATCATTCAATATTATTATTTTAATGATTTTTTTACTAAACAAAAATTGTTAATATCAATCTGCATTACTTTCTGATTGTTAAATGTGGATGTCGATGCAAATATAATATTGTTATTTGTTATAAATGTTTTGGGAAAAACCTATTTTTATTTCTATGGCAAAATAACCTAAGATCACCAAAATGAAGGCTTTTAATCTAAAGTTTACCATAGCAATTGATGAATGGACAAGCTTCCTCAAGCGTGGATATTTGAACGTACATTTGTATTACATTAAAGGAAAATCTAGACCTAGGATTGATGCGAACTGAAGGTTCATATCCAGTTGAAAAAGCCTACAAAAATTATGTGCCACTACAAGCGATGAGCCAGTGTAATGATGAAATATGGCAAAATATCTCCAGCTTACCAACAGTTATGTTACAGTCATGGGAAACACCTAACGATAATGTCAATATTTTAAAAAGAAAATGAAGTTAAAAAATCAGTGAAAGCGAAGCTTCCAACAGTGATTCCGATTCAGTTCTACAACAAAATAAATTTTTAGCTGGCAATTTAGTATTGAATCAAAATATAAAAATACGAGAACCGATTTCAAAAATTTGGGTAATTGTAAAATTATTTAAAAACTCGCCAGTACGCAATGCTATTTTGCAAAATTGTATAAAAAAATTAAATGAAGAAAAATTATTCCTGGTTTTCAAAACTAAACGGAATTCTATTGAAACCATGGTTAAACGGTTTTTGCCAGCAGTTTAAAAAACTTCATACCTTCTAAATTTAAATCATTTTTGGAATACTAAATAAGATGATGTAGCTGCTTTAAATATTTTGAGTGCCATTCAACCAATCACAAAATCAATAAAAGCGTTTAACCGTCATGGCTGACTCATTATCTTCAGAGGAAATCCTAAAATTTATATTCAAATCTCTTCGGAAAAACAATTCAGAAATAAGCTTAAATTTTTTATTTGAAATACAATCTCAAATTTTTAAAGGAGATAACTCAATAAATTCATTATTGAAATTCCTTCACAATCCAAAGTCGGTTAGTTAGTCAACCCGAGGAAAACGATTTTTTTCTATTTGCTCTAAAAGTGAAATTATAAAAACTGCAAAAAAATTCTCTTGAAGATTATTTAAAGAACCAAAAGTTGATTCTTCTAATTACAATGAAAGCATTACATATATCGACGAATGATATCAACGAAAGTGAAGAGCTTATGTAGCCATCGGACTCAGAATTAGAGGAAAAGGTTGCGTTGAAATAAATTTAGAAGTATTCGTGAGAGTTTGAGAATGCAGTCAACAATAAATGACAATTACCGTTCACTATCTAAGGAAATGAATGCATTTGAAGCTACTGTTAAGATCACTTTCAATTTAGAAGTTCTAAGAAACACTCTGTTAAATTTGGTTATCAAAAAAAGAATAACAGACCCGGACAAAAAACACAATTTTACCTGGACGTGAAAAAGGACCAGACTACCGAATCGGAACGTGGAACGTGCGCAGCCTGAGCGCTCCTGATGCTCTTATAAGTCTGGAAACAGAGGCTGAGAGGTATAGGATGGATATTATTGCTCTACAAGAAATTAGACAGCCGATAATCGGAAAACAAGATTTAGATAGTCACTCTCTATATTGTAGTGGTCATCCTTCCCGAAGAGAATTTGGTACTGGCTTTCTTGTTGGTGCACGCATACAAGAAGCCGTGATGAAATTCATCCCGGTCAGTGAGAGGATCTGCTACCTACGTGTACGTGGTACATATAACAATATTTCTCTTATTGCCGTGCATGCACTTACTGAAGCTAAGACCGTCGACGAGAAGGATAATTTCTACATAGCACTGGAAGAGGTTATGAAACAAACACCAACACGCGACTTCATTATGGTTTTTGGTGACTTTAATGGACAGGTTGGAAGAGATATCTCTTATGGAAATGTGGTGGGTCCCAACAGCCTGCATTTGAATTCGAATGATAATGGTGGGAGAATGACTGAGTTTGCATTATCAAATAATTTGAGAATTGCCAGTACGTTCTTTCCGCATCGATCGATTCATAAACAGACTTGGGTCTCACCGAATGGAAACACTCGAAATCAAATTGATCACGTTCTAGTAACAGCAGGTTTCTTTTCGAGCGTTCGGGATGTGCGATCCTTTAGAGGTGCATACATCGAAAGTGATCACTTCCTTGTATGTGCAACGATAAGGTTTCACTTCCCAAATCCAGGCATTCCAAAATTCAATCAACGGAAACGTTTTAACATCTCATCATTAAAGAATGCTGAAACAGAAGAGAGATATCAAATCCATATTGCCGAAACATTGGAGAAATCAGAAACCATTAATGGAGACGTCGATAAGTCATGGTATTTGCTCAAAGATGCTGTTTTAAGCGCTGCTGAGGGAATACTTGGACGACCACAGAACCACTCCCAGAAGCCATGGATGGATCAAGCATGCCTTGACGCTATTCAATACAAAAGAGATTGCTATCTGAAGTGTCTACAAGGACGCAACACCAGGTCCACGAAGGAAAGCTATAAACTGGCAAGACAAGCCGTTACAAAGCTATGTAGACGAGCGAAGAGAGAATGGTGGAAGAGACAGTGTGAGGAGATTGAAAGCTTCAATAAGGAACATCAATCGCGTAACTTCTTTCAACAGGTTAAAACCTTAAAGAAGGGCCCTCAAACTAGATCAACTGCTATTCAAAATGAAGATGGGGAGCTACAAGTAGACCTTAAAAATATTTTAGATACTTGGGCCGCTTATTTTGAGAATCTTCTCAACTTAAGTGACCAGCAACAAGTCGGACGACGAGCAAAGCTTATTCGTGCGTCAAAGGTACATGTAGACGAACCCACCAAAGAGGAATTCGATGCGGCGCTGTCAAAACTAAAATGCAATAAAGCACCTGGTATCGACGATATAACATCCGAAATGATTGTACATGGTGGCGAAACTCTATCCTTAAGATTGTTTGAACTTGTTCAAATGATCTGGCGGACTGAAACCATGCCACAGGACTGGAACACAGCTATGCTGATACCAATCCATAAAAAAGGTAATCGCCTACAATGTGCAAACTACAGAGGAATCGCTCTCCTCTGCACAGCATATAAGATCTTTTCCTACATTTTGCTATCCAAAATCAATCCTTTTGCTGAACAACTGTTTGGAGAATATCAGTGTGGCTTCCGGCGGGCCCGAGGTACCACCGATGCACTTTTCTCGATAAGGATGATTTTGGAAAAGTGTCGAGAGTTCAACATACCTGTGCACCAACTTTTCATTGATTTCAGGCAGGCCTACGACTCTCTCGAACGGGAGACTCTATGGTCTGCTCTGGTGTCGATGGGAATCCCTGGTAAACTGGTATCACTATGCAAAATGACAGTACAGAACTCTCAATGCTGTGTACGAGTAGAGAACGAAATATCAAAGTTTTTTAAAGTCGACTCCGGTTTAAGACAAGGTGATGCTATCTCTCCTATACTTTTTAATCTAGCCTTGGAATATGTGTGCCGTCAAAAGAAACTACCGACTAATAACAATATCTTGTCAATAAACTCAGTACAGATGATTGCTTACGCTGATGATGTTGTCATCCTCGGCCGAAGTGAAGCTGTTATGAGTGAGACTTTCAAGTCGCTTGAGAGTGGTGCTAGGAAAATTGGTCTGCAAATTAACTACAATAAAACCAAACATATGAATGTTTCAAGAGAGGCTGAGAAGAAAGATTTGATGTGCGGCGATAAACGAATTGAGGGAGTTGAATCTTTTAAATATTTGGGATCAATGCTTGACTCAAACAACAGCATACTTACAGATATTAAAGCTCGAATCGCTGCAGGTAATCGAACTTTCTACTCAATTAAACCTCTCCTTGGATCACCGTATGTATCAACTAACACCAAGCTCAAGTTATACAAGACATTGATTAGACCGGTTGTGATGTATGGGTCACAAACGTGGACCCTTACACAAAATGACGAATCGCATTTATCTGTATTTGAGCGTAAGATCCTACGCTACATATTTGGTCCACTTAAGACAGACGATGGGGAGTATAGAACCCGGTATAACTTTGAGATCAGAGACCTTCTTGAGGGTCCTGATATAATAGGTTGTATCCGTTCTAATAGGATTGCTTGGTTTGGGCATGTTCTACGAGCCGATTCACAGTCTGGAATGATTAGAAAAATGTACGTTAGTACCCCAGGGAGTGGTAGACCGCGAGGTAGACCACGACTACAATGGGAGACTGACGTAATAAACGACCTTAAAAAAATCGGCTGCCATGGTAATTATGTCGCTGTTGCGAATGACCGTGGTGAATATTCAAAGCTGATTAACCTGGCAACGCTCCTACATGGAGCATGAACGCCTTTAAAAAAAAAAAAAAAAAAAAAGAAACACTCTAGTTTTGATAAAACCAACATAGACTGGAAACGAGAGAAATTTTTCTGTATCTGGAAGTTTTGACAGTAAACGGAGAGTTACTTTTCTTGTAGAAATTAATTTTGAATAATTCTCGAGAATCTCGAGGAATTCAAATAATTATTCCCGATTTCTCGAGAAACACAATCGCTGATAAACTCAGGATTCTCGAATCTCGAGATTCATAAAAGGTCGAGACATCAGAAACTCTATCTACTGCTAATGACAAAAATTTCTAACGACAAAAGGCAATACATGAAGATTGTCGTAGTACTTCTGCGGAGCATGACTGATTTAGTTAGGGTAATAATTAGGAAATCACAGTTCAAAACACACAAACCATTGAAAAATGTTTTACTGGTTCCAGCAATTAAACCTGAATAAAAGTGGCACGTGTTATTTTGTAAACATGAGCAATTAATATTCTTCAAGATTATCTCGATGAGTTGAACAAAAAGTCCGATCTTCAACTGCCAATAGATAGTTTTTTGATGGATTTCAATGTTGACATTCCATATAAAGGACATAATCCTATGTTTAGACGAGCTGCGAAACAACATTGGAGTCCGACGTCTAAACAACAGTACATTTTCTGTGACAACGAAGGTAAAAGCAAACCAATAACTAGACAAGGTTGCCTGTCACGCACACAAAACCCACTTAAAACCATTGTAGCGGATTGTATTATTTTCATAATGAACATGACCGCAAGAACAATTCTCACGAACACGATTGAAGCTCATCAGTAGTAGAAGGAGATCGATCCAATCTTTCAGTCTTGTTGCCAACAACTTATGTTGCATAAACTTTTCGGACAGAAAGCCAGACGTCATACACAACCAAGTCAATTTTTAGGCTGGTTTATCGATATCAAATTTGGAAAACTAAATCGTACCATCTCACTTGAGGCTGTTGTCGAAGAAAAAAAAATTATTGCAAATACGTCTTTTTTGGTAGTCGCATCAGTCACTGAACCTTTTATAAACCCATACTTACTCACATAAATGGGTATTATAGTTGATCTTAAAATCTAACTACCTTAGTTATGAGTGTGCTAGTCGATTTCACGACATAACACTCTCACTTCTGACATTATAAGCCATAAAAGAAAATTATAGTAAATTTCTACAATAATACGAGTCAGAAAAAACATTACGTCAAATCGTTGGAAGCGCTCCTATTCCGATACCATGTTGCCTGGAACCACATAACAGTAGCATTATCAAAAATTAATTCAACCAGATGCTTAAATTAGGATTGGTAAAACCGGTTTCTTTAACTATATGCTACCCTTTTCATTTAGTACAAAAAAAAATAAATTAAAGGATTGAAGACTTTGTGGGCATTACCGACGTTTTAATGAGGTTACAGTATCTGGTCGGTACACAATACCAAACATTAAAAAATTTTCGATTTTAGCGAACGCAAATTCTTCAAACATTTATCTTGGTCATGCCAATCATCAGATACTATTTGCAATCAAAAACATATACAAAGTAGCAGGTATACAAGTATACAGCAGGTAAATGCAGGTATACAGCAGGTTGTGCAGTACCTGGAACAGTATATAGACTTTTGTCGACCACCTTTGCTTTTTTTGTCTCGTGAGCTGTTGCCTGCGGAGCAAAAGTGCTCCACATTCGATCGTAAGTTTAAGGAATAATAATCAATGGAAGAATAATAACAATTTACTGTGCGTCCACATACCTCGTTGATGCATATAATGTTATCATTTTTTCTTTCATTTGATTGGATGCCAGTTTATTGTTAGAAAACAATTCAAAATTCAAACATGAACTGAAAGACACTTAAATTTGATGTTTTTTGTTACTTCAGTCCATCAATAAATATTGACGTTGGTATATAATATCATATTAAGCAACAAAAGTTTACCGCGATATATGCACGGAATTAGGTAATTTGTAGCAAAAAGTAGAATGAAAAAAATCTACAAAATACTCAGTTAAAAGGAACTGTGGCAACAGTTTCCTTAGCGAAATAACAGTCGATTTTATAGTGCTTCTTGATTCGTGAACTGTTCCGGTACGAAACCCGTTTTAAAAAATTACAGGAGTAAAACGAAAATACTAGTCTGTAGACCAGTGGTTGTAAGTAGAAGTTGAACAGAAGACCAAAAATTATATTTTTGAAATAATTATACATTTTGGATGCAAAACAAATTTTGTAAAATATATTTAAACGATATTGTCCCGTTTAAGAATATATGTATATCAATTCAGTATAAGCATTTCCTATAGCGTAACCTGGATTTGGACAATATAGAATTAATTATTTTACGTTTAAAGGAGTTAAAATTAAGATTGGAACACTTTGCAACAACAATTGAAAATAAAAATCTTAATACTGAACGGATCATTTAATATTCGTAACAATATATTTTTTTTTAAATTTTAAAATAAATTTAATCTATCAAATTTAATGTCCACAACTACAAATTTGTGTGGCGAACGCGTGCGTCGCAAATATTTTCGCCACAAAAATATTTTATCACACAAATATTTATTCACGTAAATTTTTAAGTCACTCCGCTCAAGCCATTCGAGAAGATGTTATATTAGTTTTCTGAATCGTTCGTTTTTGTCGAGGCTTTTGTACTTTCCTAGTTCAAATTGTATTTTTTGATATTTATATTAAAATATAATATTTATTGCAAATAAATAATTATGGATATGAACTAAATAAATTTTTAAGGTGTGGAAAGCGTCCACACTAGAAACAGCATGCGGCAAAAATCTCTTTGATGTTTGTCAAAAAACCGACAAGCTACGGATCGTGTGTGTTTAATGTGAAAAAAATTCTTGCGTCCTTTCCGTGCGCCACATACGTCCACGCTACGTAGAATGCGCCGTAAATATTTGCGGCGCGCGTGTTCGCCGCAATTATTTGTAGGTGTGGACTCGGCATAAGAAGTTTAAAAATTAAACCAATCATAAAAACTTTATTTATTAAATATAATTATAAAACTGCGATGAAGTTTAAAAAAGTCACTTGCATAATTGTCGATGTTTAACCGAACTTTATAGAAAACCTGAAATTGTGTTTTTCCGTGCCAGGAAAATTTGTAAGTGTGCCAAGTCTGACACGCGTGTTACCTAAACATTTTCCACCGTGTTAGTATTTGTAGAGTGAATACTGTAAAAAGCAATATTTTTCAAAACAAACAAACAAATTTCACCATATAAAAAAAATGACATGTAATATATATGTCAAAATTTTAACTCAATACCTTGACATAGTTACATTTACAATAAAACCGCAGAATATTTCCTTATCACTATTATTGAATTTCAAAGTGATTCGCACCTAAATCTCTATACCAATCCATTTCATCATCTTTTGTTTTATAAATAAATCAATCATTTTTTTTAAAAACAAATCCACAACATCCGATCTACTAAAACTTATAAAAATTCATATTAGTGTTAAATTTCTTTACAGATCTTCCGACCACAGTCAATTAAAAAATTAAATCATAACAAATCTAAATTTTTCGTAATAAGTTTTTATTCTTATGTAAATTATTGATGAAAAACACTCACCGTTTCTATCAATAAACATTAGCGGTGTTTTTCCTAAGTAGACAGAAACTTCTCTTTCATAATTTTCCTTTAGTTATTATAATATTTATATATCAATCCGTTATAAATATTAATTTCTATGCATGAAAAACATGACAATGAAGTCAATCGAAACATTATTGTAATTATAATAGAAACATAACAGTTACAAAACAACAATTACGTTATTTCTAATTGTTATAAACCAAACAAAAAAAAAATATGAAAATACAACAATAGCAGCATAGCACTAATATTTTTATTATTATTATTATTATTAATTTCACATCTTGATTCTATTTTTATTTTAAAAAATTTTGATTTTTTACTTAATTTATTACAAAATATCATAAATGAAAATTTAATATTCTTGGAAATACATTATCCAGTTGAGGTTTTTCTTTTTTTCTGTTTATGTCATGCATCAAAAAGAAAATAGAAAAAGAAAATTAAACGCCTACGCACATATCGTAAATCGGGAGGAACACTAAAATTAATGGACTGTCGCGCGTCATTGTTTCACACTAGTTTTAGATATATTTTTTAATTTTTTTTCTTATAATTAATTAATTATTACATTTTTAAATTGATTTACACTTTTTTTCATTCACAATTTTACACTTAATATCGTCGCTTTAATAATGAAATGGCGTATACGCAAAAGTATAGTTTCGAGATATTTGAGTTTAAAGTTTGATGTGCGCATGCATTTGCATGGACGTTAATTTATAATTTATTAATTCTAACCCCCAGTCATAAAATAATTCGAAAATGTAAAAACGCCAATTCAAAGATACCCTTATGGGGAATGCAGCGCACCTATAATATAAAAACAACGTATAAATAGCATACGTTGTTTCATTATTAAGGCGACGATATATTTTTATTTTTTTTTTTAATTATGAAAGCGCGCGCATTTTATATTGATATAATCGTACCGACGATTCGTTTAAAACTGAGTTCATTTCTTTTCTTACAAATTACATTTTTTTTTTAATATTTTCATACATTTTGTTTTTTTTTTATTTTGATGTGTTTTTTATTTAAAAAAACAGTTTAAAAAATAATTTATACCGCGAAACTCTTTCTAACTATAAATTTCAAGAATAACAATAAAAGCATTATGTTTCTGTTTATTATCAACATTAATGTGAAAATAGTTTTGTTTTACTCAATTGTTTATAATATTTTGACTTAATTACGCAAAACGAAAAAAAAAGAAAGTCAATTTCCCCATTTTTATATCTTTAAACTAAACTATCTACGTCCTCCAACACTCTCCAGAAGCAGTAAGTAACTGAATAGTATCTTGCTAACAAATAAATAACACAACCTTCAACATACCTACATAACTTAGAGATTTATAATAAATCTGTCATCATGCAGAATATTAAGTGCACCTGTCAAGCATTTAGTTGTTAGCAGCTGCTAACAGTTTACCGCAATCGATTTTATTTTATTTTTTACAGAAAGATATTAAGTTGTTACTATGTTTTTGTATTTGAACAAAACTGAACACATTTCCGAAGGGTCATTTGTTTAAAAACTTTTGACAATCAAATTATTTTTCATTTTCTAAGATTACCGTTGGGTGATGCAGGCTCTAGCCGATTTGTCATTCCGTTGCCCATAGATTTTTCACGGAACACTGACGGACATATATAGCAGAGCGAGGTATGAGAGTGGCGAAGGGGTATATGGTAGATCAGGATTCCGAACTAAAAAAGAATACTACATTGCAACGATTCAAATGTATAGAAAAGACGAACATGGGAAGTGAACAAACGGAATTCCTCTCGACGTCTTTTATAGGCAGAAATGCTGTTATAGTTGGAACCTTGTCTACTTCTGCAAGCAGAAATATAAGTGCAGTAATATAAGCTTTAAACACCTTAAAATATTCCAATGGTAAGGGCAATGCCGAAGAATCGATTGACTAAAGGTGAATGACACCAGTCGCTAACGTGAAAACAAAAATATATAATTTGCATTATGGAAGCGGGCACCACTTCAATACTAATTGTAGAGATCGAGTTCTCTTATAGGCCACTGCCATTTTAGATATCTTAAGACTAGCCGCACACCTTGCAGACCACTCAATGACAAAAAAACACAAAATACTTCTTTTGGAGAGTCTACGGAAGTATATACCTCAGTGTATATACCTATCAATGAGGATCTTCATTTCACTGAAATCCTGGTCGAACCTGTAGACTGTAGCAGTTTATTTACGAAAAAAAAAACAAAGTTGGGAAGCATATTGAAGGTGCCGGATATAGATCAATCTATTAACGATAGCTCAAAATTTCGTTGATCCAGATTTTTGACAAATAGTGAAGTAAAACTATATTATATTGTGTTTAGCTACATTTAACCATATTTATGAATAGTTGTGTAATATTAAAACAGTTAATTAAATAAAAAATATAAAGGTAGCTAATTAAATAAAGTAGCTATTTATTTTATTACTCCATATTTGGTGATCCCGACATGAAACCTTCCAATGTTCTACCTTCACTAACGTGTAAACTCACTAATCGCTTTAGAAGCACTTTTTTATATTCTGATGTAAACTAGCATATTGAAGATTTTGTATCAAGTCGTTTCGAAGCTGCATTTTAAAATTGACAACAATTTCTGTTATTATTTTTCTATCTGTCTCTCAATCATCAATTTTAGGGACATTTTGTCTATCTTGTAATTCTATCACTCTATTGGATATTGATATTAAAACACTTGCGTTAAAAAATTTATTTTTGAGATGTTTGTGTGCTTAGTTCTAAAAAAAATCGAATATATGCAAACTTGTTATTTTAAGACTCCAAGTTCTTGCACAAAAGAATATAACGGCACAGAGGTGAATATTACACAATTTATATTACACATTAAACCCCCGACTCGAGTAAATCAATTGCATCTCGATCAGAAAATTTAATAATTTTATTTTCACAAATTAATAGTCACCGACTAAATAACAATTTTTTGAACTAATTGATTTTCGAACTAATGAATAAACTTTTAATTTTTATTTATTTAAAAATGAAACGCGTACTCGAGAATCTTTTATTAAATTTTGTGATTTAATAATCAAAATCGAACTGAGCTCGTATGTTTTAAACCTAATATTTATATTATCTATAATAGAATAAATGAACGAGTAAAAAGATCGGCTACTTGAAACATTTATGTTACCATTTCATCTACGTTTTCCACAAAAAAAACCTACAAAAGATATTCACAATCATCTTCTTTCTTGATTAATATATAGGAAGAAAACCGGTTAGAAATATTGCATTTTGTTGAAACAAAAATGAAAGAAAGATCCAAATGCATCAACTGTTTTGTTTCTAATTTTAGATCTACGAATGAGTCAACCTCGCGCACTCCAGACCCTGCTATTAACATATAAGTTTCCGTGAGATATCACTAAAAAAGATGATAACTTGGAGGAGCTGGTGGATGAACTCTATTTAGTCAACGGTAGCACCCTCAATCTTAAATATGGAATACTCCTTGATGATGGTACGTTATTACTCGCTCGAAAATATGAGCCACGTTGCTTCTTTCAATTAGGCTTAGTCAGCGCAAACAACATAAAGTACAGATATTAAGTAGACTAGCTAGGTTTAGGTTGTACAATACCTTAGATTTCTTGAGCCACAAAATAAGAGGCACTTCCCCTCTCATTCAAAAGAAAAAATTAATACCATTAAAAAGCTTTATAAAGAAAATTCAACAATTTGTTCGCATAGTTAATTACTACAATATATATGAGAATATGAGCAGGTACTAAAGAGAACTAAAACTTCTATTAATTAATTTAAGTTGGCCCTCCGAATGCAACGAAGCATTTGAGAGTTTAAAAATTAAAATTTGGGAAATTACAATGCTAGCGCATCCGCTTGACTGATGCAAAATTCAACAATACTACTGATACATTAAATATAGCAATCAAGGAAGTGATTCAACAGTACAATAAAAACTGAAAACCCTTGGAGCCCTTTTCAAAGAAATTGACAGAAAGCGAGAGAAAATTTTCAATATTCGATAGGGAATTGTTGTTAATCTATTTAACCATTAAACATTTTAGATTTTTTTAGAAGGTTGGTCATAGTATAGGATCCGAGTATACAACGACCTTCACCGAACTGGTTAATGGATGAAAAGCATTTTATATTAAATTAAATATGTTAATAAATATATTGCGAGTCCAGAATATGATTAATTAAAAATTTAAAAATTAATTTTTTCTAAACATTTCACTGTTTCGGTTAATAGACAAATAACATACCAATCAAAAGTATGAAGCCTTTAGAATATGCAAACGATAGGTTGTCTATTTTTTTCCCGTCATAACTTAGGGTTGGCAGGTATAAAAAGGCAGATCGAAATTAGTAATTTGCACCGGTCTGGTTAATGAATAAACTTTATGTCAAAATAAAGATTATTTTATTACAAACACGGTGATATAGGGTTGTCTGCAAAAAATCAGTCCTGAATTAGGGTTGTCGAGTTTTAAAAAGTGCAATATTCCTACGAATGAATACGTGCGACAGAGAGGTTCCAGCGAACTTTTTGTCTGTGAAAATAAAAAAGATAGCGATAGACTCGTAAATGCTGCGCATTATTTTGGAACAGCTTGCCACAACATTTAGAATTGAATTGAAAACTATTAACCAGTTTAATGCACAGAAACATTGTCTTTCGTTTCGTTCTTTATACATTCAAATAACATCTAGAATTATTATTTACAGTTAACGTATATTGTATAATTTAGTATGTATAACTTATTTACATTTCTAATATGAATTAAATAAATTTAGAATACAAGAAAAAATTTTAATTTCATTTTTATCGCAATGGATAACTAATTGCAGCAAATAATTTGTGTTTAATACAGGTATTTATTTGTTTATTTCTATCTTTCATAATTTCAAATTATAGATTCTCTTTAAAGGTAAATATTAAATAATTTATATGAATAAAAAAATATAATCAGTTTTATTTTAAGAAATATTTAGGCAATATTTAATATTTTACTTAAGTACATATTTAATAAATATTTATTTTATTATATTAATTATTATTTCGTTTAGTATTATAAAAAAGAAAATTTCGCATACAATTTGAATGTAAAAATCTTGTTTAATGTTTAGTCAGGCTGAAATTGATGACTTTTAAAAAATCTGGCCACTTGGTCATGAGCAGCATACTCGTCATTTTAATGCAAATAGAAATCAATGTCAACCTTAATAAAAAATGAGACTAGTTAAATCCAAAATTAAGTTCAGGAAAATTTATTTAACTTACTGGTTTAAATTAATTCACATAAGTTAAAACAGTCTAATCTCTTAGAAAATCTTCAACTCTATCGCTTAGAAATTCAATGTAGATCAGCTAATTTCTTCTTCCATTGAAAGTTGCATGCCACTTCATTTCTTCATCTCTTGTAGCAAAATGTACTATTTCACAAATGTATTGGCACGCAAAAATAGCGATTATTAAAAAAAAATGTTTTGGCACTCCAATAAAATTTAGTTGCGAACCCTGGATATACCAATATTGATTAAATTTAACATAAATCAAGAATAAGCCATAATTTATGAATCTACCTTGAATCACTTTGAAATTTGAGAAATTGAGTTAAAAAAATTTGATTGTAATTTTCTCAAAATAAAACTGTATTAGAAATAATTTTTTAAGAAATTGTTGTTCTAGAAATGATTGTAATTTATTTGAGTAAAAATGAGAATAAAAGTTGCACAAAATCATTAATTTATTGAAATTCTATTTTGAAGCGTATAGCTATTAAATTGATTGTAAAATTCTTTAAATAATTGTTGATGATTTAAATTGAGAATTTCGTAATTAAATGAAATTGAATAAGTTAATCTTAATCTATAAATTGGACTTATTGATAAAACTAACAAAACTTCTCTCGGTTTAAACCAGTTATTCTATAATCTAGAAGATCAGCTTCGAATTTTCATCAACTAAGAGTTTCTGTATTTGAGAAAAGCTTTTATTTAATATTAGAATATTATTTCTCTCAGTGACGCACCTGTATTAAACACAAATTATTTGCTGCAATTAGTTATCCATTGCGATAAAAATGAAACTAAAATTTTTTCTTGTATTCTAAATTTATTTAATTCATATTTTAAATGTAAATAAGTTATACATACTAAATTATACAATATAGGTTAACTGTAAATAATAATTCTAGATGTTATTTGAATGTATAAAGAACGAAACGAAAGACAATGTTTCTGTGCATTAAACTGGTTAATAGTTTTCAATTCAATTCTGAATGTTGTGGCAAGCTGTTCCAAAATAATGCGCAGCATTTACAAGTCTATCGCTATCCTTTTTATTTTCACAGACAAAAAGTTCGCTGGAACCTCTCTGTCGCACGTATTCATTCGTAGGAATATTGCACTTTTTAAAACTCGACAACCCTAATTCAGGACTGATTTTTTGCAGACAACCCTATATCACCGTGTTTGTAATAAAATAATCTTTATTTTGACATAAAGTTTATTCATTAACCAGACCGGTGCAAATTACTAATTTCGATCTGCCTTTTTATACCTGCCAACCCTAAGTTATGACGGGAAAAAAATAGACAACCTATCGATTGCATATTCTAAAGGCTTCATACTTTTGATTGGTATGTCATTTGTCTATTAACCGAAACGGTGAAATGTTTAGAAAAAATTAATTTTTAAATTTTTAATTAATCATATTCTGGACCGAAATTTTTTAGACAACCCACTTGCAATATATTTATTAACATATTTAATTTAATATAAAATACTTTTCATCCATTAACCAGCTCGGTGAAGGTCGTTCTATACTCGGATCTTAGACTATCACGAATTTCACTATTTTCATATACTTATAGCTTCTGACTAGGGCAATTCAAACTACTACTGAAAGAAATTCATGAAAATCAAGACACTTGGATTACATAAATCAATTTACTACTGATATTCAACATGTGCAAGGTAAACACGATGTTGTAACAGATGCAAGGTATGTCTCGGATTAATTTAGTGTCAATTTATACGGTGTTGGTAGTCGTCCAGAAAGCCGAAAATAAAATCGAATATGATGAAATTAAACAGGCACAAAAAAGAAGGCGATGAACGTTAAAATTTATTTCTTTGGTATTTTTTGTATTAAATTTCTAGATATTACGATGTGTGAATTCATAGGATGAGAGAATATTTCGTCAACATCTAAGTCAACATTCTAATCAACATCCTAAGTCACGGGTGTAAAGTCATTATTGATTGTTGCCAATCAATGCGAAACTTAATATCTGACGTAAAGTCAATATGTTGTTATATTTTTGGTTAGGAAATATAGACAACATTAGGGGAATTTTTTAATTTCGGATTGGTTTTTGTGAACAATTAAGCTTAAGTACATATTGGAAATCACTTGAATTTTGCAATTCGAAATAGAGAAAATGAAAAATCATTTCGAATTGCAAAATTCAAGTGATTTCCAATATGTACTTAAGCTTAATTGTTCACAAAAACCAATCCGAAGTTAAAATTTATGTTCTAAACGCCATGCGATGAACTACCACTCTATGTATACACTTATAATTGAGGCACGGCTGTTCCTAATGCTATTAGGAATTCGAGCGACAGTCAAAGAGAACCAACAAAATTTGTCTGCGGAATACCTGCTGAAATATCAAATATAAATTTGTTCAAATTTGTTCAAACAAATATAAATTTGTTCAATTTTGTGGTTTTGTAATTTTCGGTGATAAGGGAAAGAGGTCGAAACTCAGTTGAAAATTACAAAAAAATTCTATGGTATAGTACAAAATCAATCACTTCATATGTGTCAAGGTCTGAAATAATTTTTTTCCAAAATATTTACTCTCAACCTTCTTCAAATAATATTTCGATCGCTATGGTTTTCGTACGACATTTTCGTACATTTTTTCAATTATTTTGTTTTCTGATGTTCGGAGATATAGTGAGGCAACTCGGACACACTGGACAAAGCCCTAAATTTTTTCTAGGTACTTTTCCGGTAATTTTTACTAGTAAGGCACTTACTATAGTTAGCTTTCGATTTTAGATAAACTCCGTCGTGGCTGTTCTGAAATATTGGTATTTTATTTATAAATATCGTCTTCTAAATCATATCATATCGTATATACTTGTATAGATAACTGTGTGGCAGAAGGGACCTTCTGCTTTAAATTTTTGAAGTTGCATTAACTGTATGAAATCGAATTAAAAATTCTTCCGGAAAGAAATTACAAAATAAACAGGTTTCAACTTCGAGGGTAATGTTCATTGTAGATGTCACGAAAAGTCTGTCGGCCGCTATAAAAGCAAAGATGGCCGTTTGGGATTTTTTTTTATTCTTTTAAAGCTAATTAGCTGAGCTACAGCTCAGACAAGCACCAAGTTTCGGAAACTTTCAGTTGTTTCTGCAAAACAAAGAGAATTTAACCAAATAAATCAAAATTTCTAACAGTTAATTGTTAATTCATTTCACAATTTTAAACGAATGGATGTCAATATGAATTTAAAAATTTATTTCTGTCACTCGCACCTCGATTTATTCCCTGAAAACCTCGGACAAGTCAGCGACGAACATGAAGAGTATTTTCACTAGGATTTGAAATTTTTGGAGCAAAATTATCAAGGATGCTGGGACCAATAAATATTTTGCTAACGTGACGTGTTGGATTTTTTTTCATAATTTTTTGGAAACTGCTTGCACCTCAATTGTTAAGAAAAAACACTTAAAATTTCAAAGGCAAAACCATGTAATCTAGTGTTATTACAGAAAAACAGAGTTCGATACATAAAATTCTACGATCGTCGAGCGCAAAAATTTCAACATCATTTGGACAAGTCGATGAGGAGATATCATGCGATAAAAAATCGCGCGGTACGAGAAAGAAGACCGATAATGAAATTTGATTCGGGCTTATGAGGACCTTTGGTAAAAATCGTAATAATATGGAATACCGCAACTATCGACTGTAAAAAATTAACGCTACCATAGTTTTAAACAACCATGGTAATGTGGAACTTAAGTGTATAAAGTGACTACAATATAAAATATATTGCATTACACCCATCATCGATTAAGTGCATCGAAAATAGAATAGTTTTTTGAAGAAAGGGAATAATTTCCTAAAGAAATTCAAAGACAAATAGAAATATTACTTACCTAAACCTAACTATCTTAGCTCAAATTATTGTAAAGAGAAGAAGTATGAATAAGACTTACCTAAAACGAAAAAACAACAAAAATAATTAGAAATTTATAAACAACTTTAATTTTAAAAATTAATTAACTTATATTATAGCACCCAAAGGGTTGTTAAGGGAACGGATGTATTGTGAAAAAAATTGTGCCAAACATATTTTCGAAAAAAAAACTATCAATCCTTTAATAGACAAATTCAGTTTCTCCTCCGACAAAATACACATGTAAAAAATTATAATTAAATAAAAAAAATTGTAAGTTTTTTACTTCTAATTTTCATTTCCTTTTCTTTTGAACATCATCATCTTTCACTCTACTATTGACTTTAGTCATTAATAATCATTAATCAGTTAATCATCAACTTGTTAAGTAGTAATTACTATTTTTGATGTGTGAAACATTTATCGGTATCTATAATTATAATATGATTTCATACCAAGTGTCTTAACCTATTATTTGTTGATTTTCAATGCATTGAATAGTTAAAGATAAAATGAATAGTTAGTGAAACGAAATGCAATGGGATTATTGATGGGCTATAATTATTTCGGGTGGTCGGTACTTTGGGAATTAGCATTTCGTGGTCGAATTTTAACTGTGCGGTTATTTAAATTGGCTTGTTTTACACTGTTTTATTTGACATGCATTTTGATTAGTTGGAAGACAGAATATAGTCATACATTTTTCAGCAATTTTCTAGTTAGACCATCATTAGTAGTTACTCCTGATTATTTCTGATTACTCCTGGAAAAGGTTTAACAAACCGAAATATAAACAGCCAGTAACAAATAGCCTTTGTGTTTTTGGTATTAATTAATTATTTAAAGTTATCCTGCGTAAAGTGATTGCCGGTACAACCAAATGCAATCGGAACGGCACGTTCAACACGAAAAAATAGATACTCAAAATACATTACAGCAAATATATTTGTCGAACTCAACCGAATAATGCGGCAACGAAGACGTACGTTCTCCAAATCCAACAACTAAAAGTATTGCAGATTATTTAGCAAATTAAATATTCACTTCAAATAGGATGAAATGGGCTGTAGAAACCATCGAGTGGTGTAGTTTGTAATATTTTTTCAAGTTTTTCTGTAAGAGGTTCAAAGCAATCTTTTGGTCTTGTCCGTATACTCAGATATAGATGGCAACTAAAATTGTTTTTATACCCAAGACAGGTCAAAACCTTATGAAGCCATTTGCACTATTAAAAACAATGTATAAATGTTCCAAATCAACTGAAACGGGATGACCAAAATGGTGAAAGAAGTTAAGATCAGTCTTGAGGGAGGGGGTAATGTTTTAGATTTTTTTTTTTGCATTTTTTTTATTGAATGTATAACATCTCAAAAATATTATGTTAAAATTTCAAGTCGATCGGAGCAAAATTAATGGAGTTATGAGCATTTGAGTGTCCGTTCTTTCGACTAGTTTGCTATACTTGCTTTGCAGTTGCCAATGCGGGATTAACAAAGTGCTTTTACCCGAATACATTTATTATTAAACCTTTGTAGCAGGAGCTCCATAGGTATGTATATAACGACTTTGTAAATTGCTGCAGAATTTTTAATTTTTACACAAAACTTTAAAGCGTTTTTTTCCGAAACTTGTAATTTTTAAAGTCGGTGTACTCTGTAACTCAAAATCTATGCACCAAATTTTGTACATGATTTCTATACAATTTATCACCAGGTAACGCTATCCAGTTTTTTATTATAATTATTTTTTTTCTTACAATAACAAAAATTGCCGATAATTTTTACCGAAATCTTAACTTTTAAGTGCTATCGAAATCGGCGTTCCTTCGAGAAACATATCACCTAATAAACACATTTTGATTTATTTTTGTGTCAGATGACCCATGTGACGATTTATAATTTTAATTTTTTGATATGCCTGTGAAGAGTCGTTGTCAACGGCTTATTCATCAATATTTTGCAATGTAAATTTAGGAAATATTGTTCATATGTTATTAAACGGGAAATAAATTATATGAACCAGCCTTACCTGTATCATTTAACAAATTCTTCAAAATATGCTTTTTGTACCATGAATTAACATTTTACTTTCCCTTAACTAAAAAGAGTCACTTGCATGTACATTTCTGGACATAATAGAAACAATACCGACTTTATGTTATCATAGAAATGACAAAGGAAAATATACACCGTCAAATCATAGCGTGCGTTACAAAATGCTATATAGTCTGGCAATAAGGGATACACTGGTGGCTTCTTTAATGTTTCTGCAACTAGAGTTGCAGTTCGCAAAGAGGAGCAACTAAAGGCCGTCCGCTGAACGCAAACCAATTTTTTTTGTTTTATATATTTTTGGTTAAAGAACTAGTTATCCTTTGTATCACATATCCATCCTATCCAACAATCAATCCTATCACATATTGTAATATTTTGTGCAGTTTATATTTTTGTTTTTCCTTTCACTTTATTATTCCTATACAAAAAAACCAGTACACATATATAATTTTGTATTATTTTATATTTATATTTATTATCA
This sequence comes from Diogma glabrata, assembly GCA_963693315.1. NCBI lineage: Eukaryota > Metazoa > Arthropoda > Insecta > Diptera > Cylindrotomidae > Diogma > Diogma glabrata. Next base: position 77,504,087 of record OY856186.1, on the reverse strand, counting down.
CATATATTTTTATATTTGTTTTTATATAAATCACAATATAAATATTAAATATAATAATTATACTTCACAGTAGTTTTAGTTGAACCCAGTATTTATAAATTTATATATTCTCCTTTCAATATGGCTGATAGCGATGATACTCCTTTTGAAATTTTAATATTATTTTTCTTGATCCGATCTGTGTGGCAGACGATGATGAAAGAGAAATTTGTTTGGTAAAAATTTCTTGATTTCGTTTTATTTAATTTTGTCATGTTGACAGTAATACAGGTAAGATATGTAATTCATCTATTGGTTGACAGATGGCGAAGCTAAACATTAACCACAATTATCAGCGAACTATGTAAGATGCATGGAATGTTTAGATTTATGTTACAAATGTTTGTTAATGCTACACAAGATTAATGTTTGATGTAATAAGTAGCGATCGCAGTTGCGGCCTGTATTATGCTTATTTTCTGGTTATATATAGAAGCTTAGTGATGAAACATACTCCCCACGCTGACGGAGTCAACAAATTGGGAGCTTGCATATTTTGGTGATTGGTCGCTTGAAAGTTGATGTTGCAGTTTTAACGGTTACTACACGTATAAGACCTTCTGTGTCAGGGTGAACTTCTATTATTTTAGCAAGAGCCCATTTCCCTGGTGGTAAATTATCTTCTTTTACAGTAACCACATCACCCGGTTTTAGATTTTCAGATGTATTTTGCCACTTATTCCGCTGATGTAACGTATTGAGATACTCTGATTGGTATCTTTTCCAGAACTGTTGAACTTTCTGTTGTACTAATTCCCATCGCGTGAGACGATTTGTTGGAGTTTCACTGTAGTTTCTTTCGGGGATCAATCCGGTTGCAGATCCGAACAGAAAATGTGATGGTGTAAGAACATCAATTGTATGATCATCGGTCACGATTGAATATAGCGGTCTAGAATTAAGCAGCACTTCTATTTGAGTTAACAAAGTTGACATTTCCTCAAAGGTTAAATGAGCATTTCCAGTAAACTTTAGAAGATGAGTTTTGACGGACTTCACAGCTGCTTCCCACAGTCCACCAAAATTGGGAGACATTGGTGGAATAAAATGCCACTGCGTTCCATATTGTGCTGAGTACTCTAAAATAGAACAATTTTTATTACTATTCAATTCACCGATTACCCTTTTTAGCTCTCGATCAGCTCCTATAAAGTTCGACCCATTATCTGTGTAGATCTCTGCGGGCACTCCTCTTCGGGCTGCAAATCTTCTCAATGCAGCAATAAAGGCAGCGGTAGTGAGGTCATTCACTGGTTCCAAATGCACTGCTTTCGTTGACATACACACAAAAATGGAAATATAACCTTTCACCAGTTTTGCGCCTCTGCCCCTTTTTGTGGCCAGCAATATTGGTCCTGCATAATCTATTCCGCATTGAGTAAATGGCCTTGATGGAGTAACTCTTGACTTCGGCAGGCAACCCATTAATTGTTGTGAAGTTTTTCCGCGAAATCTTTTACAAGTAACACAATCCTTTAGTTGCGTTCTTATTGTTGCTTGTCCCCCGATTATCCAAAAATTTTGACGTATAAGATGAGAGGTAAGAGTTGGTCCACTATGTAAATTTTTGATGTGTGTATCTTGTATAATATACTTTGTTAAAATATGCAACTTTGGTAATATGATGGGATGTTTCGCATCATATTCTATATCAGCTTGTTGTAGTCTACCTCCTACCCGAAGAATATTGTTTGCATCAAGGAATGGAGAGAGAGAGACTAATTTGCTGTTGTTGGCAACTCTCTTTGACACCGTTAAATCTTTGATTTCTTTAAAAAATTCTTCATGCTGTGCCCATTTAATACAGATAAAAACTGCTTGTTCTCGTTCACTGAGTACGTTTTCAGTGTGCCGTAGTTTCTTCTTCAGGTGATTGTAATATCTTATAACATACATTAAGATTCTGACAATTTTTTGAAAAGATGAATATTTTTCGAACAGGATTGAAATATTGTTATAGTTGGTTGTCGCAGTATATACTTCAGTCCTTTGTTTTTTACATTCTTCCGTCGTTGACAGAAGCAATTTTTCAGTTGTTGATGAATAGCAATTGTTTAGATTAGACAACCAGATTGGACCGCTCCACCATAATGATAATGTGGCCAATTTTGATGCTGGCATTCCTCTCGATATATGATCTGCCGGGTTATCTTCCGATTTTACATGCTGCCAATGTGATCTTGGAAACCTTTCCAAAATATCAGAAGTCCTATTTGCAACAAACGTTTTCCACTTCGCAGGATAGTCCGAAAGCCAGGCTAGAACTATTGTGGAGTCCGTCCAAGCAAAATACTTGGCGTGTTTTGGTAAAATTTGTTGTACAGCTTGCATTAATTTTGCTAGTAGATGAGCACCACATAACTCCAACCTTGGTAGAGTTACTTGGCGAATTGGAGTAACCTTAGATTTAGAGGTTAATAGATTAATTTTAACTTCACCTTCCTCACTGATTGTTTTTGCGTAGATCACAGCACCATACGCCTTTTCGCTGGCATCACAAAATCCGTGAATCTCTAAATTTTCTAGTTTAAGCTCTACATGTCGTTGAATTTTAACATCTTCTATTCGGTGTATTTCTCTTCTTAAATGTTGATACGCTTGGCATAATTCAGTTGGTAAATCATCATCCCAGTCAAGTTTTAACAGCCATAGACGCTGGAACAGCATCTTAAATTGTATGGTGACGGGCGATAACCAGCTCAGAGGATCAAAGATCCTGGATGACTCAGATAGTATTGTTCTTTTTGTAATTTTCATTTCTGGATTTATATTCACATTGAAACTAAATGTATCATCTAAAGAATTCCACTGAAGTCCAAGGATTTTTGCTTCAGGAATTTTTGTATCACTAGGTTCAAAACGCATAGATTGCTGTTCAGTGGACACGAGAACTTCAGGGGAACTTGACATCCATTTTGTTAGATGAAAACCTGCTGAACTTAACAAATTGGAAAGATTTTCTTTTAGGTCTTTGGCGTCTTCTTTCGTGTCAGCACCTGAAATGAGATCATCTACATAAAAGTCATTCATGATTATATCTGCTACATCTGGATTTGCGCTTCTATTCTCGGTAGCAATCTGCTGAAGACATCGGATTGCTATGAATGCTGAGCTGGAAAGACCGAAAGTTACAGTGGTTAATTTATATTGCTGTATTTCTTTATCAACATGATCTCGCCAGAGTATTCGCTGAAAATTTGTGTCACCATCAGCCACCCTAATTTGATTGTACATTCTTGTGATATCAGCAGTTAATGAAATTTTGTGTCTCCTAAATCGCATAAGTGTAGACCATAGACTGGGTTGAATGGTTGGACCAACCATCATCCTTTCATTTAAAGAGACACCGTTTGCACTTTTAGCTGAGCCATCAAATACAATTCTTGTTTTAGTAGTCAAGCTACTTGCCTTTGTAACAGCGTGATGCGGAAGGTAAAAATGCTGCGACACATCTAAAAGTGTTTCTGTTTTAGTGAGTAGTTTCAGGTATCCATTTGAAATATACTCATCTATACATTTTGTGTATTCATTTTTGAAAGCTGCACATGAATCAAACCTTTTTTCTAGCCCATAGTACCTTTTTTTTGCCATATAAAAAGAATTACCAAGTTTTTTTGCTTCTTTCTTAAATGGAATTTCAATTATGAATCGCCCATCGGAACATTTTTTACAGGTTTCAATGAAATGTTGTTCACAATCCTTTTCTTCTTGTGTGAATTTATTCTCTGTGGGAAGCACTTCTTCTATTTCCCAAAATTTACGAAGCGTGCTATCCAAATTCACGTCAACTTGAAAATTAACCACCGAAAAGTTTGATTCAACATTATATGAACCATCTGCGGGTTTGGCAGAGGTTCCCGAAACAATCCAGCCAAATATCGAGTTTCTTGCGATAATGGAAGAATTCTCAATCGTTCTTTGACCATCCAGTAAAAGGTAAAAAAATCGATCAGCGCCAATTAGAATGTCAATTGACCCTGGTCGACTGTATTCAGGATCTGCTAGTTTAAGTTCATCCAAAACCTTATATTCCTTTAATGTGATGCTGACGCTCGGCACTCTGCAAGGAAGTGTAACCAAAACCAACGTATCTATTGATATCTTGTTGCTATACTGATGTAGGGAGTGAGCAGTTACTGTTGTTACACCCTTTGTTTTTAAAATGCCGTTTGTCAAACCGGAAACCGTAACATTTGCTGTTCTTCTTTGTAGACCTAGTTTTTGCACACATGATTCGGTGATAAATGAGGCTTCTGATCCAGAATCAAGCAGCGCACGACATTTCTGCATTCTTCCAGTTACATCTGCAATTAACACTACAGCTGTGGGAAGTATGGCTTTATATTTTGTGGGATCATTTTCTTGTTTCTGAAAGGCGATTGATGTGTTGTAAGTTTTAGTGCATGTGTCTGGTTCTGGGTTGGATATTTCTGCCCTATTTAGGTCGTCGTTTTCTATATGCAAAGTAAGGTGATGTCTTTTTTTGCATTTACCACATCTATATCTTGATCGACATACTACGGCTTGATGATTTGCGGCAAGACATACAAAACATAATTTCCGTTCCGCCACAAATGCTTTTCTATCTGGGATATTTAATTTTAGGAACTCTTCACAGTTGTTTAAGTAATGTTGATCATTACACTTTGCACAAACATTTGCAGTTACATTTGAATGCAGAGCTTTCACATTTCTGGATGCATTGTGTCTGGCGCTCGTCGAAGACTGGTTCATATCAATTTTTTCTAATGCATTGCCCCTTTTTCTAAGAAAGCTGAAAAAGCTATCCAATGATGGATAGCACTCATTAGCCACTTCAAGTGACCAAGCTTCTTTTGTTTCACGGTCTAATTTTTGCACAAGTGAATAAACAAGCCAAGGATCTCTCTTTTGCGCGTCTTCCCCTAAAACCTTGAAACCTCTTAAAACTTCGTCCGAAACATCAGCCATGCTATGTAAGCTCTTCGCTGAAGCCTTTGTGATACTCGGTTGGTCTAAAAACTGTTTGATAAGAGAGATTATTACAAGATCTGGTTTATCATACCTTTCAATTAATTTATCCCATGCTTCTTCATAATTTGCATCGGTAAGATCCATGTGTCGAATGAGAGATGCAGCTGGTTCGCGAAGAAAGTTTTTTAAATATTTTAGCTTGTACACCTTCGAATATTTTGGATTGTTGTGCACTGATGCCTCAAACAAGCCACGAAATGAAGGAAATTCTGCATAATTTCCCGAAAATGTCGGCAAATTTAAAGGAGGGAGACGAATTTCATCATTTTTGTTAGCTGAATGGAATTCCTTCAGAAATGACTGCTGATTAATGACCAGGTCATCGATCGTGCAATTCATTTTACTATTTTCCACATTCTCTCTCACTTCTATCTCGATTTTAAACAGAAAATCTTTGGCTTCATAATATTGCTTCTCTATTTTTAAAATTTGTTCTTCATATTGATCGGTTACAGCTGGCTGGTATACGCGATCTAGCTCTTTCATTTCTTTCCATTCGTCATTAAGCGATCGGAGGAGCGTTTGAACAGCGCTTAACTCGGTTTGTTGATCACAAGCTTTCACCTTTTTATTTATTTCGACTATTCTACGATAAATGCGTTGAAGTGCTCTTTGATCAGCCATATTGCTAAAAATATATAAAATCTAATAATTGATTTAAATAATTTAATTTTTATTTTGCTGGAAATCCTATTCCTGTTGGATATCCCGATCGAAGGACCATGTAATATTTTGTGCAGTTTATATTTTTGTTTTTCCTTTCACTTTATTATTCCTATACAAAAAAACCAGTACACATATATAATTTTGTATTATTTTATATTTATATTTATTATCACATATATTTTTATATTTGTTTTTATATAAATCACAATATAAATATTAAATATAATAATTATACTTCACAGTAGTTTTAGTTGAACCCAGTATTTATAAATTTATATATTCTCCTTTCAATATGGCTGATAGCGATGATACTCCTTTTGAAATTTTAATATTATTTTTCTTGATCCGATCTGTGTGGCAGACGATGATGAAAGAGAAATTTGTTTGGTAAAAATTTCTTGATTTCGTTTTATTTAATTTTGTCATGTTGACAGTAATACAGGTAAGATATGTAATTCATCTATTGGTTGACAGATGGCGAAGCTAAACATTAACCACAATTATCAGCGAACTATGTAAGATGCATGGAATGTTTAGATTTATGTTACAAATGTTTGTTAATGCTACACAAGATTAATGTTTGATGTAATAAGTAGCGATCGCAGTTGCGGCCTGTATTATGCTTATTTTCTGGTTATATATAGAAGCTTAGTGATGAAACACATATAAAATATGACAAAGACCAATGATAGGATTATTGCAGTAAAAGGAGAAAAATCAAATTTTTGGAAAAATTTGCACGAACAAAACTAAAATGGAGTTGTCAATGATCCAACTAGTGGAATATTCCTTGATTAAGTGACGCACTGTGTTCCTAAATGGTTAAAGACCACATGAATGGTAATTTCTTCGAGCAAGAAATAGCGTGCCATCATCAGGGCATATTCTACCGCCATGATTAAGTGCGGTACCGTTGAATATACTTCATCCGCCAACACCCGTAAGATATCACATTGGATAGTGATATTTTACTGCTATTGCTAGTGGTATGTGATATCTCATGTCAACTAGTATGTCAATAGCAAGGACTAAGCGGGGTTGTCACAAATGTTGATCAAAAATAAAAATATTTTACAAATCGATAAAAAATTATCCATGCGGGAAAGTGGCATGATGATCTTCTAACCAAACGAATGTGCGACACATCTAAAAGTGTTTCTGTTTTAGTGAGTAGTTTCAGGTATCCATTTGAAATATACTCATCTATACATTTTGTGTATTCATTTTTGAAAGCTGCACATGAATCAAACCTTTTTTCTAGCCCATAGTACCTTTTTTTTGCCATATAAAAAGAATTACCAAGTTTTTTTGCTTCTTTCTTAAATGGAATTTCAATTATGAATCGCCCATCGGAACATTTTTTACAGGTTTCAATGAAATGTTGTTCACAATCCTTTTCTTCTTGTGTGAATTTATTCTCTGTGGGAAGCACTTCTTCTATTTCCCAAAATTTACGAAGCGTGCTATCCAAATTCACGTCAACTTGAAAATTAACCACCGAAAAGTTTGATTCAACATTATATGAACCATCTGCGGGTTTGGCAGAGGTTCCCGAAACAATCCAGCCAAATATCGAGTTTCTTGCGATAATGGAAGAATTCTCAATCGTTCTTTGACCATCCAGTAAAAGGTAAAAAAATCGATCAGCGCCAATTAGAATGTCAATTGACCCTGGTCGACTGTATTCAGGATCTGCTAGTTTAAGTTCATCCAAAACCTTATATTCCTTTAATGTGATGCTGACGCTCGGCACTCTGCAAGGAAGTGTAACCAAAACCAACGTATCTATTGATATCTTGTTGCTATACTGATGTAGGGAGTGAGCAGTTACTGTTGTTACACCCTTTGTTTTTAAAATGCCGTTTGTCAAACCGGAAACCGTAACATTTGCTGTTCTTCTTTGTAGACCTAGTTTTTGCACACATGATTCGGTGATAAATGAGGCTTCTGATCCAGAATCAAGCAGCGCACGACATTTCTGCATTCTTCCAGTTACATCTGCAATTAACACTACAGCTGTGGGAAGTATGGCTTTATATTTTGTGGGATCATTTTCTTGTTTCTGAAAGGCGATTGATGTGTTGTAAGTTTTAGTGCATGTGTCTGGTTCTGGGTTGGATATTTCTGCCCTATTTAGGTCGTCGTTTTCTATATGCAAAGTAAGGTGATGTCTTTTTTTGCATTTACCACATCTATATCTTGATCGACATACTACGGCTTGATGATTTGCGGCAAGACATACAAAACATAATTTCCGTTCCGCCACAAATGCTTTTCTATCTGGGATATTTAATTTTAGGAACTCTTCACAGTTGTTTAAGTAATGTTGATCATTACACTTTGCACAAACATTTGCAGTTACATTTGAATGCAGAGCTTTCACATTTCTGGATGCATTGTGTCTGGCGCTCGTCGAAGACTGGTTCATATCAATTTTTTCTAATGCATTGCCCCTTTTTCTAAGAAAGCTGAAAAAGCTATCCAATGATGGATAGCACTCATTAGCCACTTCAAGTGACCAAGCTTCTTTTGTTTCACGGTCTAATTTTTGCACAAGTGAATAAACAAGCCAAGGATCTCTCTTTTGCGCGTCTTCCCCTAAAACCTTGAAACCTCTTAAAACTTCGTCCGAAACATCAGCCATGCTATGTAAGCTCTTCGCTGAAGCCTTTGTGATACTCGGTTGGTCTAAAAACTGTTTGATAAGAGAGATTATTACAAGATCTGGTTTATCATACCTTTCAATTAATTTATCCCATGCTTCTTCATAATTTGCATCGGTAAGATCCATGTGTCGAATGAGAGATGCAGCTGGTTCGCGAAGAAAGTTTTTTAAATATTTTAGCTTGTACACCTTCGAATATTTTGGATTGTTGTGCACTGATGCCTCAAACAAGCCACGAAATGAAGGAAATTCTGCATAATTTCCCGAAAATGTCGGCAAATTTAAAGGAGGGAGACGAATTTCATCATTTTTGTTAGCTGAATGGAATTCCTTCAGAAATGACTGCTGATTAATGACCAGGTCATCGATCGTGCAATTCATTTTACTATTTTCCACATTCTCTCTCACTTCTATCTCGATTTTAAACAGAAAATCTTTGGCTTCATAATATTGCTTCTCTATTTTTAAAATTTGTTCTTCATATTGATCGGTTACAGCTGGCTGGTATACGCGATCTAGCTCTTTCATTTCTTTCCATTCGTCATTAAGCGATCGGAGGAGCGTTTGAACAGCGCTTAACTCGGTTTGTTGATCACAAGCTTTCACCTTTTTATTTATTTCGACTATTCTACGATAAATGCGTTGAAGTGCTCTTTGATCAGCCATATTGCTAAAAATATATAAAATCTAATAATTGATTTAAATAATTTAATTTTTATTTTGCTGGAAATCCTATTCCTGTTGGATATCCCGATCGAAGGACCATGTAATATTTTGTGCAGTTTATATTTTTGTTTTTCCTTTCACTTTATTATTCCTATACAAAAAAACCAGTACACATATATAATTTTGTATTATTTTATATTTATATTTATTATCACATATATTTTTATATTTGTTTTTATATAAATCACAATATAAATATTAAATATAATAATTATACTTCACAGTAGTTTTAGTTGAACCCAGTATTTATAAATTTATATATTCTCCTTTCAATATGGCTGATAGCGATGATACTCCTTTTGAAATTTTAATATTATTTTTCTTGATCCGATCTGTGTGGCAGACGATGATGAAAGAGAAATTTGTTTGGTAAAAATTTCTTGATTTCGTTTTATTTAATTTTGTCATGTTGACAGTAATACAGGTAAGATATGTAATTCATCTATTGATTGACAGATGGCGAAGCTAAACATTAACCACAATTATCAGCGAACTATGTAAGATGCATGGAATGTTTAGATTTATGTTACAAATGTTTGTTAATGCTACACAAGATTAATGTTTGATGTAATAAGTAGCGATCGCAGTTGCGGCCTGTATTATGCTTATTTTCTGGTTATATATAGAAGCTTAGTGATGAAACACATATAAAATATGACAAAGACCAATGATAGGATTATTGCAGTAAAAGGAGAAAAATCAAATTTTTGGAAAAATTTGCACGAACAAAACTAAAATGGAGTTGTCAATGATCCAACTAGTGGAATATTCCTTGATTAAGTGACGCACTGTGTTCCTAAATGGTTAAAGACCACATGAATGGTAATTTCTTCGAGCAAGAAATAGCGTGCCATCATCAGGGCATATTCTACCGCCATGATTAAGTGCGGTACCGTTGAATATACTTCATCCGCCAACACCCGTAAGATATCACATTGGATAGTGATATTTTACTGCTATTGCTAGTGGTATGTGATATCTCATGTCAACTAGTATGTCAATAGCAAGGACTAAGCGGGGTTGTCACAAATGTTGATCAAAAATAAAAATATTTTACAAATCGATAAAAAATTATCCATGCGGGAAAGTGGCATGATGATCTTCTAACCAAACGAAACGGTTCAGACTTCAACACCAATTAATTGGCGGATATAACTTTGAAAAAGAATGAAACATACTTGAATGTCGCTGTTCGAATTCAACAAGTTGTAAACCTTGCACGTCAATGATGCTACCAACTTTGTAAGGCTAAGAATTGTCACCAGTCCCATGAGCGCTATTTGTTGAATTTGGGAACATGAATCTCACCTCCAAGAAATCACAATTAATGAGTCAATTAAGAGTGCAGGTCTCCTCGAAGGAGAAGTTTTTAAATGCATTGATTACAGATGCTTCTGCTGATTTGTTGACCAAAGGTTGGTACGGTAATGAGGAGTTAATAATATACTTCCAAGCAACTAAAAGCAGACACAACATTAACAAGTCGCAGTATAATGGCCCGTTCATTGCACAATAAAAAACATGAATTGGAAGTAACATACAACGTATAGTGAGTTTCTTCCACACAAGTTGGTCATTACATGGTACTATAACAATCTCACCTGAATTGCCTGGCGTTGGCATTCCTCGTTCAGACTTGGAAATGCACCATGAAGAAGCTGACCTTATAATTGCACAGCTACAGGGTATTTGTCTGTCAAGGTGTCCAACGAACAATATCAGATTTTATCTGATGACACTGACGTTTTTGTTGATGACACTGACGTTTGAAGGCACCACCTAAATTGCTGAAAAGTTTTACATGTAATTTTTCAAATGACGAGCCATGTTTGCAGTTGTGAACATGTAGGTCTGTCTTGTAAAGAATTTTGAATTATCTAATTTGGCGACCGGACTAAACAAGAGTATTGTCGAAACAAGTTGCTAATAAAAGGTTTATTAGACCGGAACCATGATCCACAATTCAATCAAAAGCTCAATCCACAAATGGAAACAAAACGTTTCATTATGAAGCTGAGAGGGACTGTCTGTAACCGTCCTGATTGACCCAGTGAAAAATCGAGTTAAACAGCGAGCCTCGGAGGATTATAACGTGACTCACAACTGAACATTCTCTGATATTCTCAACCGGTTTAGATTCTAGAACTAAGACGGACATCCACTCTGATGAAGATGAATTTCTGTGCAGAGGAAATGGTTTTCAGGAGAGTAAAGAATTTATTCGTTCGAGATCCGATCCGCGTTTCGGCATATTACATGACCAGTAAGCATCAAGGTCTGTCAGGAGATGTATATTCAGTGAGGATCAATATAAAGGGTCAAACTAACCAAAGAGTACAATAGTATACAAAGATATTTTAAACAGTTGCATACGTTACCAGTCACACCACAGTAAGGTTTTATTCCAATCTTGTCGGACAAACATAAGACACATTTTATTCGTTTAGGTTCTGAGTATTGACACAATTTAATTAATTATGTACATTAAAAAATTTAACAATATGTAACGTATATGTATTGTAAAATTATGTAAATGTATTATATGTAAAATTTCAATAACTATACGCTATAGTGCCGAGTACCAAACAATCTGTGTTGTTTACCAAGAACTTATACAGGTTCTCTGGAAGACGAGACTATCGAGAGATCACTACATTACATTTTGTACGTTACATTATTATAGTTGTTAGATGAATCAGAAAAATTCAAGTTTGACCATAACAAAATGGTTTTAGTTAATATTTATTTGCGACGTTTTAAGGGTTAGGAATTTCCCCACGATTTGAGGCAAAGAAAAGATAAATTGTTTTCTTCGTCATAATAACAACATACATACATAATTAAATTCAATTGTTCATAATTTAAATTGGATGTCTATTCATTATTTTTAACTAATAATGCGGAATAGTAATTTTTATAACAATTAATTTTTACATAAAAATTTGAACGTAACATGCTGTTAAATATTATATAATTTCAATTAGGGTGAAATAAACAAACGCTTTATAACGAACGCGTTTGTAAGAATATTGCAAGTTGGAAATTTTCTACAAATGACGCCGGACAACTTTAGGACAAGCCGAAAATTTACTTTTCATGTTTTATCGAGATAAAATATTTTTAAAAATTGTTCTCAGAAGTCCAAATACTAATATTTTTCGCTGAAATTAGTTGATTCCTAATTTGATTTTGTCTCTATAATAACTTTGATTTATTAAAGCAACATCTAACATGTTTTGTTAACATTCCCCCATTCTTTAAGAATTAAGAGTAACAATAAGGTTTCCGAAAACATTTACAACATCGATATTCTTATGTTTCTTTACAACGCTAACTCTTTCCTTTTGTCATACAAAAAATGTTATACCGCGTGTTTGAAGTCTAGACACCAATTTAAAAACGAATTTTTTTTCTAACTTAACAACTAATAACTATGAACATAAGTTAACGTTAAATCATATAAAAATCATTATCAGACAATGCCACTTGTTTCACCCATCTATAACAATAGAAAAGCAAACCGTTCATTTCCACATCACGTAAACAATATTGACAAAATAGAAAACTGCAATAAATTAATAACACAATCAACAAAAAAAAAACACACAACTACTTACACATAAAAACAGAAATTATTTACTATTTTTTCTTCAATTTTAATTTATTTTTTATTATTTTGTTTTTAATTTTAACTTCTCATTAAAAAACACTTGCCAATGAATGACATAACATAACATTACATACAAAACATAAAAAACTACTTCAACACAAGAAGTTCATGTTAAAAATTCTTACTAATAAATATTTGGAGTCCACACTTAAAGAAAATAACACATTTTCTTATTCATAATTTCACATGCACTAGTTGTTGGCTGTTCTATTGAATGAAAATTTTCTTCTTTTTAGATGTTTTGTTTGCATTGAATGAAATAAAAAGTTTTAGAAGCATTGGAACACAAAAAAAATCTATTTCTAATGCGCAAGCCCTAATTTATGCTATTGATGACTCATATGTATAATATATTGCATAAAGCATAGGAGAATGATATAAAATTATAATATTTTTTCTTTATTTTAAGATTGAAGTTTAAGAAATTTATAAAAATATCAAGATGTTTTTGCAGAATAAAGTTTGTCGGTTTTGATTATATTAGTTGATGTTACTAGATATAGATTGGAATGGCGATGAATTTTCGATCAAAGTAATGGTTAAACTGGTAAATAAATCCCTTGTGAAAAATACTATTTCAACCATAGTACAGGAGGAAGTTGTGTTATACATTTGGCGCGATGAACATATTACTTCGGTCTGAAAGACCTAAGTTTTACATTCATGAGCTCAAAGGGAAGTTCTTACCCCCACTTTTTTGGGCATTTCTCGACGTTTTAGGACCTACTGATTCTAAAAAAAAATGTATGTCTGTCTGTAGGCCGCCCGTCCGGCCATCACAACCGACGAATTCTAGAAAACGGCTGGACGGATTTGAAAAATTCTTTTTTCTAAAAATAGGTTTACTCAATGGGAAGTAAAGGACGATGTGTTCGATAACTGTACCGGAAGTGTGTCAAAAAAATCGCCAAGTGTGTCAAAACAAGGAAATTTGCATATTTTTTGTTAAAAAACGTTCATTTTAAGTGATTACGAGTAGGAACATTGAATTTGGAGAAATCTTGATGGTCGGGATTGGTATGTGAGACCACTATCTAAATTATTGCATTATAAGTTTGTCAAAAAAATGTTGTCAAGTGTGTCAAAAGAAAGATTTATATTTATTTTTTACCCAATTTTTTGGAAAAAAATAAAATTGTTTGTTTGAAATGAAATTTTATTATTATTATTGAGAATTATGGCATTATAAGTTTGTCAAAAAAATGTTGTCAAGTGTGTCAAAAGATTTTTATTTAGTTTTTTACCCAATTTTTTGGAAAAAAATAAAATTGTTTGTTTGAAATGAAATTTTATTATTATTATTGAGAATTATGGCATTATAAGTTTGTCAAAAAATGTTGTCAAGTGTGTCAAAAGAAAGGTTTTTATTTATATTTTACCCAATTTTTTTAGAAAAAAATAAAATTAATAGTTTGTATGACATGATATTTTATTATTATTATAGAGAATCATGGCATTATAAGTTTGTCAAAAAAATAATGTCAAGTGTGCCAAAAAATGATTTCATTAATTTTTTTAGCCAATTTTTTGGAAAAAAAATTTAGCTGTTTTTATGACGTTTATTTAAAATGAAATTAGACATGGAAATTTTTGAATTTGTTGTAGTTTTTGAAATACTTTTGGGATTTTGAAAAAAGTTTGTATTTTTGATTTTGTAATAATTTTTGCAATATTTTTAGAATTTTGGAAAAAGTTTGATTTTTTAAGAATTTTTGAAATATTATTGGAATTTAGAAAAAGTTTAAATATTTGATTTTATTCTAATTTTTGGAATATTATTGGAATTTTGATAAAGTTTGATTTTATTTAATTTAACAATATTTTTGGAATTTGGATTATAATTTTCCGGCAACGTATTGATGTTTCGTGTTAGTTTTGTAATAAATTTTTAAACGGAGATAAAAAATACTTGAACTTTAACAAAGAGTTATGTTTGATATACATCGTTGTCCAAAACTAAAAACCATGTCCTCATAAAAGTTTTTTGCCGAAAACTATATACAAATCCTTAACCCAGACCGAAGTCTTGATATCTCAGAGCTTTGAGATTTCAGCCCCTCCATATTTTTAACTTTAGGTTTAAGATTTATTAAATGGTGTTTCGTATTTAGCCGAGTTGCGTATTTCATCCTACCAAGCGTTTACAGTTAGTTACACCATTTTAAAAACCAACAGTAAATTACTAAAACACTGATAATTTTTTTTACTCATTTGTAGTGGGTATTTTCTGGACAGTGTGTTACAATTTCAGGAATACGTTATAGGTTATACTATATATAGTATATATAGTGTTCGTTGCCTGTTTGTGAAAAATAAACTTCTCAATATCTACACTTGCCATACAAAGTATATAAGAAACTCTGAGGCGTTGGCGGACTTCACCAACTGTGTAGCTGATTGTTCGAAATCTATTGAGGCCTATTAAAGATTTTACAACTCTGAAAACAGTTGCAATTCGATTTGAGTCCCTTGATCACTTACAATTGATGCTGGGACACCAAAATATACACAGCGAATGCGACCGTGGCAGCAGTTATATCTGGAACTGGAGTCACTTCAAGCCACCGCGTATAACCATCTATTAACGTAACGCAATATCATTGGTTTTCCGATATTGGAAGAGGTTTTTGAGAATGTATGCGAGTATGCGAGTTATTCTCCTTCATACGCGATGGATTTCATCTGAGTGTCATTAAGACGAACAGAGAAGAAGCTAAGCAGCGAACAATTTTAATCAAAGTAAAAGTAGGTCGAAGGACCAAATGTACAGCCGAGATCGCACCACTAGTACCTTTCGCCTACGCCCGAGATCTATGCTTCAATTTTTCGATGGTATCTGCTACTACCATCATAAGTTTCAGCAAAATGCCATACACTATGACCCAAAGTGCAAATACTTAAAATCATCCAGCCAAAATTCTGCTTTTCCTTCACAATTTTCAAAGTAAATAGCTCGTCACAAGTGGCGGCATGGGAAAACAGCCAATATCACCATCGCCTTTTCGTTCTTGACCGAATTTTGCAAAAAATCCTTTTTAGTCGATATCGGGGCCGAAGTGTTTGTTCTTCCTGTGAAAGGAAAAATCTCCAGATTTTCCGATTTCCCACTCTTTGTAGCGAAGGCTTTAAAAGTCAAAACATATGGTACACAATTCCTCGAATTAAATATTGGTCTCACGCGATCGTTGTCAGAGCTTTTTTATCGCGGATGTTACAATTCCTATACTTGGTGCTGACTTTTTGAACAAGTATGGCCTTTTAGTGGATATCAAAAATCGACAGCATGTCGCTCCACCAACTTGTTCGCTGTCGCTGAAATCTCCACTTCTCCAATCCCCACTTTAACTACAATCGACCATAATTCTATTGACCCTTCTGTTGTCACTATTCTAAGGAATTTAAAAAATTTAGCTTTTGCAAGCATTATTGCATTACCGGTCAAACATAACTTTACACAATCCGTCATCCTCCCGTTTCCTCCCGTTATTGCTGCAGCATTTTTTTCAATTATTGATCTCGTTCATGCCTATATCATCAAATTTCTATTGATGAACACGACATTGCTAAAACAACAATTTCCACACCGTTCGGACTCTTCGAATCGTTCGAATGACATTCTAGTTGCGGTTTACGCATTCATAAAAACATTTAGGCAACTAAGTCGTTTTCTAGGTATGTTTAATTTCTACCGTCGCTTCGTCGTCGAAGGCGCCATTCAAGCATTTGCTCTATATGCAAGCGGCAAATTGCCGAAGCAAAAACTCTTGTCCATCCTCGCACTGCTTCTGATAAAGAAGCACTTGATTCGGTAGTTCAACAAACAATCAAAAACTGTTGGACACCTTTTAGCTTCTTCTTTGTTCGACTAAACGAGTCGATCCGTTGTGTCAATCCGTTTTTAATAGCCTACACAGTTTATCCCATCCAGGGTTTAACAGTTCTGTCAAACTTCTTACGGATAAGGTCATTTGATCACCCATTAAAAAGATCAAATAAATGGCACAGAACTGCCTGGTTTGACAAAAGTCCAAAGTTTCTAGGTACACACAATCTTATTTGGGTAACTATGCCCCAACTTCACAAAGATCTGCCGAGACAGATATGGAATCATTGGTACACTTCCTACTTGAGGACAAACGTTATTGTGTAGCAATTATTGATCAATATACTGGCTGGCCTGAGCCCATTACCTTCTCGGATATCACTGCTGAAACGGTCACCTCAGCACTACTGTAATTGAATCTTCTTTGATCAGGGATCCTAATTAAAAATCCTACATTTTTAATGAGTTGTCTAAGCTTAGATATTCGAACGCAAACGCACTACCAGTTACAATCCTAAATGTAACGGTCTCACCGAACGTTGGCATCAAACACTCAGATTTGTTATTATGGCTTACGACAGGGCAGACTAGACGATAATATTACTTTCAATCTTACTTGGTTTATGAACTACTTTTCCCGAAGATTTCCAATCTTTTATGGTACGCAAATCCGTCTTCTTAGATACTTCATTCCACAATCAGAACTTTTTTCCCAGCTGAAACCACATTTCGATCAGCTTCGTCCCATTTATGCATCAAGGAATTCTTCCTAAAAGTTTTTCGTTTCATAGCCATTGAATCTTGCTCTCATGTCTTCTTACGCACTGACTTAGTACGTAACTCGCTTCAGCCTCCATACGAAGGTCCATACGAAGTCATTAGTCGCGATGCAAATAATTTCGTCATTGATCGTAAAGGTCAACCATGCGAGTCTACGAGTTTTACGTTAGAATCTAAACATATCTCGACTCAACCTCCATCGTCTTCTAGTACAAGTCTCAGTCGCGCAGACAAAAAACCGTCTTCTACAGACAACGTTCAATTTCCTCCTTCAGACTCCTTCAAGTCTTTACCTTCCACTTCCACAGAAGTTGGAACACACACCACAGACACAACACAGTAAAACGACTGAAAAGGTAACATTTAATCTTACACCACACCACAAACGTGGTGTGGTGTAAGATTAAATGTTACCTTTCACCCTTCCGCTGCAATTATTCGAGCAGGTCGAACCACTAGAGCTTAAGCTCGTTTCTTAATGCAACGGCATGCTAAATCTTTTTGTTATCTTTTTCATATCGTCCCATCTGTGATGATACTAGAGGGAGAGTGTTGTGACGAACACTGGTTATATCATTTTAACAAGTTTTTTATTGGTAATCACATCTTCTCTTTTTATTGAATTTTTTTAAATTAAAAAAAACAAGAACGCGATGAAATAAAACAATTAGATACATATAAAAAATCTATATGGCTGTTAACACGAAAATTATCATAGAAATGTGTGATTTCTTTTAAATTTTAGTTCGTTGTAAATAGACAAAAAATAATGTATTAATTTCGTTTGTTAGTAGTTTTTATAATTATAGATGTTGATGGATCTACTAAAGCAGTTGAATCATTAATAGCTTAAAAACTTTTTAATAATTTTATTTAACTATATTCTGCAGATACACACTATTTATCAACCAATTTTTCAAATGTAGTATGTTCAAATCCAAATTTTTTTTACATATAAAAATTCCCTCTATTGTCCCCCTTACTTACCAATGTGCCACCGAGGCGCGGCGACTGTCTAAACATTTCCAAACCACCAATTAAAAGTCTAGTGGATAACTAGCCACTACAAGGGGTGACTCTGAAATTTGATTTTTTATTTGGATATTTTGTTCGACATAAAAAGACAATTTCAGTTGAACACGAGCTGGATTTACATTGAATTTAAAATCAAACGTAGTTACTATAATCAAAATTCGTTTAAAGTAATGACGACTCATACTTTGTAAGTTCTAGGAGCTCAAATTCGGAGTTACTTCATTTAGTCATTTCCTTCTGTATTTCTAACTACGACGTTATTCTTGAAATTGATACATTCAACAGATTTATTCGTAATTGTAATTGTAATTTATTTGTAATTCGTAATTTGAGATGTTATCGTTGGTAGAGTAAACATTTCATTATGTATTGTGTATTTATTGATCTGTTTAAAGAAATTTTAGTTTAACGTATAAAAAATAAGTGTTTCGCGATTGAAGTATAAATTTTTGTTTAAAATATTTAAACACAACTATTATCGATTATTGTTAATTATTTTGCTTCAACCGCCATTATTTGACTAAACTATAAGTATTTTCTTTGCTTGCAGTTAATGAGCGTAACTATTAGTGGTCAAAGATCGCCATTAATGGAAGGGTCATAATATTTTATTTGTAAATCTTTTCTAATTTAGATCAATGGGTGTGACAACTCCCCGTACACCAGTCCCTGCTACATACCACTGGCAATAGCAGTGAGATATTTTAGGGGTGCTGGCGAATGAACTCTATTGAGTAAACGGTAGCACTCTCAGTCTTAGCTATTCCTTGGAGTATTCCTTGATGATGCCACTGCTTACTCGACGGTCATTGCTTTTTCGAAAAATCGAGTTTTCATATAACTTTACGTATATGGGCTTTAATCATTGAGGGACGAAGTTCGTCGCAAGATCAACCACATGTTAGTTTTGTTCTTACAAATTGTTTAAACAAATTGGCTGTTTACCTTTGGTTTATTTTTATTTTTTCTATCCTATCATGAAATATTGGCCTATGTCATATTTTATATGTGACAGAATTTATTGTTTAGTTATTCCTTCTATAAAAAAATATATAGAAAAAACAAATTTGCGTCCATCAACACCTTAGAACGGATGTTGTTGTGGTGGTTTTAAAAGGATTTTATGTGTTTTTGTGACACATATCGTTATGCCTACTACATACACAACACATTTTATAAAAAAAATGAACTCAGCAAGATTTAATTTTAATTTCTTGATGCTCCTTTGAGTGTAATTGTCTTGATATCGAAACTACAATTAAAATCTCCTACCAACATTACAGTCCACTGCCAACTTAAAGGTGCAATCATTTAGTCTCTCAAGTCGGATATGAACTGGCGACCTATGGATAAACTATCTTTTGGTCAGCATTAATGAGCTCAACAAGACATAATTTATAATTTCTTGTTGCTTCTTTGAGTGTAATTATTTGCACTTTAAAACAACAATTACAGTCCACTACCCACTTTATAGTGAAAAAATATCAGTACCTCGGAGGTGTACTGCACTATGTCATTTTAGTCAACTTTTCAGTAGAGCAGGTTTATTGTTGTCGGACACTCTTTGTGCTCCATAATTACGTATGTTAATTATGTTTCGACCAGAAATGAAGTTGGACTCAATTATTGTCACAATATTTATCTGGTTCTAACTAATCTAACTAATCTTACTAATCTAACCAATCAAACAATTTTTTTGTTGACTGAAAAGTTGACTAGAATGACATAGTGCAGTTGACCTCCGAGGTACTGATATTTAGCTTAAAATGTTGTCTGTGCCTGGTGTTATAAAAACGCCATTATGTCCAAAAAAAAGTTATGCACATACGGTTCATAATTTTTATAAATTAGTAATTTAATCCGTAAAACAAAGATGTTTTATACATTTTAACCGTAAATAAATAAAAATTTCTTTGACAAATCAGAAAAAAGTTAATTTTTATGTTTTTATAATAATCCCATTTTTCTAGACTTGTCAAACTAATTTTCAATTTTCAAAACAGAAACCCCAACCTCGATTAACAATATAAAATAATATAATAAATATGTTCCTACACCAGTGATCGTAAAAACTTGGCGCGCGTTCACGATAAGCAATTTGATGATTATGTGTTTGATTTTGGTCTGAAAGATTTCTGGAAATTCAAACTCAGGGCTTTGTACTTAGAAATCAAATTGCAAGAAAAAGGCTCACATGAAATCAACAGTTTTATGTGCATTGAAAAGGCAAAAATTCTCTCATGGAAAAAAAATCCACAGAAATTGTTTGCCGACAATGTTAAAAATATTACAAATAAATGTTTTTCAAATAGCGCTGATGCCGTCATAGACCAGGGTAGAAGCCTTTAAAAATAATAAAAAGTAAAAAAAAATAATAGTAGGATGAAACCCATTGGAAAAGGAGGAGAATATTATAAAAATGAAAGGAAAAATAATTTACGGGCGATCTGAGGTCGGGAAGGGGAAGGGGTGAGTTTTTAAGGGTAAAAAACGGTTTATCTCGATTTCCAGCAAAACTAAAAGTCCTATGGAAAAAAGCTACATGGCAAGTTGTAGGTAATAAAAAGATCTAAAACTTTTGTATCGACACTTTTTTCACATAACCTCAAAATTTATGCGAAAAATTCAAAAAATCAAGTTTTTGGTTTTTTATTTTTATCTTTTACAAAAAAATTTTTTTTTTCACGAAATTTGGTGAAAACTTACCTTTTTATGTCCCAAATACGCTGTAATTTATTTGATTTGAAATTTTGATTTGTTCACCTTATTTTGAATTAATATCGAAAAAGCACCCTAATTTTCAATCGAAAATTCACCCGTCAAAATATCAGAGTTTTTCAAAAAGTTGGTATGCTTTCTGTTCATTGAAATCTCTACTTTCCGATGGTGAAAAAAAAATATATTACTATAGTAAATCTTCTCAGAAAATGCAAAAAATGAATTGAATTTTCGATTCAAAAAACCATAGTTTTTGGTTTTTCATTTTTATCTTTTACAAAAAAATTTTTTTTTTCACAAAATTTGGTGAAAACCTACCTTTTTATGTCCCTAATACGCTGTAATTTATTTGATTTGAAATATTTATTTTTTCACCTTATTTTAAATTAATATCGAAAAAGCACCCCAATTTTCAATCGAAAATTCAATTCATTTTTTGCGTTTTCTGAGAAGATTTACTATAGTAATATATTTTTTTTTTTCACCATCGGAAAGTAGAGATTTCAACGAACAGAAAGCATACCAACTTTTTGAAAAAAGCTGATATTTTGACGGGTGAATTTTCGATTGAAAATTAGGGTGCTTTTTCGATATTAATTCAAAATAAGGTGACCAAATAAAAATTTCAAATCAAATAAATTACAGCGTATTTGGGACATAAAAAGGTAAGTTTTCACCAAATTTCGTGAAAAAAAAAATTTTTTTGTAAAAGATAAAAATAAAAAACCAAAAACTTGGTTTTTTGAATTTTTCACATAAATTTTGAGGTTATGTGAAAAAAGTGTCGATGCAAAAGTTTTAGATCTTTTTATTACCTACAGCTTTGCTTGCAACTTTTTTCCATAGGACTTTTAGTTTTGCCGGAAATCGAGATAAACCGTTTTTTACCCTTAAAAACTCACCCCTTCCCCTTCCCGACCTCAGATCGCCCTTAAATTATTTTTCCTTTCATTTGTATAATATTCTCCTCCTTTTCTAATGGGTTTCCTCCTACTATTATTTTTTTTGTTTTCAAAAACTATCGACCCTGGTCTATCAGTAAAGCCATTTTTAATTTTTTTTCAGAATATGAAAGTTGCAGCCGTATCAAAACATGCACATCTTTAGAAATTGATATCTTTGGAACAAAAAAAATGCTCTCTTTACATTCTAGCATGTTCTATGGAAAGGACTTGCATATTGTGAAAAAAAACTCAAAAAATGCTTGACCTACAGCATAAGCGTTATCTTTAAAAATTTATTCAGGGTCAATCCATTTCAAATCACCCAAATCGAATAAAATTTGTTGCTCAACATTTTTTGATTTTCTTAATTTTTTTACCAGTTATTAAACAATACTAGGTGAGTTCAAAACTGTAATAAAAAAATTTTTAGGCTCATACTTTTTTTGGTGGCAATTTTAAGGTTGCTTCATCACCATTTTTTGGCTGAAAACGAGTTTTCTGTTAATGTATCTAACTCTGTTAATTTTACAGATATCAAGACAAAATAAAAATCAAAATGATCAGAAAGATGCTCTATACTTATTATCTTTACATAATATTGCCTAAGTAGTAATTAAAGTGAAGAAAAAAAATCATAACTATATATTGAAAATTGGCTTAAAATAGGAGTTTTAGTGCTGTAAAATTATTAAAAGGAAGAATGACTCACCTCTAATTTTTTTTTCTTGCATAGATTTATTATAGGACTACTTGCTGTAAAATTTTTAAGCTTGAGAACTGTGTACTTTATTTTATATAATTTTCCAAAAATGCCCAAAATTGCATTTTGGCAATATTTAGAGTAGAATATCTCAAAAGGGACAAAGTGAAAAATTATAAAATTAATACTGATAACACCTCTGTATGATATAAACATGTGATAAACATTTGGTGACTGAGACTCAACTGGTTCCAAAGTTATAGTGCATCGAAGTTGGCCAAAAATTGCATTATACGCACATAAAATTTAATTTAATTTACAGAAAACTCGTTTTCGGCCGAAAAATGGTTATGAAGCAACCTTAAAATGGCCACTAAAAAGAATGTGTGTTTTGAACTCACATAGCATTGGGGAATAACTGGTAAAAAAATTAGGAAAATCAAAAATGTTGAGCAACATGGCCTGGGTGATTTGTAATGGATTGACCCTTCTTAATCTTTAACAGTGTAAGCAAAAAGTTTACTATGTGTTTGTTGTTCAATGATTTTTTTTTACCCGTCCAATTCACATAAAACAGTTGATATCAGGAAAATATTTCTCTGACAATTTGATTTCAATGTTACCCTGGGGAAATCTTTCGGATCATCCTGTTGTCATTAAAAGCTTTAAAGTTTTTATAAAAATACAAGTATTTTTTATTTTATCTTTATTAGTTGTAAGTTGTATGCCAAGTATGACGTCGACCAAAAATGGTTCGGTTCACATTTTGATATTTTGGGTTATCCAGAACATGAATTTCATCAACTATGATAATCAGTTACTCAAGTTGATAAAGCGTTTGTGGTAGATTTAATTTTCAAATTACTAAAATGTAAATAAATTAAATTTATTATTTTAAGAAGAATAATATAGGTGAAAAACACGTGAAATCAGCAAAAAACACGCAATTTTGGAAATGAGGTTTTAATTTTGTATATTTAGATATTGGAATTCATTGTCATCAATAAAAAGTTTTCTGCGTTTTTTTTACCCTGTCTTAAGACTGAAATGGCTCTACAGTCAAAACTACAAAACTGATTTTAATGTTACATAGCTCAAAATGTAAGTATTGAACAGAGCTAATCAAAATAATAATTCACATTATATGACCTTCAACACTTTCTTTTAGAAAAATAACGATAAAAAATTCAAATTCGAATTTCTAGAAATGCGTATTTTTTAAATTTTTGATTTTTTAATATGTGAAAGGTACATATGTTACTAACATTTTATAAAAAATTCAGGAGGGGAAAATGTTTTGTTTTTTTATTAATTTTATTGCAACACGCCTTAAAATGTTTCATCATAAAAAAAAGTGGAATTAAAAAATGAACAGTTTTTTTGGATTTACATATATGTTTTTATAATAAATTTTTAATTTTAATTCAAAATAAATATTTTACACATTTTTTATCATTTATTTAATTTTACATTACTAAATTTCGTAGAGTTAGAATAACGTCTAACTAAGATTGATCCATCATTTGTAGGAATGTATGAGTGATATGATATCCTCGTGTTCCAGGAATTGTTTTTAAATTTTTAAATTTAACAAGCAATATAGTTTTGACTGTAGAGCCATTTCAATACACCAGGGTCGAGCAATCTCTTGATTTTTCAACACCCTGTATCTTAAGACAGGGTTTAAAAATAAACTAAACTAAAAACGCAAAAATTTTTTTTTAATGATGTTAACGAATTCCAATACCTAAATATACAAAATTAAAACCTCATTTCCAGATCTTGCTGATTTCACGTGTTTTTCACCTATACTGTTTTGCGAATATTAAATAATGTTTTCATTAATAAAAACCAAAATTTCGTTTTCAGTTCTTCGATGCTAAACATAATTTGGCAGAATTTTAAAATTGATTTAACTGTTAAAATTTATACAGGCAAGAGATAATTGCGGACAACTTAAGCTCAACAAAATGGATTATCATTGGCCAGAAAAGGATTTAAATTATAGGAGAAAGTCATTGAAGTTATTTGAATAAAATAGTTATAGTTTTTCGACATATTCCTTGATCTCATATTCTGGCATATTCCTTGAGCCTTGGCCGCACTACCATTGTTCAATAATTATAGCCCACTTATACAGATATATGGAGACTCGTTTCTTTGACAAAGTAATAGGCTGTCATCATCAAGGAATATATTTCCCTAAAATTAAGGTTACTACCGTTGCCGATATCACAATGGCTAGTGATATCCCACTGTTATTGTCAGTGATATGTTAAATCACAGGTTAATAGCAAAGACTGGAGTATGCAGGGTGGTCATACCTATAGATTGCCGATAAGAACTCCGAGCAGACGAGCGTCAATATGAAGATACATATTGAGCAGCACCAACTTTTCTGGAACAGCATTACTAGTCTGAATAAATAGATTTAATAATGACTGAAATTATTTCTGGAATCTCTACCTAATTATAAAAATAATTAACTATCTCATGAGATGCAAATGATCAAAACCCATATTTCAGCTATAATCGCGGACAAGCTTTTAAATTCCGTCCCCAGATTAGCCCTAAAATATGTTTAATCTAACCGGTATTAGAAATATCGTTATTAGAATAATGACAAAAACTAAAAACCGATGGTGTTACATGTTCCTGTTATGTAATACATCGCGATAATCTTTAAATATTCCACTGCAAATAACCACCCACATTTTCAACCTTATTAAGCCAATTTTAATAATATTTATTCTTCAATGTTTTTAAATTGATTTCCAGTTGAATTCATCTCAATTGTACTTTCACCATCTAAAGCATGAAAAACTTCATCTTCATCTTCATGTTTAATCATTTGAGTCTTAACTCTTAAGTGAATTTTGATTTAAGTGTAAATAAACATAATTGATAACCATTTATAAGATATTAACATTTTTAAAAACTTGAAAGTTTTAAGTAAATAATTTTAGGAAACAATTTTAAAATCTTTACACAAAATAATAGCTACTCGCGGAAATTGTTTTGTTAACAATGAGAAAAAAACTATCGAAATTATTTTAATAACAATTCGCATTAAAAATATGTAATTAACAATTGAAGTTATTTTTTTAAAATATTTTTTCAGGAAAAACTGTTAATCTTATTTCAGAGTCATTGACCTGACTTACCAAGATCTGCATCTGAAAAATGGGTTGAACTACATACAAATCAATTATATCAAAAAAAGATGTTTTAAATAAAAAAAAATTACCACACATCATCATGAAAAAGTTTAAAGAGTATACATAAAGTTGCCAGTAAGCTGGATCAGAAAGTTACTGAAAAATACTGTTGCGGTCTGGAACGAACAAGTTAGTGAAATTCAAGAAATTTTTATTTTCGGGGTTGTGTGCTACCCCAAAAAGACAAGGTAAAACACAAACACAGCAAAACTGTCACCACTACATATAAAAAGTCCGACACTGAAATACTGAACGATATAAATGAATGAATTCCCGAGAGTGGTGCTGGAAATTTCTAATATGTGCCAGGGTATAACATCAATATGGAGTGACACCTGGTAATATATAGTGTTAGTGACATTTGTTAACTTTTAAATTTTCTTCACCTTCACGAGAAGAGATTTTTCACCTGAAATCATTCTAGCCTAAGGAATTGGAACTAAGTAAATTTGTTCGTTAAATTTTGATTCAGATCGACAGTCTGATAAAAAATAAAACGATTGAGTGATTTCATTTTCTCATAACAAATTTTAATGTCAAATGTGTTGTTACTGTTTGCGACTGAGGTGACCATGGGAGACGTTCGTTATTATTTAAAAGATGTACCCACTCTAGTCAAACTCCTTACCTGGTAGTGTTTTTTGAATAGTATTTGAGATTAACATTAATACAAGTTCCAACAGGTCGTTGTGATATTTGAGATCTACCTCTTGTGTGCACTTTTCATTTGACCAAGTAAGAAAAAACTAATAGGAGTAGTTTTATTTCATT
Organism: Diogma glabrata; assembly: GCA_963693315.1. Taxonomy (NCBI): domain Eukaryota; kingdom Metazoa; phylum Arthropoda; class Insecta; order Diptera; family Cylindrotomidae; genus Diogma; species Diogma glabrata. Next base: position 77,477,319 of record OY856186.1, on the reverse strand, counting down.
TTTGATCAACTAGACCGGCCACTTATGTTACACCCTCTTATTTATGTCCTTACAGTGCCAGACTAAATTTCAAACTCAAAAAGATAACTTATTTCCCCTCTATTATTCCAAGCCTGTTTTCTTGCTGTTGTTCACTAGATTGTACATGGCGACAGTTCAGTTGAGATTTAAAAGTACAAGTTCTCTGTTAATATTTGTTTGTTGGCGATGCGATTTCTACCTATAGTACAATCACTTCAAATTCCATAGCCTTGAATTGGGAAAACACCCAAAAAAGTGTGCAATGACTTGCACTGCTAAGAGAAGCATCACTTAACCATGAGAGCCAGACAATCTAAATCTCTAACTAATACCGCATTCACAACGACATAGCAAATTAGTAGATGTAATTTAAATCTGTGCTGTAAACACTTTTTATTTTAAAATCTTGCAACTAATTTGATATCTAGGCTTACTACCATTACAAACGATTCAAATACTTACGATTCATATTACAATCGTCGTTTTAAACTCATATTAAATATGCAAGATGCAAATTATAATATACTATCTACTAATTTGCTATGTCGCTGTGAATGCGGTATAACTTTGCTGGATAGTTTTAAACCTAATTTTACCTTCGTTGTAAAAAGATCTCTAGCCCATGATGTAGTAGTATACCAACAGCCCCTGCAAATTCAACACAAAATGGCCAGAATGGGGCAATTCCACGGCTTACTGACGCTCACCGTTTAGTTTATACTTTTGCCAGACTTCGGGTTTGAGATATCTACTGGTCCATTCTTGTATGTTCTTGCATGTTCTGGTATCGGAAGACGGAAGACGAATATGGGTTCGTAGGGCCGCTAAATAAAACACACCTGAGAAACCCAGCGATAATCATCGCTCAACAAGCCATGCGAATTTTCTTCTTAGAAGGTCAAGAACACTCTCCAGACAGTAATCCAAGCTGTCATTGTAACATGGGTTGCCACAACTACACCACGGTCATAGAGATGGTCATATTTCTGTGAGAAATGATTTAGAACAAAAGCACCATGGACGGATCAAACTATTGGTTATTTACTCCAATGTGTACATCGGCAATAAACACCGCCTTGTAACCGCCTTCAGATTAACTCCATCTGCTCTGCTAGATTTCCGTAACGATCACATAGATTCTAGTTATTCTCTTGTTTACGTGTGATCCGCTACATTATTACTTTTCAAGAAATCAGTCTAAGATATTTGAACACTTTTTTTTGAGCCTGTTAACCGAAGAGGCCGTACCCATTAAGAACTGCATGGCATCCGTATTTTTGTTGTTATGATACCATAACTAGACTATAATACCTCACTCTACTCAATGAACTAAAGCTAAATGAACTAAAGTCTGGTTAGACTTATCTGTTTATTTTCGAGAACGTAGGTTGTGTCGTCAATGAAGAGAACGGAGAGCATTTTCGTATCTGAGAATTTTCAGCGTGCTTTTCAGCTGCTGAGCGTCTATTGGCACAATGCCTATTTGATTAATTTCCTTTGATTTGAATTTTTTGTAGATCGTACTACACGAATGAATTGCTTCGTTCAAGACCAAATTTTTGGAAAGCTTTTGAAGTTATGGAACATGAGAAAGTTTTTGAGCAGGGTTATGTGAGAATATCTATAGCGATGGTAATTATTCAAGAAAACTTTTTTATAAAAAAAGATTCACGAATACTTCTGTATTTATTATTCAACGTATGTAAAGTGAAAAACAATAATTTCATGCATATAAAATATTGCATATGCTTACACAAATGTTTTTCTAAAAACAAGTAATTATTTCAATTTCACAAAAATAAAAAAAAAATACAAAATAAATTAAATAATTATTTTTATTGTACGAATCTCCTCTCATCTTTATAACATTATTGTTTAAATTTCTAACAGTTTTTTTTTGTATTTTGAATGGCAAATTGTTTGAAAGTAAACCAAATAAATGCTTTCACAAATCAATAATAAAACCAAATAAAAAACATCTATAACCCATCAATTAAATATATAACAATTCACAAATTTAACATTAACCGAAAAAAAAAATAAATTCGCTTAACAGCATTAACCAACCATAAATAGTAATAATTTCTAAAATTTAATGTCTCAATTAAAATTATTATTGTTTCAAATTTAATTAAATGTTATGTTGCAGAAGTGTCTATTTTGTAAAGTGTAAGAAAAGGTTGGTTAGAATAATATTTGCGATTGAATATTATTCTGTTTCAGCATTTCATTCAACCGTTTATAATTTCCGGTCATTGAGCTTTTGGGGTCTCTAAAGTTCGTTTTATAATTCAAAATGAAAGTAAAACATTTTGAATTAAATTAAATTCAAATTCAAACATTTAAATTAAAATAAATTAAATTTGTTAATCACGAAAAGATACATAGCGCTTTTGCTCGAATTACAGATATGATTTTATTATAAAAAAAAATATTATTTATTTAACACAAAAGTCGCGCTTTAAAATATTCGATTTATATAATGAAAAAAGTTGATTAGTGGGTCCGGGAAAAAAAAATTTAATGGAGATCGAATAATAAATTGATGATAAAATATTCAATGAATTTTTAGTTTTATTTAGCCTAAAGTGAAAACAAACTAAAATCTAAAAGAAACTTCAGTTTTCTTAGCAAACCAGTCTACGCCATTTTTTAACTAAACAAACAAAATGGGAGAAAAAATTAATAGCTATAAATTGTCATTTAATATTCATTTTGGTGGAGATCATAATTATAATTTCTCTCTTACTTTTTGTTTTTAATAAAAGCAACAAAATACAATTCCAATACTAATCCAGTAAGTAGTTGACATTCGTAATCTAGACGGCCGACACTGAGCCCGAGCATTTTAGATCGACTGCATGCTTGGCATACAAGTATATAAGTAAAATAAAATAAGACATTTTTTTAAAAAAATTTTAAATGTTTCATTTAAGACGTTCGAAGGATTTCTCGAAATTCAAATTTTTTTTACTAAAGACCTACGGCATCAGCGCCACCTTTGAAAATTTAATTTCTTATTATTTTTAACAGTGTAAAAATTTGAATGTGTATTTTGTCGATGGGTCAGTCAATTACTTTTCCAACGAATATAAAACCGTTGATATCAGGTTATTTAGATTTTAAACTGATTCTGAGTTTCATAATAATGTAATTTTTTGCTTCTTGTTTCAAATTTCCTCTCCAATTTAATTCTACTGCAAAAGCAGAATCATGTTTTAACGTTTTAAAAATTTAACAATTCTCAATTTTTGAAAATTAACAAGTATGCGTCGAAAAAAACAAACCGAAATACATTTGTTTTTTTTTTTCATTTCGTAGAACAGATGACATAAGTGAAACTTCAAAATATAATAACAGAATCTGTATGGCAAAATAACATTTTTTCATTTTTTTAACAGAGGGAACGATTTTTATTTTACAAACGTCAAAGTATAATAACAGAAACCGAACTTTAATAACAGAAAACGAAGACGGTCTTAGTTGATTTCAAAGTCACTCTAAGTTTAATTTTCTCAAACTAAACACTTGAAAATGTTTTTAAAAACACAGCTATTTTTTATTTCACCTATAGCTAGTGTTGTGCTATAGTGTTGCAGAGCAGTTGTCTAAAATTTGACAGACAATCGGTGAAATTATAGCTATTTAGAGCGCTAAATATAAGTTTTTGATAAATACTACTTCTATAATTTGTTAAAGTTATATTCGCCACAGCACCTCCCCCCTAGTACCATCGAAGATGGGACTAAATAAAAGTAAGAATGAAGGAGAGGTTTTAGTGTGACAGAGCAATAAGAAAGTGAGCGGGAGTTTTAGTTGCTCTACTGGCTCGTGTAATTGTGGATGCAGGGTGGAACAGTTGTTGTTGAGGAATGAGATTAAATCTAGCCCTTTAAGTTGATACAGTAGCTTTGTGTCTCGTTGCTTCGTTTCTGTAGAGGTAGAATGAGAAAAATATAATGTGTCCGAGGGAGTAGAATGAACATTATCTTTAGAAGACGATGTCTCGTCTGCGCGACTAAGATTGGTACTCGAAGTGTTTTGCGTTAAGTCATCTTCCTTAAAACAAGGTTTTTCAATCTGTCGATGGAAACTCGAATGTGTTGACCTTTACGGTCAATAACGAAATTTTTGTCATCTGTAATGGAGAACTGGGCCCATTGGGAACACCAATGGATCAGTAGAGGCAGACCGCGCAGCTAGCGAGTTGATAACTCTGAACTGGCTTCAGCATGCCGGTTAGAGGGAGTGTACCTGCCACTCCAGTACAAATAAACAGTGTGCGCGTATTTCGAAAATAGTTCAGATCAGAAGAAAATAAAAAGTAGGAAAGGAGACATGGCGAACCCCAACAAGAAGAAACCGCGACCGTCACGTCACCCCATTATTATATTTTATTTATTTTATACACATTCTATCAGGTTACAATACCATACGTAAACAAAACAAATATAAGAAAAATTGCAAAAGTGACTCACCCCATAATTGACCCGGATCCCACTCAATATCACCTTTGACTCCCCTAGCCCTTCATCTTCGTCAACAAGCCGTTGTCCATAAGAACGAAACTGATTTAGAAGATTATATTATGATAATGGCACTTCCAGAAACAATCCAGCAAAGGCACCCAGGAACAATTAAATACATTCCTATTATTGACATGTAAAAAGTGGTTGATTCTACGTTGGTAATGCTTCAATGGGATAAAGATCCATATCCGCCTTATTTAATTTTTTTCTTAGGGTCAGCTATCATTTCTGGTAATACGTCAATATTACAAAAATTACGGAAATATTTTTGATTAAGTAATTCTATGTTTTCAACTATAATGTCTAATGGTTGGCAATATCTCCAACAGATCAACCTCCAGCGTTGGAACGCCCAAACACAGTAACTCTCACGTTTTTTCTCACGTTTATGAAATCAGTTTAATTACCACCGCTGCACATCCCCAAAACTTGAAAGTACAGGCAACAAGTTCAGGTATTCAACCAACTTGCCAAAAATAATTACTACGTAAGCCGTCATAGAATTCAATCAGCATTAAATCATTATTCTTTTCACAAAAAAAATTTGATTGATTCATAAATCAGGTAGTGTAATTAGGTTATTTTGGTTAATTAATTATACAATTGCGCTGGCATATATTAACTATCAATGACGGACATCTAAAGTTCAATACCTTTTACGAGTACAGAGTTGTCCCATTTTCAACATTAATCAGCCTCAAGTAAGATTGACAACATGCAAGTGAAATCTAGTTTACTGAACATTTCGAAAAATTATTATTTATTTTGCTTCAATTAGAGTACACGAACAATAATTTATGATACAGTCGCGGACAGGACAAACAAATACAACTTATTTTAAAACAAAAATTTGGTTAATCAATACATTAACTAATTTAGTTAATTTAGTTAAAAAGTCCAATAAACATATTGTTGCGCTAATAGTAAAAATTATCTCTCGATTAAACTATCTCACTTTATAATTGAAATCTACAGTTTTATATTCACCAACAACTAAAATTTACAAATATCATACATTTTACCTTCAACTAGGATGACAAAACGTTAATTCAAAAACAAGAACACATGTCTTTTTCTTGATATTCTCGAGAAAATAGATTAGCCAGCTTCAGGTGCAATTTATTTCTTTTTTTCGCCAACTCAAAAAAAAATTTTTAATGCTAACCCATGCACATGATAATAAATTGACAACTCCTCATTTCATCGGTGGGATTCTCATATATATATATATATATAATTATGAAAAACATCGAAATTGACGCGTTCGCAACCTATGTTTTAATAACAATGAATAATATGGTTGGGTGAAAATGTAGAAAACAGTCGCAAATGATAAAACATCCTCATAACACATCACGGCTAATGACTGGGAAGAGATTTTCGTACTAAGTCTGTACGTGAGAAGACATGCGAAGAAGACTCGAGAGCATTGGCAACAAAAACGTGTGTCTTGAAGCAATAGAGGGATGAAAGTGATTAAAATGTAGTTTCATGCGAAACGAAATTGGACTGAGGTGAAGTTAGAATTTTGGCTGAAGAATTTTCCAGGAAGACGTATGTTAGTACCATAGACTAGCGCTGCCGAGGAAGATTGATAATATTCACGGAAAGTGCTTCGTAAACCGAGTAATATTTACGATAGAATACGAGTCCAGTCCGTCTGGTCATAGGCCATGATGGCAGATTTGAGGGGTGCCAACGTTCGATGAGTCCGTTATATTTAGGATTGTAGATAGTCTAGACAACTCACTCAAAAGATTGGATTCGAATTGGGAGCTACCTGAAGCTACCGTTTCAGCAGTGACATCCGAAACGGAAATGGTCCAGCGAGTATAGTGGTCAATAATTGTGATACAATAGCGTTTGTCCTCAGAAGTAGGAAGTAGACCAATAACGTCCACATGTATCACGGAAAATCTTTAGAGGGATAATTACCCAAAGGTGATGAGTATAAAGAGAGGATTTTACTTTATGGTAGGCCAGGCAGTTCTGTGCCATTTGTCATAAATCCTTTAAATGAGGCCAAATGACTTTATTAGGAAGAAGTTTGATAGAACTGTAGACTCCTCGGTGGGATAAATTATGAAAACTGTCAAAGACAGCTTGGCAAAATTGCATTGGAATTAATGGCGAATATTGCCTGTCGAAGTATCAAATAAAAGAGTTTTGAAAGATTGCCTTAGTGAAACTGGAATTGTTCGGAATTTTAGAGTGGGACTATAGTGTCCACTGATTTCTTCTGTTCGAGATCATTGAACTGAGCGTCAGCAATTTCGTCGTAGGAAGTGGTAGGAATTGATATTTGCTCAACACGAGAAAGTGTGTCGGTAACTACATTATCAATTCCAGAGATGTGGCGAATATCAGTCGTGAATTGACAGACAAAATCTAAATGTCTGAGTTGGTGATGAATTGCTTTGGCACGAGTTTGCAACATAGCACAGATAAGAAGCTTATGCTCGGTGAAAAAAGTGAAGGTTTACCTTCAAGGTGCCAAAAATGTTAGGCGATACTAATCATCTATGTTCGCCACACATACAACTTACATTCCAAGTTTTGAGTGAATCGAAAAAGTCCCGTTTTAAAATTTGACTTCCTGGGTTGTCCAGGACATATGAATTTCATAAGTTGCTATGATATTTTCAACAAATTTGACAAAACTTTTAAATTAAAGCAACCGTAATTAAAAACAATATGAATTTGGAAAGTTAAGTTCTCGTTTTTTAATTTAAGAATTCATAATTGCTATCGTACCATCGTAGAAAAATTTGCATTTACTACGTGAGATGAAAACATTTTACCTTCGTGAAGTTGTCCCACTCGGCACTAACGCGTCTCGTGATCAAATGTTCACCTACGAAAAAGTTATGTTTTCATCTTATGTAACAAAATATATTGTTTTTTGGCGGCATTCCATGTAAACGGGAACAAACAAATTTTTTTTCTCCAAATTTTGGGGTTTGATAGTACTCCATCAGAAAACAATTTTGTAATTTTTTTAAATTTTATGGTCAACCCACTTGGCATTGATGGTCACAAATTTTAAATTTTTTCTTGGACGAGAAACGTCTTCATTTTGTAGCCAATTTAATGCGTATAAAACTTTTTAAAAAAATATTAGTTTGTTAGCATTTTCCCCGTAGAATACCAAAAAAAAGATTTAAAAAATTTTTGAGGGTAGCTTTCTGCCTTATTTTGTGGTTTTATAGTTTAAAATCAATTTTTCGAAATGCCTAACACGTTTTCTTCTTTAGTTTTTTTTTTAATTTAGTTTAATATATGCATTTTCCAATAATTTTTGTCGTGTGATGTAGTATCGATGTGATCACTAGAGGGCGCTGAAGGAAAAAAACACAGTTCTTACGTATAGTTCTAAAACTTTATGCTTTTCTTTTCTCGGAAATAGCCCCATGTAGGAAAAAGTGGCATATAACAATTTTGACTTGGAATTTTACGTAGATTACGAACATATTTTTCGATTGCAAAACTCGTTAATTTAAAAAATATTGGCTGCCATTGAATTTTATTAATATTTTTTTTTGAATATGACACCGGATTTGGATTCAGTGACGGTGTTTTTTTATACGCATTAAATTACCTACAAAATGAAGATGTTTGTCGTGAAAGAAAAAATTCAAATTTGTGATAGTTACTGAAACCAAGAAAGTTGACCAAAAATCTAAAAAAAATCCCAAAATTGTTTTCTGATAAATCATAAACTTACTATCAAACCCCAAAATTTGGAGAAAAAAATAACAATTTTTTTTTGTTCCCGTGGAATACGGTTGAGAAGAAAAGAAAAAAGGACTGTAAAAGAAATGTTCGTCCTAGTTAACATGGTTTCAGCTCAATTGTAGTGTTCTGAAACAACAAAATTTTTAAAAATTCTTCATTAGAAAAAATATCGATGTGGTTCGGCACAAGGAAAAAATATTCACAAAATGGCGACGATTTAAAAAAAATTTTTTTTACCTATGTTTTTGACCTTTCCGAATTTTTTTAAAATTGAAAAAAAAATTTGAAATCCAATTTTTTTTAAATCCAACCAAATATATGGAGTATGAAAGAATTTCTCAAGGGCAAACGCGCTCAGGTGGTCGGGCAACGTCTGCCGTCTAATGTTTGATTCATCCGGCCGGTTTAGTTGCCACGTCATCAAAGTTTCTGTCGAAAATAATTCTAATTTTAGAAAATCCTTTTAGGGAAATATTTTTAAAGATCTAAACATTAAAGATATGCAAAAAAATAACGATATTTACAAATTTCTATGCCCCCTTAATGCGATTACAGAGTAAATACATAAAACATCCAGAGAAGAAGAAATTTCTGACTAATGCTCGAAACAAGACTTGGAATAGTTTAAAGCACTATATGAGTTCTTAGGGTGGCTACAAATAACTCAGATCTAGACCAAAATATTATGAAGAGTTTTAAGCTTAAGCTTCCAGCAACCTGGATGTTTTTGAAAGTATCATGGCATTTAAGTATACAGATAAAAAATACATATAAAAATTTAAATTAACACATTTTAACAGAATCTAAAACATAAAATTGTTAACGAGAAAAGCTTTTTCCCTAAATTAAATTCACACACCAGATTAGTATATAATTCAAATCTGCCTACACCATTTTTAATATTATACAAAAGTGAGTGTACGATAATCAGTATAAATCAATACTATTTTGACTGAATATCCTTTCATACCGATTATACTCTGAAGTGTAGATCCACGAGTGGTTAACCAAGCTGACCAAGACTCGTAAGCCCGGGTTTCAATCCTGGTTAGAGCAAAAAGTGTTTTCCATGTTTTTATTGGAAATCTTCAAATATCCCCAATACCTGTTAAAAAAGCTTTAATCAATTAATGCTTCAATCAATGAATTAATGCAATTACAATGTTGAAGAAGTTTGTGGACGACACCAAAAAAGTTTGACATAATGGACTTAACAGTCTACATGCGAGTTAGTTTTAAAACATGACCTTATTAAAAAAAAACATAAAATACTACTACCATTCACAGTCTGGTTTGTGATTTGATTTAAGGAAAATAATTTTTTTCACAATTAAGTATTTAATTTTTGGAAAGTAAGTAAATGGAAATCGAATAGTAAAATGATGGTGAAAAGGAATAAAGTAAAAAGTAAATAAATTTATTTGTTCTTTTATTTTTTTTTATAGTTGAATTCGATTCGATTTCTGTGGAAAATTTTTGACTAACTTGAAAAGGAAGTAGGTTCTAAATTACATCGGTTAGCTAGTAGGGTTCAACTAATAGGATAGCTAGTAGCTATTAGGGTTCTGCTATACGATGAAGTGACCTTTTATCATCGTTTTTATGTAAACGCATATAACTCAAAATGGAGAAAGAAAAACATAAAACATTTTGATGATTTCAAACGAGCCGGTATGAAATGAAGCGCATGTTGTTGTGGTACTATAGAAGCAACAACATGTATTATGTTTTTGTTGCTCCCAAACATGCTCCCATTTATTATTTGTTGAAACGTCAGAATCATTGTGCGTTGTCATGATGAAACTGTGTTACTCTTTTTTTCATAACGAACAAGTGCGTGTAATAAGTTCATGACATTCCCGAATTGTTGGACCTTACTATAACATTCATGAACCCGATATTGGACAGTTGTGCATCATAAAATTAAAACATATCTTTTAATTCGATTGCCAGCCAGCACTGTCTTATTCATTTTAAAACTAGTTTATCTCTCTTGTCTAACCTCTATCAAAACATTACATTACATATTCTAATCATGTTGAAAATATTCCTAATTAGCTACAGAAAAGTATGCACAATGTTTATGAATGAAAAAAAATTTGTGCATGTATACAGAAAAAGTTTTAATTTGGAAATTATCATGACAAAAAAAAATATGTTAAAACCATATAATTAAAACTAAATTGATGTTCAAACATAATTGCTTAAACTATGTTTTTAGTTGAAACCAGAATGTGCTGACCATACAAATTATTTTTTTTTGTTTAAAATATTCAAACGAAAAATTATGCCTATTGATAGTTTTTGCCCTCAAAACTACATTTAACATATATGTACTAAAAGTGTGTAATATATAAAAAAAACTTCATTCGCCAGTCACCATTGTGTATTATAAGTGTATTTTGTGGTAATCGCTAGTGCAAATATTTTAAAGTATATATATGAATGAAACAGTAAATAAAACAAACATAATCCATAAGAGGATAGAGCGACAAATACTTGATTTTCTTAATCTTTTAAATTATCGTTTATCATTGATTAAAGTATTACATTACAGAATATTATAGAAAAACCAACATTACATAAATAATGTTTGCTATTTTTCTATTGCAAAAATGGGTAATGCTACTAAAGGTAATAATATTTAAATATTCTTGGACTTTTGATACAAGGTGGTCACCGAAAAGGTCTTCATTTCTGTACAACTTTATGGAAATTAAAAACAAAATGGTTTAATGCTGATGTTTTAAATGTAAGGAATGTGTGGAAGACATTGGCAGCTAACACAAATTCGGATTATTTTTTGTATGTAGGGTGTCTAGGGTATCTATAGGAAAAAGAAGGTTTTTCGATGTCGAACGATTTTTTTTTGAACTGTCTGTGGAGAGCAATAGCTGATTACATCCCGTGAATAAGAAAGAATAAGATTTTTAGCATAACCGTGTGTAACAACCTCCACTTTATGAAACTTCTGATCGGAGCTTTAAAAGCTGGTAAATATTTTTTTGGCACTGCATTAATGGTGATTTCTCAAACAATAAACTAAATTTCAGAGATAAAAGATTCAGACAGATCAGTTTTGCTTTATACTTTTTAAAAAAAAACGTCATGCATGAGGCAACACGTTTCACGGGAGAGAACACGAACACTTTTCTTTCAGAAATGTTCTCTGGTATGAAACAGGCTCTCACACAAGACAAATCCTTCGTGGAACATAGCTTAACATTAAAGAACTGACAATGCTATTTTTTCGCCACTTTTAAAAGTATAGTAAACAATAAAACTATGTTGGTCATATAGGGCGCACATGAATGCTAAAGCACGAATTTTTATATGACAGAAAAATAGCATCTCTGCAGGAAAATGTAAAAAAACTGTGGACAGTTGATGTCAAAATAATGATATATTGATCAATTCTTCTAAATCACAACTCGTTCTTACAACTTGCTTACCAATTATAAAAAACTATGCAACTTCACGTTTCATTTTACTACTAAAACACCCTGCAATACTTCAAAGAGTATAAACTTCCATTGTATCTTTTGACAAGTGAATCCATCGAAATATTGATGTTGAGACAAAATTTAACAAATGTTTCTTGGAAATGTGAAGGAGTTTTTGTCGGGAAAAATAATCTGTCAAAGAAAAAAGTTGATTGATGTCCGAGACCATTTTCAAAATTAACGGTTTGTTGCATGGTTTTCAGGGAATTTGATTGCAAATACAGAAAAGAAACTACAGATAGAACAAATGTTTGCTTGCTTACTTATGCATTAAGTTCTGAAAATTGCTGGGCCCCTCCTTCAGTTCATTCAGAAGCTATGATGTGCAGCTAGATGAAAGAGTACCTCTATATTTCTATCATAGATATTTCTCGCTGACTTATGATCCTTTCGAACAAAGAACTAATCATGTGACTGATAGCATTAAATGTGAACAAAGAGACGATGTTTAGTAGAATTCTCAACGACCTTAAATTCTTCATACACTGGAAGAAAAAATTCGATCATCAGTTGGCACAGTGATTATGCGGACACGATGACATCATCTTCGGTTGATGTGACGTCAAATTTGGTTTTTGAAGATAAGACAACCAAATTTGAAGTTATTGTGACAAGAAACATTCGATTAAACAAAGGTTGTAATAACCGATTTTTTTTCAGTGTACGATACATGTAAGAAACAACGAGTGATGCCTGGAAAAGAAAAATCAGGAAGCAAGATTTGAGAAAGCCCCTACAGCACGAACTACCAAACTAATCATGGACAAGCAGCGACCCATGAATGACTTTGACTGTTAAGAGGGGGATCATCAATTTTTAAACTGCCAACTTCCGCTGGCAAATGTAGAATTTTGTAGGAGGTCAATTGAGGTCATAGCAAAAATTGTTCATCGTGCAATTATCTTCAAAAAAGCCTGTTGCATATTTTTGTAAGATCAACCGTTTTTTGAGCAGAAAGCAACTACATTATGATTATGTACTCGTTTCCGCACCACTTTCGAGATAGAATGCAAGGGGCGTTATTTTATATGGTTTCCCCAGTAAGCATAATCCATGATATGTAATAAAAGGTGTTTTTATTTAAAAGTAAAGAGTTTTTTATATGCAAGATTACATAAATTTTACAAAAACATTTGCAGTAAGACGTACAGAAAAGTTCAACTGTGGAACCTGGACCGACATGACTATTGAACAAAGTTTGATGAAGTCGATGAAAACTGAAGCAGGGGTCTCTCGAGGAAAGGGAACCCACGAAAACGTCTTATGTAAGTGGATATATGGCATGCATGCAACAAATGCAATTTGTGAAGAGATTGAAAATTTTTGCCACCTTTCATTTGATACCGCGGATCAACATGTCGACTCCAGAGAGGGATAATACTGACATTAAAAATCTTGTTAAGTGGTTTGCTATGCATAATCCTTTTCCAACTTCAATCAAATAGTTTCTGTACCAACAGAAATTGTTGGTAATAACAAAATCAACTGTTATAATGCCAACGAAATTGGTCTGCAGTCAATTAAAAAAATTATAAGAGTAAAATTCAACAATATTACATTAAAACGATCTTTTTTTTTTTTTTTTAATAAAATGTGTTGTGTAATAGGGTTTAGAATATGTGTCACAACAACACATAAATACCTTTTAAGACCTAGGTCTAGACCTGGGTCCCACAACAACTGGCGTTCTAAGGTGTAGATTAACGCTTTTTTTAAACATCTGTGGGTTGAAGCCACCTGAGACTAAGTGTTCCGACAAACTATTCCATTTGTACGAAGTTCGGACAAAGAGGTCTCTCTGCGATCTGCCAGTATGACAGCGCGGGATCTTTACCGTTTTACTGGTTGCGGCAGCCGGAATAAGTTTGAGGCATGATGCCGCTGATTTCATCTGAGCACTGCTGATGACGATATTTGTAAAAAACAACGAGGTCAGCAACAGTGCGACGATGTTGTAGGGAATCAAGTTTTGATGTCAAAGTTCGATCACCCACAATTCGTATAGCTCGCTTTTGAACAGAGTCCAAGAGGGCCAAGATGGAAACAGAGGCAGCACCCCAAACTTGACAGCAGTACTCCATACAGGGACGAATATAGGACTTATAAACATAGAGCAATTGGTATGGAGTAAAAAATTTTGCCAGAGTTCTTCCGTTATCATCAGTAAACACTTCTATCATGGTTCATAACTGCCAGCTAATTATCGATCCTTTATTGCTGTTTCAATGAATTAGTTTAAATAAAAAATTTGAGGAGAATCTGTGATTATTTACAATATGAGCTAAGCCCATATCCAACAGCACTATTTGATAATGATTGCATATGAGAAAAACTGAAAAATCAAAAATATACGTCTACTTCGAGCCAATTAATTATCAAGTAGTTTGTGATAATGCAACATATATAATTGATGATGTATTTCTTATGCATCGTGTTGTATGGTAAAAAATGATACAGTTGATATTATCATTAACAAATATATTAATTATTTATCCAACAGTTTCGGTAAAAATGCTGTTGTTATTTTTGTTGAAATATATACACATAAAAATTATTATATATAGAGCAACTATAGAATAATTTGCTTACCTGTAGAATAATTTGCTTACCAAGCATTGATAGTTAATAAATTATGTTATAGATAGAAAGATAGAAACTCCACCAACAGAGATTATTAACTATATCAACGTCTAATCCTATAATCACTAATTCCAACAATTTTTTATGGTTACTCCTATACCAGTAAAAAAAAATGGAACAACTAAAACGAGCCGCTGCCGTTTCTACATCTTGAGAAGTGCACTTCAAGGAATCGATAGAAGTTCCTATTAGTCAAGAAAATTTTTTAGCTAATCGATTGAACAAAAGAAAATGAATTGAAATGCTTATTCACAAGTTCGCAGAAGTTGCTAGAATAACAAAACAATCACGTGATGATGCTGACGTCTTAATAGTTGAAACAGCGATTGAAAAATCAATGAATAATACTACAATTATCGTTGGCAAGAACATAGATCTGTTGGTACTTCTTATAGCACGCACACAAATACTTGATCAACTTACAACATCAATTTTTAAATTGTAAGAAAAACATTTTGTTTCTACATTCCTCTCTCTCTCAAGTCATGAAGATGTTTAAAAAAAGACCTGATTTAAACAATTCTGCAGAAATATTGCTCCAAGAAAATTGCGATCAAGAGGTCATTGTCGATGTTGGAATACAGTTTCTACTAGCAATGTACGGTGCTCCAAAATCAGAACAATCGATAAATAAGTACAGATATTGTAGCTTTGCTAAGCTAACAAGACAAAGCACAGCTACAAAATTTCCGTTATTCCCACCTACTTCTTCAGCAACTCAACAGTATATTTTTCGATTTTATTATCAAATACAAAGCTGGCTAGGAAGAGAAATTGATCCACAGCAGTTGGGTTGGGACTTGGGAGTTAAAAATTAACATACTGCAGCCAGCAACAACTTTATTAAAACCAGCACCCGATGATCTACTAAACACAAACTTATGTAATTGTACACAAGGTTGTGGCGGCAAATGTGGATACAAAAAAATTGGTTTGCGATGTTCAGTAGTCAGTCATGCTTAAACGCTTAATCAACTATTG
The DNA here is from genome assembly GCA_963693315.1 of Diogma glabrata. NCBI lineage: Eukaryota > Metazoa > Arthropoda > Insecta > Diptera > Cylindrotomidae > Diogma > Diogma glabrata. The sequence continues at coordinate 77,461,910 of OY856186.1, read as the reverse complement.
ATGAAGATGTCGATTTAGTAAAGAAATAAGCCCACTCGAGTTTTGTCAGAAAATTTTAATGATAGAGGAACTGAGGATATCGACAGTTAGTGAATAAAAAAGAAAAATATTATGTACGTATAAATTATAAGTATAAGTTAGTAATAAGTTTATTTGTTTTATATTTTTCAGTCTTTAATTAAAAATAGTATATTTTCCTTCAAGAGATGAAGACGCTGCTTTTTCGTTAGTGAAAATTTGTTTGTTTTGTAACGACACGGGTTAGCGTCGAGTGGGGCAATTTCACGAACGTAAAATGTTTTTATCTCGCGTACGAAATGCAATTTTTTCTATGATAGTTAATATATAATAGTAGATTCTAGTATGACTTGAGAATAGGGAATGCAGGATTTTTTGCATGCGAAATCCCGGGATCCCGGGATCCCGGGATTCGTCATGCAAAAATTCCCGAGATTGCAATTCCTAGTTGAGAATGATGGCAATTCTTCACGAGGGTGAACTTTTTGTACATCATCCGAGTGAAGAATTGCCATCATCCTATGCGAATACAAGATACTATTTTATCCACGACTGCAAAATATTTCGATTAATTTCCAGTTTGCCTGCTAAAGTTATTATCACTATATTGAAATATGTAAATCATGGATAGGTAGGATAGAAAAGCGAAACTTAAATTTATTATTTAATATTTTATATATGTATTGTTCTCGTTTTAACCTTTTGATAATACTATACCAACAAATAAACTATAGAACTATAGTAGAATGTAACGAATGCGTCACATTCTATACACATGTTAGAGAATGTATAAAATTACAATGGCATATATTCTTTAGTAGTCGTGGTAGTAGTAGTTCTAATAAATATCGTATAAAGGATATTTATTAGAAACTATTAAATTAGAAATCGACAAAATAACATTTAAAATTCATATTCTATTTTTTCATGGTTGCTTTGTCTTAAAAACTTTGTAAAATTATATGAAGATAGCATAGCAACTACAATTTGTTATTCTTTTTACACTAGTGAAAAAGAACCCATTTTCACATGGGATTAAGTGTGATAAAAATAGACTTTTCATATGCTACCATAAAAAAACCTATTTTCTACGATCGTGCAAAAAGTGACTATTTTTTGCACTATGTAGTGTGCCAAAAGTTTAATGTTTTGCACTAGTGTAAAAAGTACCCTACTAGTACAAAAAGTTTTTGCACTAGTGCAAAAAGTACCTTACTAGTGCAAAAAGTACCTTAAGATCGAAGAAAAAATGTTGTGTGCAACACGTGCAAAAGCATATTTGTTGCACTCAGCATGTTTGCACTCAGCATTTGTTGCACTCAGCAACTTCATGCATCGTGCAAGAAATATGCACTTTTTGCATTAGTTATACAAATAACTATTATTACATATCATGGATTATGCCTACTGGGGAAACCATGTAAAAAACGCGCCTTGCATTCTACCTCGAGGGTGGTGCGGAAACGAGTAAATAATTATAATGTAGTCGCTTTCTCAGCGCTATGTTCAAAAAACGGTTGATCTTACAAAAAAAACTGCAAAAGGCTTTTTTGTAGATAATTGCACGATGAACAATTTTTGTTATGATCTCAATTGCAATATGTCTCTCAGAGCAATATATCGCGATATATCGCGGAAATCTGATTTTCGGGACGATTTGACCTTTATAAGATTTTTAGCCGGCACGATATCAATGTTCACATATTCTTTAAAATGCCGCAATAAAGGTGTAAACAAAATTTCAGCTCACTAGGAATTTTCCCGCAGTTAAAACCTATATTGACCGGACTATTGGGACAACAACACGTTAAGATTTTCCCGACAACAGAATGAGGTTTATTTAAAATATAAAGTTTTATATCCAATATAACAGTAGTTGAATAAATTTAATATAGCTATTTTCATGAAAAAAAATTTTTTTGGCCTTATATCGTGAATTTTTCCTTTTAAAATTGAAGTATTTGAGATTACAAAATTGAACTATATATTTTTTTTTTCAACTACGTCGTTCTGTAATTTTACATTCGTTGAATCAATTTCGGAGTTCCATTCGCCATATCTGCCACCACGGTGGGGTTGAGACAACTGCATTTCGATTGGATGTAGAACATGTTTTCACTGCAAAATAGGTTGAATTATTGGAAATTGATTCTTAATTAAAATGGATATCCATAATAAAATAGTTATTTCCTGATTTTTGAAAGTTATTTTATAAACTTAAGATACCTTTCTCACGAAATAATGACAGCAATTGTCATATGGAACAGTATCACAATGATTATTTTATCCAGCACAAATAATGGAGAGGAAGAAAACAAGAAATCATACTTCAGATTTCATAATCACATAAATCAGATTTCTTGTTTCCTTCCTTCTTGTTCTCCATTATTTGTGCTGGATAAAATAATCATTGTAATATTGTTGCCTAACAGTTGCTGTCATTGTTTCGTGAGAAAGGCATCTAAATTTGTTTGTGTTGAAAACAGGATGGAAAGAGATCTGACCGAATTTCAGTCACTGTAACTACAAAATAAAAGAGGAATCCATTGTTTCAATCCAACGGTTTGCTAATAATCGAAAAATTATATTTTCCTTTTTAGAAATTCGATAACAGATATTATATAACTGTTAGCACTATTTTAAAAAGGCCACAAAAGATCGGAAACTGTTCACGCCGAATCGCTATTAACGCACATATACATGTTCTATTCTTTGGAAATTTACCGGCTTTATAAGAACAAAAACCAGAAACAATTTTGACGTATAAGAGATCGAAGCAAATTGACATCTACAACAGTTCTTAGTTATGATTACGACAACCAAAAGTATGCATGTTTTTTACAGCACTTAATTGAAAAATGATTAAGCTTGAGATCTGTTTCAGGTAAAACTACGACTTTTAATCCCTATTTGTTAGAGCGTATTTTGCTCCAAAAGGTATACACAGTTGAAAAGGTAACTGCAATATTTAAAGCAAGTCTTGCAATAGGAGCTATGCGTTGCAGGTTATTATTGAATTGTAAAGTAAATGTTGCATTAAACCTAATTTCAATGCATTTCTATAAAATTTAAAACAACTCTTGCATCATAATTTATTTCTATAGAACAGCTAGAAGTTTTAATGCACCTTGCTACAATTTAATACATTAATGAAATTTTAAAATTCACTAGAGTATTATCCATTTTAGAAATATATAGTTAAAATCGTTTCATGTATATTTTAGTTATCGCTTCTCAGCTGAAAGTCTATAATAATAGTGATTAAGGTGGTATGTATGTTTTAATTTTTTCCGTTGTAATTTTTTTATTTTAATTTGATTAATTTAGGCAGGTGCGTAATAATCAGAGTATCTCGAAATTATGATGTAATTTGCATTAAAATGTCATACTAACAAAAATGTTGAGCGCAATTTATTTAATGCAAATAACAGACATTTTTAAACAACAAGCTCTTTTATTTTACACCAAGTACTCTGTTAAATATTGATGAAAAGAGCATTAGTTTAACTTTATATAGCAAGCTTTGTATTGTTTTGTAATGGAAACTTCCGTAGGACCTATATGTGTGCAATACATATTCAATTTTTTTTAACTGTGTATTAGCGCATATTTCAACAAAACTCCATTTTTTGACATATTTTCACATACATAATTATCAGTTTTTTTTACATTTGATGGTGACAATGTGGATAAAAACATGAACTTTAAAAAATTGGATCTTTTTTACTATCGCGGCAGTAATATTTAAGGTTCCCTATTTTCAAAATGGAACACTTGTGCTGAAACTTTGGTGGTCTATAAGGTTGTATTGTATTATTTTAAATGTTTGTGTGCGTTCCATCCCCATAACTTCAAAAGTGGCCGGATAAAGAAATTTAATTGTAGAAAACTTTTTCAATATACTAGATCTCATTTATAAAAAAAACTATAACCACCTCTTAGAAATTGGTACTAGAACTATGTGTTTTGAGGGCCAAGGAGTGGAAAATGAGAAATGAAATTTTTTTGGAACCGGCCGAGAAAAGTTGAATTTTTTAAGAAACATTCCAACTCGTTTATATAACTTTTATACCCTTTAGGTTTGGTATATATCTGAAAATTCGTTGTTTTTATTTTGTATTAAACTTAACAAAGAACGTAATTCACCAATCAATTTGATAAAATTTACGCTAAAATTAAATTGAATTTTAAACGAAAACCACTGCGATTTCTCTGAAATTTGTTGCTCTGTGTTTTGAGGTGCTATTAGTGGCATTTGGAAAACTGGTTGACTCGTTAAAATGTAAAGAATGATTTACTATTTTAAAGATTTAATTCTCGAATTTTCAAGTTATTAAATATCATTGAAAATATTATGTTTTGTGACTACGTGTACTGTGAAAAAATTATAATAATTTAATTTTTTCTGGGTCTCTTCTTTGAACAGTCCATTTATATGCAGTTTCGGCAAAGAAGTCATCTGCATTTGAGTGATCTAGTTAGTTCGCTCATTTTGCACGACTCAACTGACGAGCAAAACGGCGAAAATAAGATGTTTTAAACATGATGCATCTGATTTCATCTGAGCACTGTTGGCGGAACAATATTTATAAAAACAGAAAATGTTTCGATCATCTACAATTCTTATAGCATGTTTTTTAGTGTAGTTTTAAAGAACCAGGAGGGAAATAAATCCAGTGCATAAACTTGCTAGCTTGTAAATATTTTACATGTGTTGAGAAGGTCAAATTATCTAGACGCGCTACTTTTCAGCGCCATTTTAAAGATCGTTACAGAGTTAGTCTGTGGAAATTGTGACTCCTAATGAACAAATGCTTATGCATTCGTCTATTTATCCGCCAGCTGTGTTTTGATGGAATAAAAATTGACTAAACTTTGGTCACTACAATCGACGAAATTTTTTAGGTACTCGTTTTATTTATGGTCGCGTATGACCAAGAACCACTTATTTGTTTATGCATTTGTCTTTTGAAAATAGGAGAACTATTGACTCGTGCAGTGTACTATCGTCTGCAAAACTATTTATTGCGTTACTGGTGATTTTCAACAGTTCGTTGATATAAGTTAAAATTAGAGTGAGAGAGCGTTAAATTGAGCCTTAGCTATAATTTGAAATATCACATTCCATTCTTTTTTAAGTACGAGTTAGACGAACTTCCAATTAACCAACAGCATGAAGGAAAAATGCCAGATTTATAAGATTTGTGGAAGATTGTACGGAACTTTGTTGATGTAAACCGCCTTAAGAAATTTTTAATAGTTTTGGTTTTGAAAGAAGTTCTTTCATATTAACTCCTGAAGACAGAATTTAGGGTCTTTCCTCATGAGTCAGTACGATTTACGAATCACAGAACGAATTTATAATTTCCGAAATTAATGTTTTCTCAAAAGGGATCCCTTGGTAAAATTTTGGAGCCCTTTGGTGACAATTTTTGAGAAGCAAATAACTTTACGGGATTTGGGCACTTTGATTTAAATTAGGATAACTGATGCAATTAATAATAATTATTAGTGGTCAATTACCAGTACTACCATTACTGGCACTCGTAATATCTCGGGTCTACAGTATATACTATCTCAGGTATCTATGCTCAGGTATCAATATGCTCGATCTATAGCTCAGGTATCATGTAAGCTGGTCCCATGACTATGATCAAAGCACTATGACCTCTTAGAAACCGAATTAAAAAACGAAACTATAAAAAACTTTTTATATCCATAAGGTTTCTCTCGGTTTTTAGAGCATATTTTTGGTTGTCCTAGTTATGATATTAAAAGATCAAATTCGAAAACAGCATCGAAAAAAATATCTAAATCAAAATTTAGGTTTTTCAGCTCCGATGCCAAGTAGATTGATCCTATTTGCGGTTTTGTGGCCCGCAGAAAAATAAAACTTACAGCGGTTCTGATTTATGCATAATGAAACAAAATTTAAAACGATGAAATTTGAAAACACAATGGCAAAAAATCTAGATTCAAATATAAGGTTTCCACCTAGGTTTGGTTAAGTTTCTTTAAATTTTCTAAAATTTTGTGATCTCCTTTAATTTTCACGATTAATTGTAACTTTTTAAACTCATCTTTATTTTACCTTTCGAAAATGAAATTCCAGTACATTGTTGCGAGGTTCTTAAAAAGCCCTTACCTAAAATGAAAAGAAAAAAAAGATTATTATCAGTTTTTCCTATTTTATAATAAATCAGAGATTTGAATTTGTCGGTTGGTTAACGGTTAACAAAACAAATTTTTTTTCTTCTCAAAATAGGTATACTCAAGGGACAGGTACGAAAGGACGCTGTGTTCGATAACTGTACCGGAAGTGTGTCAAAAAAATCGTTAAGTGTGGTAAAAACAGCCTTAGAAAACGTTCATTTTAAGTGAATACGAGTAGGAATATTGAATTTGGAGAAATCTTGATGGTAGGTATTGGTATGTGAGATAAAAAACTAGATTATTGCATTATAAGTTTGTCAAAAAAATGTTGTCAAGTGTGTCAAAAGAAAGATTTTTATTTATTTTTTAACCCAATTTTTCGAAAAAAAAAAAATAAAATTAATTATTTGTTTGAAATGAATTTTTATTATTATTAATGAGAATTATGGCATTATAAGTTTGTCAAAAATATGTTGTCAAATGTGTCAAAAGAAAGATTTTTATTTATTTTTTTACCCATTTTTTTGGAAAAAAATTAAATTATTTGTTTGAAATGAAATTTTATTATTATTATTGAGAATTATGGCATTTTAAGTTTGTCAAAAAAATGTTGTCAAGTGTGTCAAAAGAAAGGCTTTTATTTAGTTTTTTACCCAATTTTTTGGAAAAAAAATGTAGCTTGCTATGACGTAAATGTAATTGGAAATGAAATTGGACATGGAAATTTTTGAATTTGTTATAGTTTTTGAAATATTTTTGGAATTTTGAAAAAAGTTTGTATTTTTGATTTTGTAATAATTTTTGCAATATTTTTAGAATTTTGGAAAGAGTTTTAATTTTTGATTTTGTAAGAACTTTTGGAATATTTTTAGAATTTTGAAAAATTTGAAATTTTTGATTTTATTATAATTTTTGGAATTTTGAAAAAAGTTTCAATTTTTCATTTTCTAATGATTTTTGCAATATTTTTAGAATTTTGGAAAAGTTTGAATTTTTGGAATATTATTGGAATTATGAAAAAGTTTAAATATTTGATTTTATTCTAATTTTTGGAATTTTGAAAAAAGTCTGATTTTATTTAATATTTACAATATTTTTTGAATTTTGAAAGAAATATGAATTTGTGATTTTGTAATATTTTCTCGAAACGCTAAATGGAGAGGTTTTTGAGTAGTTTGCTGAGTGTATCATCTATTCACTAAATTATGTTAATTTATGACCTGTTTTAATTTTCCGGCATCGTATTCATGTTTCGTGTTAGTTTTGTAATAAATTTCTAAACAGAGATAAAAAAATACTTGTATTTTAACAAAGAGTTATGTTTGATATACATCGCTGCCCAAAACTAAAAACCATGTCCTCATAAAAGTTTTATGCCGAAAACTATATACAAATCCTTAACCCAGACCGAAGTCTTGATATCTCGCAGCTGTGAGATTTCAGCTCCTGCATATTTTATTAGATAGTTTATTATGCTGGAGACTCTAGTTTGTAGATTAAGACCATGTTATCCTTGATCGTTCATTGATCATGTGACGCACCGTCTTCCTCAATGATTAAAGTTTACACATAGAGTTATATGATGAATAGTTTCTTCGCGCAAGCAATAAGTAAACATCATCAAGGAATATACAATTCATACGTCAATTAAACTTCACTCGATATCAGTTATTCCATATTTATAAATCCTATATGTATTCGTCTATGTATGGATTATGGAATATTATTGACAAGATTGGCTTCAAGGTTGCTTTTTTTATTCAGGCCGGATCAGATTGCAATAGAGGTAGCTCCAATAGGATATTTTACATCCAGTCCATATCAGAAATCATATATGGTTGATCCGAGTTCTATTACGTTTGATTATGTACAAAAAATGCTGCCCTATTAAACCTTCCTTCTTAAAAAGGAATCGACCAGGGCTGAATCAGGGTGAACTAGGACAAAACCTAAAAGTATATTCACATTCGATCACTATCAGAAATCATATATGATTGCCCTATTAGGGTATGCCCTATCGTATTTGTCCTGATCAGCAGCCAAATTCTGTAATTGTGAAGCGGTGAAGTGATAAGTTTTTTAATGAAAAGAAACGAAGAAATTTTTATCACTTCACCGCTTCACAGTTACAGAATTTGGCTGCTGAACCGTAAAATCAAAATATAATATTTATTTTTTTTATATTTTTTATTGACTTTTTAAAAAGTACTCGATTGCCATTTTGTTCAGAAATATTCTATCGCAACCGTATAGTAGTAAATGTCTTATTTGAAGTAATCTCAGACCCGGATCCGTTCAAATAAGAGATTTACTACTCTCCCCTTTTGGTGGTAGGGCAAAACTGACTCCGGTGGTGGTAGGGCAAAACTGACCCCTTTTGGGCCAACCGAATGTCCTCTGTCGCAAAATACGTAATTCGTTTGCCTAGCCTTCAAATATACGAAGAGTACCATATTAGATGTCAACGTGGACCAAATTCTTTTTTCAGTGTATAAACCTTCACATTGTTGCTGATGTCTTTTTTTAATATCGTCAGTAACGGATGAAATCGGATACATCATGTCTCAAATATATTGTTGTCAATTGTAATATGTCAATGTAATATTGTCAATTTTACTCGCCATTCGGTTTGTGGAAATATCCAAGCTATCAAAATTCCATCATACTGTCACAGTGACAGCATTTAGAATGATTTCTTTGCACGAATGGCATATAAATGGAATGATTGGTCGGCCATCCCATCACAACAAAGTCTTGAATCGACAAATGTTTAAAAAAAGACGTCCATCAAAACTTCACAACTCATGTTGTTGTGGGAACTTGATTTAAACAAATATATTTGTGTTACGTTGTTCGCCATTTAAAGAAAATTATTTACCGATTTACCGAATTAAAAAACCAGGAAATAATATAATAATAAAGAATAGCTTTAAAGAAAAATTAAACAAAAAATCCATCAAATAGTTTCAAATCAATATAAGTCATAGATTAAAAGTTAAGGACTAGGCTAAACTAAAGATAAAATCTGCAATTTTCCATAAACAAATTATTTGAAGTCCTGTTCCCAGTCCCATACTGATGCTACCTTACTATTGAAAACTAAATCGAAAACTATTTGCTTCAGTTATAACTGAATTACTAAAAGGAAACAGATGTTTTAATATTTAAAATAATCCAAATTCTACATTCCATCAACCATATAGTCATAGGTAAAATATTCACTGAAGGATCACAAAAATTTTAAATTTTAGTTTGTTTTCCATAAAATTCCAACAAAAGTTTTACAAACTCAATGACCAAATAATTTTTTATTTAAGCATAAATTAAACAATAGATTTTATGTTTAACCATGTGAAGAACTAAAATAGAATAAAATATATCACCTGCCGTTTGAGAAAAAGGCAGATAACAAAAATAACAACTACCATCATTTACCTAAAATTTGACCTTTCGATTTCTTTGTCGTCCGCAAGGAACTCCATAAAATTAGTTTTTTATATCGATTTGAATGTCCATAAATATCAATTTCACTATTGTATACCGATTTCAATCGATTATTGACATTATTCCTATCACCATCATCATTACAATCACTTGAACTTGAATGAAAAAAGGTTATCAATCGATTAAGACCCATCACTTATCAATTTAAAAAAAAATAACAACAACAATTTTCACTACACTGACACACAACTAAATAACCGTAAATCAATAACTCAATTTTTGTTTCACAATTAATTTCACATAATTTTTTTTTCACTTCATTAATTAAATATAGTTAAACGTATCGTTTCGAATAACAACGGACGACGACGATAACGAAAGACTTCTAAATTATTGAGTTAAGTGTTGAACGTTCAACGAATTGAGTAAAACTAATGGAAACATTATTATTTTTTATTGTTCAACAAATAAAAAAGAAAAAAAAACTTTCATTGAAAACATAATTTTTTTTTAGATCGAAACATTGCAATTTTTTACCTGTCTTTGCGTTAACAATTTCAATTCGCCTAAAAAACATAGAAATTGTCAAAAAGTTGGTTATGAAATGACGAATTTGGTAGATGAAGAGTTAACAGGAGGGGCTATAAAATATCTGTTTATTTCAGACTTCAATAACTTTTAATCCTTCCAATTAATTTTAAACAGAATGGCTGGCATCCCTACTACCGATATGCCACCTTAAGTTATTTTTTGTCCGCCTAGCGAATTCAGATGTTGTTGATTTGTATATTATTTTTTTAAAACACAAATACCTAAAAAATATTATTTTTCCAAATAGTAGACACCCACGAAATATTTATTGCACGTGAAAGCTAAATAAATATTTATAAAACAAATTTACAGTTAAACTAAAGCACGCCATCTTCATTTTAAAATTTGTATTAAAATATATTACTAAAACTATGTGCTGTTCATATTCAACTGTTAATGCTTAATTATATAAAATTTAAAAAAAAAAGATATAAATAAAGAGTGCAATAAAGAGATACCTTCAGACTGAGATACCTTCAGAAAATTTCAAATTCATTTTTTTCACTTGTTAATGTTATTTATTTTACCGCCAGAATGGGAGAGGAAAGACAAATTAAATAAATTTAAGTAAGTTAGTTTAGATTAACCACAAACGTTACAGTCGTGGTGATGCATTGGTCAAACACCACTTATCATTAAAAACTTAGCTCACAAACTTAAAAACCACCCACCCTAAAACCTACCCAACTCCCACCCACCTTAATTGCTCACGCAATTAAAAAATCGATTCTAAAATTTTACTGAGACATCTACTGAATTAAACTGGAGTCGAACGTTTGACCTTTCAACATCCTAAGTTTGGTTTAACTATATGACGTAGTTCAATCTACTATATTATGTAGTTCATTCAACGCGCTACTTTATTAAATGTTGGTCTCTGATTGTCTAACATACCCACCAACAAATATCTTTTGCAGATTTGAGTTTAGTGTTTTCCAAAACATAAAACAAAATGGAGTTTGGGGTATGCAAATTTACAAAAATTTTCCCATTAGTTCTTTGTGGTGAAATAAAATAGATATACGAGATTTCACAACAAGAAAAAAATATCAGAGATTATGATATAATAAAATAGAATCTTCTCGACACAAAACAATTCGAAGTTATTTTTGTAGCACATATCTGTCTGAAAAAAGTTCGAACGGCAGGATGTCCGGTAGAGATAATTAGATTTCTTGATCTGACAGATACGTATCTGTCAGATCAAGAAATCTAATTATCTCTACCGGACATCCTGCCGTTCGAACTTTTTTGTTTTAAATTCGTTTCAAATGCAACTTATGGCAATTAAAATTTATTTTCTATTTTTAATCATTGAATATTTTAGCATCAATTTATTGTTCGAACCCTATTTTAAGTTTTTTTATGCTGTTATTTTTCACTTAATCAATTAAGTTCTTTCACTTCGAGTATGTGACAATATAGTTTTACTGCGACAATGTGATTAAAATATTTTTGGTTAGCAGTGTTTTCAGTATCAACGCAATTGTATTGATTAATTTTATAAAACTTCTGTGATTAACGGATTCGGATTAACTAATGATAAATCATCAGAGAATTGAATTTTCTAGACACAAAAAAATTCGAAATTATTTTTGCAATAAGTGGGTTATACATCATTTCGTGCCATAAAATACAATAAAAATGATAGACCGTTTAAAATAATAACAACGTTCGGCCAAAAATAGGAAACATTATATAAACTCAGTTGTCTGGTACAATCCAATCATTTTCAAATCAAGTCAGTAGACTGTATAGGTAAAATAGCAGGTTGATCCGACCGACAAGATCTTAGAGGGAAACCGAGTCTAAATGTAATCTATCCAGAGCTCTGTTATAGGATTGCTTGCAAAAAAATTCTCTACCTGATTCATCTATTGTATGGGATAAAAATAAAATTCACTATTTTTCAGAATTTGTTTTCCACCATATCGCGTTCAGTATACAATTGATTTTATACAGCAATTTTACTTACTTACAAACGATTTCAATTCATCAAAGAAACAACGCAATTTCAATAAACTTAACCTGTACAACTATTTCATATTATGTATTCGTTAGGCGGATTTTAAAGTCAAATTAACGTTTTAAAATTACAATTATTTCGCTCAACATTACATATACAACAACTTAATTCCAACGCAATATAACATAGATTACCTCTCAGGTACAGCATTAATAAAAAAAAACACTTTCTTTGCCGGTTGAATACCAAATATGTATAGCCAAATCATCCAACCGATCGTTTTTTTAATTAATTATAGTAATTTTATATTTTCATCTATTTTTCTTCGACTTATTAGAAGATTATAGACAGATGAAATGTTTTCTTTAATTTCAATTATTTATTGAAATTTTACAATTTGTTTTTTTTCTGTTAATTTTAAGCGATTGAATGGTTTTTAATAAAATAATTATGGGTTGACGATAGAAGAAGAATAATGAGAGGTTACGAGTGGTATTTTAGAACAAGTAATTCGACAAAATGGTTTTATGTTTAAACCAGATGTAATATGGTGATCGGATGCATATTGAGAAGTTGCTTATACCGAATTGAGATAAAGGTCAAATTCGTGTAACTTCGTAACATTGGTGACAGCGGCGAGATTTTTAGTTGTTGGGAGCGCGACAAAAAAAATGTTAAGGTTTCTAGAAATATAGAGTAACTAATTTGTAAGATAAATCAGGACTACTAATGGCTTGTGTCCGGTGAGTTGCTGAAAGAACGAAATAAGAGAAGCATAAGGCGAAAAAGTACGAACGACTGTTAAAAACCAGTAGAAAGAAGAAGAACAGAAGAATGGAAGAAGGTGAAATTAAAAAAGACCAAAAATAGGAGGAAGCGATCGAGAAGGAAGCAATTTCAAATGCACTGGTCAAATGCACTGCTGATCAAAATGGAAGATACCACTTACGGAATTATTTCAAAAGATCAGTAATCTTCCTAGTGGTAGGCAAAGTGACAGCTGACAGGATAATAATAGCGTGGGTCTTTTGTCAAATTCGAGAGAAAATCGAAGCGGTTACATGCTTTAGAATTTAGATGCTTCGAAGATGATCAACGAGCTGTAAAAGCGAAAATGACACATAAAAATTCTGCATAAGATGTGTAGAGTTTGATTTATCGTCAAAGACTGTCGAAAGAAGCTATATATACACTATGGAGAAAAATCGGTAGCAACAATATCCAAATGTCTAGTAGTCGAAAATGCACAATGATCCACGCTGCAAAGCAGAGAGTGTAGGAAAAGAAACTGATCCAGTTAAATCTCAACCATTAAAAGGCTGCTCAAAATCTTTTGCAGGAATTGATATTGGAAGTGGGAGCAGATATCATAATTGTGGACAGTATGGAAACCCAAATAACATAAACAGGACGTCACATTCATACAATCAAGCTACGGTGTGGGCTTATAGCAACCCGCCTTTCAAAATGCTATATACACTGTGTGTTCAGAATTTGTAAGAAATAAAGCAAAACAAATCTTTACAGCGACTAACTACACATATGCTACCTCATCAATGGGTCAATCTTAACAAACGATTTAAGAAATAAAAAACAATACAATGCATCTACATACCTAGACAACGAATTTTCATATCTTCTGCTAGTATTAGTTAAAACATGAAAAATACACACACTTTTCGTAGGGGAAAAGAAAGTTCGATAAACCGATTTTACATTTATGAGCAACTGTATAGCAAATATCGAGAACGAGCAATATTGAGCAAAAGTGAGTAACGTTCACACAGCGACCATCAAGCTTTTATGAATAAACTAATGGTAAGGATTCTACAGTAGAAGCACAATAAGTGCTAAAGTAATTTAATCCAGGTTGTACATCTAACGTAATAGATAAAACTACCTTTTACTTCTTTATGGAGGATACTCATCTGACCATAAAAGCAGACAGTAAGGACATTCAGCTCATGGCGGTTTATGAAAGAGTTGGTGGAAGAATTGAAGAATCCTAATATCTTCACCTGCCTCACTATAGTGGTAAATATAGCACTATTTCTGTTCCCGCAACAACCTAACGAAGCATTTCATATAATATGTTTGAGAGATACGACGGAAAAAAAATTAAAAAGAACCCTAGCCCCTAAATGATCGATTACAGAAGGCAATTATCAAGACATGAGATCTTGCTAAACACAAATATTTATTCCGGAAAAAAGATGCTCCACAGTGGAAACCATTGATTGTTTAGTCCTCGCAAAAAAAGCAATAACTGAAGACAATAATCTACAGGGTACTAGAAAGTACTGTGACATCGTTATGTGAAAAACATGTTTAGCTCACCCAGCTAGAGATGCATAATTAACGAACTAACAGAAATTTGGGTACGGCAAGTGGGTACAGCAATACCTGTTGGAAAGGTCATTAGTTAATTCAACGGTATTGATGGATAATACCAATGAGAGAACAAAGCCATGATATAATAATGTGTGTTAAACTAATAACTAAAGTCGCAACCCTGTCAACTATTAACAAATCATTAATTAAAGGCGTGGAAGTTCTACAAAAATAAATTTGATTCAATAAAATAATTTTTTTTCTGTAATCTTCACTGAACAGTATTCCAAGCATTTAACCCTCTTTTTTATAATTCATAATTATTATTTATCTAAGATTAAATAAAGAAAATAATCGTAACTAAGAGAATTTGTAATGCTGAGCACACTCTGAAACGTGACTAAAGATTTTTATTAATCCTTTAATTTTTGTTTATACTATTAATTTCAAACCTGAATACTATTATGAATTATAGAGTAGATTTTTTTAAAATATTTTATAAAGTATTTTAATGAAATTTTGTAGAAAACTCTGTCGTCTGATATCCCATATTGCATGAAAGAATTTGTTTTAAAGTCAAATTATATTACAAATTTAAGTAAAGAACTCTGTTTTATAGAAACGGTTGGATTGTATTAATTTATGTCACCTTAAACAGGTGACAACTATTTATAAGATTTCTTTCAATTAATCCAAGTATCATTGCCTAAACAGGCCAAAATTGACCATGCTTTCCGTTTAAAACTATTATAACATTAATGTTGATTGATTCACATACAACTAGTTAATTGCGTTATAAAATATGCATAAGATACTGAACAACAAAAACGCAATGCACTAGCGAGTAGAGCTGAAAAAACGAATGCATGAGGGCGACAGTGTGAACATGTAACGTTTTTGTGTGCCACACATGAATTTAAGTCAAGCGGCCACCGGGTTAAGTTATACCAGGTCTTCTTCATCAACCGGGGAGACTTTAACTCGAATCACATATAAGTCATTGAAATACTTTTTAAAAAAATCCTAATTGAATATGTTTATTCATATCAAAATTTAAAACCTCACATAGCAGTAAAAAAAAAGGTTTTACAAAAGATTTACATGCCATCAAATCAACAAAAAATCCATTTAAATCATGTTCGGGACTAGCGTAGTGCTAGTGATAGTGTAATGCTACGATTTTAACTGAATCGCAACGCAATACAAAATAAAATTCAACTTGTGTTATTAAAATAATTCTAAGAAAAAACAATGACACAACAACAACACATACAAATTGTTGAGATTTTGTCATAAAGAGTATTCCGAATAAAAAATTTTAAAATGCGATCGACTTTTCTAAAAGGGAAACAAATTTGCCGCAAAATAATCTCAGAATGAAAGTTAGTTGACGATAGAATGCAATACTGTTAACAGGGTCATTCGGCAGGTAGACAAACGTGAATTTTTTTTTGAAAGGCTTGTAAGGTTTGAAAGTCTCATTTTTCGGTTTTTTGCTTTTATCTCGAAAACTATGCGTCCTACTGACATAACCACCACATACAAAAAGAAAGCTGATAAAATTTGCTAAAAGTTTTACTCAGTTAAGTTTTTTGATATCTTGTATAGTTTTCGAGATATCCGCTCTTGAAAGTCTGTAATTTTAGAAAAAGGTTTTTGCTTGATGTTTTTGCTCTTTTTGATCGGATAACTCTTCAACGAAGCACCGAAAAACTAAATGCTAGCCATAGAGTTTTAGAACATTAAATTTTTTCTGAATTCTGAAAACGATTTTCTGCCGATGCATAAAAGGCTGTGCCAGCGCGAAGTGTGACTGCAAAAAAGCAAGCCTCAAATATTTCCCAGCATTCCAAAATTGCCAGGGGAACTGCCTGAATGTGGTCCCTCAAGTTGACATCGAAGATGAAGAAGAACAGAGGGATCCTCTGACGGTTTTCCTACAGAGGTCTGACGAAGAACATGACATAGAAAAAGAAGATGAAAAGAAAGACGAGGATCAAGGTCCTTTCCCCCCAAGAGTGCAAGAAATTGACTGAATGGTACCTACTGTTGTAATGTTTTATGTTAATTTTCTTTTCTATATCAATAAACTTCGTTTTCACTTAATGGTTGTGTTTTGTAAAACTATCACAATGTCTTATAGACACTCATATATATGCACAAACATGGTTATAGCAAAATATTTTCCCATTAAAATGGTCTAGATCTTCTGTAATTAAGTAATAAGTATGAGAAGCATGGTCAGCGGACCTACAAGTATATATTCTAAAATGAGTATCTGTGCTATTTAGACGTCCAGTACTGAATATGTGTACATAATGGTGCATACTTCGACCAATACGTTGACCAGAAATGGTAAGAAATTGATAGATTTATTAGTCGACAGTTGTCGCAAAGCGTCAGATTTCACGCTAAACACTGAAATTGCTTTAACATTTGAAGGAAAATAGATAAAATACTAAAGTGATATATATTATTGAAAAGAGTTTTCAGTATAGTTTTTCGGTGAATCGTTGAAGAGTATCCGGTCAAAAAAAACAAATATGTCAAGAAAAACTTTTTTCCAAAATTACAGACTTTCAAGAGAGGATATCTCGAAAACTATACAAGATGTCAAAAAACTTAACTGAGTAAAACTTGTAGCATATTTAATCAGCTTTCATTTTGTATGTGGTGGTCATGTCAGTAGGACGCATAATTTTCGAGATATAAGCAAAAAACCGAAAAATGAGACTTTTAAAGCCTCGCCCCTCCCCGGCATAAGGACTATGGGTGGGGACTTTTGATATGTCCACCTCCTTGCTAGTCCAAACAAAGTTACGAAGTCAAAAATTGTGTTCCAAGTATTTCCCTCTATACCTTTTCATTGACTGGGCTAAAATGTAGAGTTGTAGTCTTTGATTTTCGTGTTGGTATGTATTTTATTTTTTGTGATATGAATAGAAATAGTAAATAAGAGATCTTGTTTTTATAGAGAAAGCAATATGATTATGATCTTGATATTCTATATTCTTATTTAATTTGAGTTGTGTATTGAAATCATGTGATAGGAATGCGAAATGATAATTGGACATGCGACTAATGTAAATTCGAAAAGTAACATAGATAGGAAATTCTCGTTTATAAACAATGATCATTAGATCAACAATCAGGAGTATAAAATTTATCTTAAAGAGCTTCAAACCGTTATCAGTTATGAGTAGTGCAACAAGTGTGTTAATGTGCCTTATTTATCTAATTAATTGTTCAAATTAAGTTTGCATAATTAATTTATTTTTTAAATTAGTTAAGTTTTCGTGACATTTTGGTATGTTTTGTGTTTTAAGATTTAACCTGGCAACAATTTTTTAAAAAGCAAACAATTTTAATTTCAGCGTGTTTGTTTTAGAAAGCGACTTTGAAGAAAGCTAAACAATTGTTTGACCACACCAGCAATTACTATTTTCGATTATGTTCATCTTTGGTGTGATGTAATTTCTTAATGCATTACATGGATGGATGACCCTACAGGTTATTGGATTAGTTGTCTTTCGATTTTTGGGTTTATTATCAGTCTCAATCGTTAGTTTGCACTATTGAAAGTTTGGATAAACAAATAGACAAGTTTTGGAATTGAGAGACTTTTGAACCGATCCAAACACTGTCATTGGCAGAAAAGTAGTGTGAAATATTGTCGATTCTGTAAAAATCGAACAGGTATATACATAGTATCGCTCTCTAATAACGAAAATATGCATAGTTTGGGCAGTTGCAAGGAAAAGGCTCTTCAACAATATAACTATCTTGAACGAAAATTACAAAAAGATTCTGAGCTTTACAAATTATATTCCGAATTTATGGCGGAATATTTGGATTTAGGCCATATGGAAATTGTTGAAGATTCAGCTCAAATTGCAGCGGTTTTTTGTTAAAATTTTTCTTAGCCTCACCATGGAGATTATAAAGAAAGCAGTTCCATGTCGAAATTATGTGTGGTGGTTTAACGCTTCGACACAAACTAATTCAAAGTTGTCACTAAATGATTGCCTGATCGAACCAACAGTGCAGCAGGGTTTATTTTTTATCATTATATTAGGTTTCGTAAGCATATTGTGGGGTTTACAGGCGTTATTATCTCCTTCTGAACGCGATCTGCATAGAATATGGTGGCGCAATCACTCTGATAATATACTAAAATGTTTTCGACATAAAACATTTACTTATGGTACTGCGAGCGCACCTTATTTAGCTACACGTACATTGGTTCAGCTCCTGTCGCTAAAAATCCTGTCGCATATCAAGGGTCTTAAAGAGCGACTTTTATATTGTTGATGTACGAAATGGTGCAAGTACGATTCAGAGTGCGACAGATTTAAAAAATGATTTAGTTAAACTCCTTGCGTTAGGGGATGGTAATTTGTGTAAAGTCGTCACTTAAATCTGGTAGCGATCATTCAGAAATAATTTCGTTATCCAAATCTATTAAAATTCTTGGCATGCAGTAGAATACGTTTACTGATGAATTTTTAATTTCATTTGAGAAATGTAAAATTAAGGACAGTTTATCGGAGATTGCGTAGCTGTTGGATTCGCTTAGTTTCTGCGGACCTATTGTATTTACAGTCAAGGTATTCATGCAAACGTTATGGCCAATTTCAGAGATAGATTGGAAGAGCAAATTGTCGGAAAAATTATCTTCATTTTGGAATGATTTCAAACATCAATTATTGTCAGTAGGGTAAGTATTGATAAGCCGTTGTGTTATTCCAAAATCGTATAATTTGATTGAGCTCTATGGATTTGGAGATGCGTTGGAAAGCGGTTTAGTATGTGTTGTATATATCAGGATTATCCATAACGATGGTAATTACGTTATTTCATTATTGTGTGCTAAATCAAGGTTTGTCCAACTGAAAAAGCAGACAATTCCACGTTTAGAGTTGTGTGATTCAATGTTACTTGCACAATTCACTAACAAAATTATGTGGTCATTTGATATAAAATTTGATTCCGTGTTTCTGTGGTCAGACTCGGAAATCACATTATATCGACTAAGAGGTAACCCTTCAAAATATTGCACATATGTTGCCAATCGAGTCGCGCAAGTGCAAGAATTTTCAAACATACACAATTGGTCTTATGTCCCATCTGAACACAATCATGGAAACAATATATTTAGGGACCTAATGACTGAAGAATTAAAAATAGCAAAATTATGGTGGGAGGGTCTAGAGTTCTTGTATAAAGATCAATCCTTTTGGTCGATTTTTCCAAACAATCAAATAAATGTCAAATAATTAGAACGTAGAGCGACAAAAATATGTTTAGTCGTTATTGCTTTTTGTTTTCGGTTTGATGGGATTCTCTGTGTTGGTAGACGGTTGCAGAATGCAAATATCCCATTTAATGCCCAACATCAAATTTTGCTACCTTAATCTCATCTGTTCACACAATTATTAGTTCAGTATGAGGTTCAAGATTATGAACTCTTTACGTTGGTCCTCAATCACTTTTATACCAAATTCGGTTAAATTATTGGATACCTGATGGTCGATCTGTTTGTCGTAATATTGTTAACCAATGCGTTCGTTGATGTCGAGCTCGACCTCAAATGTTAAATCAAATAATGGGGGATTTAGCCAGTCATAGAGTTAATGTATCTCGTCCATTCGCTGCTGTAGATATAGACTTATGTAAGCCATTAATTTTAATTAAGAAACTTCGATTAAAGATCACTGTAAAAATTTATATAGCTGTATTCAATTGTTTTGTTACGAAGGCAACGTATCTGAAAGTTGTTAGTTATTTATCCATATCATCGTTTATAGCGTCTCTACGACGTTTTGTGTCCCGTAGGGGATTATGTACTCACATCTATACTGACAATGCGACAAATTATATCGGGTCGAAATCGGAGTTACAAGAATTATCTCGATTGTTTAATTCTGAGGGTCATAAATCCGAAGTTAGCAAATTTTGTCCGTCAGAAACTATACAAGGCATACTATTCCACCCCGTTTACCACATTTTGGTGGTTTATGGGAACACGGCAGTAAAAAGTGCCAAGCATCATTTGAAAAGAGTACTTGGAAATTATAGTTTTAGTTATGAAAAATTTTTGACAATTACGACTCAGATTGAAAGTTGTCTAAATTCTCGCCCTATATCTCCGATGCCGAATGATCTGTCCGATTGTTCTAGTTTAACTTCCGGACATTTTTTAATTGGTACTTCTTTAAGATCTCTGCCAGATCCTTGTTTATCCCATCTTAACTTTTACAAAATTTCGAATTATCAAAGGATTCAATGGATAATTAGATTTTCTTGGAAATGTTGGAGTCAGGAATACTTAAACGAACTTCAACAAAAACGAGAATGGATAACCGTTCAAGACAATATTAAAATAGGTTATCTTATTCTATTGGATGAAGATAATGTTCCACCTATGCGTAACAAAAGTTTATCCTGTTGCTGATGGCAGAATTCGTGTAGTTACGGCCAAATTTGGCCAAGTAGACCAAGTCAATAGGCCAAGTGTGAGTGTGACAACCCCAAGATTTATCCAAATCATATAAATCGGTACTAGTAAGATGTCCTTCTCTTGATTTAACAATTCGACTAAAGACTAATCGATGCCTTGCTCGTTAGATTGTAAAGTTTTGATACAGTTTAACCAATACCACTCCTAGGCATTGATGCAATGCAAACAAATTTTTTTATTCAAAGTTAGGCATGTTAAGACTGAAGTATTTATAGTTTATAGTCTAGTCTAATTTTGACTATATATACTTCAGTTGTTAAAAAATGGAATAATATTATTAAAAGTGATATTATTGCATAATATTATTAAAAGATACTAAATTAATTTCAAAATATTCGTCGGGGAGACGTTGACATACATAAATAATAGGATATAGATAATAAATGGATTATATTTTTATGATCAAAATTTGCATTTATAATTAATTATAAAATACCGTCTCTGCATATCCCAATATACCATGTTAACTAAGGTTTGACACAAAATTAATAAATTTTATTTATTAATTTTTTTCTAACCAAAAATATTGTTATTTTTTTTATAAAAATCAATAACAAAAAATTTAATAAGTAGGTTTTTGTCGAATTTTGTCTGTATAATATCGCTATACGCTATAAAAAATATCAAAAAATATCAAATCGCTATACAAAATTTTAAAGTAACCAAAAAAACATCCACACACCCTCAAAAAATTGGAGGTAAAATTTAAAAAACACTTGTCTGTAGAATTTATTTTAAAGTTTGTTTTTTGAATTAGAATGCTTCAATGGATATGCCAATGGATCGGTATATTTTTCATTCAAAAAATTTTTAAAGTTCGAGGTTAAGGGGGAGGACAGGAAAAAAATTTTACATTTTTGAAAATAAGTCAGAAACTACGCTTTTGAAAATGACAAAAAAAATTGTTTTAAACTAGAACCAAAACCAAAATTCACCTTTCATATTCGTCAAGGTCAAAAATAATTTCTTTTTCCAAAATTTCAACAGTCATCTTTTTAAAAATTTTTTTTGTAATGTTCGAAGTTAAGAAGGGGGAGGAGTGCTTTCAGAAAAAAAATCACCTTTTTGGTAATAAATTAAAAACAAAGTATTTCAAGTTACACTTATAGTTTGTGAGAAAATCGATTATGGAGAAATTCGGATGGACACAGAAGTTTCGCCAATGGAGTACCATTTTTACTTTTTTAAAGTACGGTACCCTAAAAATGTAAGTACATATAAAACTTTAAATCAAACTTTACCGACACATATCATTTATAGTTAGCTTAAATTTTATTTTAAAAATGTTTTCTCTTCGTATGACACAAAACTATAGGTTTTTCCAACAAAACAATTAATTTTTACAAACTAAACAATTATTCATCAATTTGTTGAGAAAATTTATATAAATTAAAAATAAAAAAAAGTATATTTTTTTGCAAAAATTAAAATTAAAAATATTTTGAAGTAACATGTGTGAAATTTTTTTTTAAATTATTATCTGAACATAAATTTACAACATAATAAAATTTCACTTTTATCTTTTATTAAAAGGAAAAACCATGTATTTTTTTCTTTATTTAAATTTATTGTAGATAATGTAAATAATTTGATTTCCGTGTCAAATATTATGGTGGTATCATGTACATATGTAATTTTTTTTTTTGTAAAATCACAAAAATATTTGGAACATGTTTCTTAGAGACCTAAATTAGACTTAAACGTATCAATGGAAATAATTTTATTGTTAAATTAATTTGCCGTGAAAAAATGTATAAAATTCATCATCTCTAATTAATATGTTATTTTATTATTATATTTTTTTGTTAACTTCTTCTAGCGGAACAAACTTTTTGTTTCATTTAATTTTAAGTTTTAATATTTTGTTTTTACTTTCTTCTCAAACAGATTTTGTTTCCTGTGAATTGAATGAAAACAGTTTCTCTGATTAAAATCTTAAGAAATACGGTTTTAATTTCTATAAACAACAAAGAGAGAAAAATATCAAATCGTGGTGGTTAAGTTGACCATTCAACATTGAAACAAGCCAACCATAGAGAATGCTTTCGATTAATAAACAATATACGCACATTTAAATTTTCTATTTCCATTCATGCGAAAAATTATGTATTTATTGGACTTTATTGATTAGATAATCTACGTTGAATTGAAACTAAAGTAAAATTTTGAATTTGTTTGTCAGAGTAATTTATGATGTAGTTCGGAAGTGTAAACTTCATCAAACTTTGAATACAAAAAATCATTCCACCAATTATAGTTATCTTTCGATGTTAGTACAGTGATAGCGACCCTATCGAAGAACTTGGCACTTTGAGGCTGTGATGGAGCTCAGTAGACTCAATGGCCATAGAAACTAAAACAGTAGGGTGGGGTACTTGATCGCTTGTACAGAATTTTGAATATCTCGCTCCACAGTTTTAATATAGCCTTTCCACAGCACAAGGCTCTGTTGTGGCATACCTTTTAAACGCTCTAAAATAAGGACGAGAGCGATGCTTCTCTCTAGACGCATCAGGAAAACCATCAAATTCGAGTTCGCCGGACTCGAAGATTAGCACATCCTCATTCGGGTAATACAAGTTTTATGGTCGACGATAGTAAACCTATCACACCAAGCTGTAAGGTAATGTCAAATATGACATACCGTGAACCAACCACAAAAGAGTGCTCTGGTACGTCAGACCTGACAGACGAAGATCATCAGCTCGCAAACGATTCTGATTCCGCTACGGTATCGGCAATCAGGACCGCATGTGACACAGAATCCTAAAGCAAATCTGACGTGTCAGCACCAGCAGCACCCACCACGTCGGATATACACTGAAAGGTAGCTAATATCCACGTGTCCAATATAGTTGGTTTAAAAGCGACCCGGAATTGGACGTCACTCGACCCGACAATCAGACCCAATACCTTCTTGCCACCAAGAAAACACGCAAGAAGGCACTAATAAATAAAGACTTCTCCGAAGAGGAAGCCATACAAGTTTGTGCCCTTCCCAAATCTTTTGACCCGACTTCCCTAATTAAAAGTGGAATTTCTAAACAGCTAGCTCTGAAAGTAGTAGATAGACGAAAAAACACAGGTAACGAGAAGTCGCCAAGCGCATTAAAGTGTGCATCGCAGCTAAGGACTTTCCAGCCACCCTCCTGAGTTCTGAGAAGCTCAGCTACATAAAATGACAATTAATGGCTTTGGTTGTAGAGCAAGAATTCAAGGTTATTAAACCTTACTTCGAATGGTGCTACAACAAATGGTTGGTTACTGCTTAACTGTGAAAATAATACATCGGGGCAGTGGTTACAAATGCGGTACCGAGGACATTGATCGGGAAAGTAAAGCTTAAAGAAGACGAGCTACCTTATCCTCCTAGGCTCATAGCTAACTTTCTAGACTGCACCAAAAAATCAACCCAAGCACATTGATGAGAATGATCTCATGATGCTGGTGTTCATTCCTGACCCAGAACCCGAGAAACAAGTCAAAAATTCCAAATTCAGGCTAAACTGGATGTTCTGTGCGATTCATGCAAGAACCGTAAAGTTCACCAAGTCAAACTAGCCCCTAACTGCGATAGTATAAAGTTCTACCGAGAATGCGCCAGCAACTGGTTGCACTTCTGCGGGGCTTTAAACCGCAAGTGATGGACCATCCACATCTGCTTCTGAAAACAGCGATTCTAGCTCGGAGTTTCCTAACCTCCAAACATCGACAAACAAATCGTCCTCAATCAGATCAAAACACTCACATGCCAAACACACCAGCACACGACTATGGGAACTAAGGCAGCGTCACGCAAAAGCATGGCCTACCAAAGGCCCTCGCTGGACCGCCACAGCCGTTTAGAAAAAATTCTCAGACTCCTCAACAAACGCTTAAAAGTATTTTCCTTAACAGAATTTATTTGCAGAGACCTAACAGCTGTGCAGATTTAAAGCCCTCTTCCCCACAGCAGAATTTGCAAGTTCATTTTAGTATCTGCGTACTTTCCAGGAGATGAGGATGAAATACCACCTGATAAGGTAAGCAAACTGATTCAGTTTTGCAAGGACAAACACTACAACCTAATAATGCCGTGCGATGCCAATGCTCATCACACTGAGTGGGATAGTAGCAAATCAACACAAAACGTTAGTCTGATCTGCTCCAATACCTATATACCAATAACATGTTTATAGCTAACAAAGGCAGCAAACGCACCATTAAAAACGCGGTACTCAGAAACGAGGTACTGGACCTAATTCTGAGCAACAACATCACTGAGAATTTTATGAGCAACTGGCATGTCTCGGATGTAGCTTCTACGTCGGACGACGCACACATATGCTTCAACATAGAACACTAACCACAGAGTACTTTTCATTTTAGTAACTCTAGGAAGGCCGATTGGGATTTCTCTATAGTGCATCTTCGGGATAATGTAGGTAATTCTGGCAGCATAAACTCCACAATGGAGCTCGACTATGCGGCAAACCACCTGCAGTATGTTATCATTGAAGCATACCACCACAATTCTCAAATTGCCAAGTCGAAAAGGACCACAGATGTGCCTTGGTGGAATTGCAATATGGAGAAGACGAGGAATAAAGTTTGCAAAGCTCTTTAACAAAAAAAAAAGAATAAATACCTGGTCGGAGTACAAAGCAGCTCTTACACGATCAAAAAAGGATAGTTGGAGAGCTTTGCGGAACGATTGAAAGTCTACAGGCTGCAATTCGACTACGAAAATTGCTTGCGTCCACACAAATTCTCTGGGTTCAACATTCAGGCTGGACGGTACCTACACCACAAGCTGCTTTGAGACTCTTGAAACACTTTTACAAACCCACTTGCCGGACTCTACATGCGTGAGCTCGGAAAAGGAAAATATAGCAAACTATAGTCCGTTGGATCTTGAAACTAGGAAAGTTTCAGATCAACTAGCCAACAGAATATTTTCTCCCAACAGAACGATTTGGACAAAAAAATTGTTCAGACGGTTCATGTATCCTAGAAACGACATAATATCCCCGATCTTCCTGTAAAAAGGCTTAACTCCCATTCTCCCATGCCTCTGTTTATAGCAAGTTTTGGCCTTTCGTATATTCATACCCAAGCCAGGAAAGAAATCGAATGATATCAAATTATAAAGGCCAATAAGTCTCACATATTTTCTTCTGAAATCGTTGGAAAAGGTGCTGCACTGCTACATTCGGCATGTTTGCCCTAAGTAAAACCCAATCAACTCCTGCCAGCAGGCATACCAAACCGGAAAATCTACAGGAACGACATTGCTTAAAGTCGTAAAAGAGATTGAGAGCACATTGAAATACAACCAGGCACTTGCATTCACATTTATAGATGGTAATGCCATTTTGATAGTGTCTATTTTCAAGCTATTGGTGAAATGATCATTAAGAAACATTTGAACACGCACATTTTGACGTGGGTCATCAACATGCTACAGAGTCGGAAAATTACAGTTACACTTGGAAATATATCGATAACGGTCAGGGCTTCTAGGGGATGTTTCTAGGGGGAGTATTCTCTCCGTTGCTATGACTGATAGTCCTTCATGTCTTCTAAACTAGCCATCTTCTAAATAAGTTGAAAAATTCTGACTTCACCACAATACGCCTGATGGCATTCTCCCCAATTAAAGAACTCCCAGCTTCAAGCTCAACAAAACACATTCAGCGCTTTGCCGGCATAGTAAACTACTACCACCGATTCATGTCAAAGGATGCCGAAACGCCGATTCATGCCAGAGCTCGCCTTCTCAGAATGCTCAAGACAGCCAAGATTCAAGAACTTTACTTGGCCTCATGAATACGACGAAGCATTCATACACATCAAGAATTAATTGGCCCAAATAACACTTCTCCGTCATGTACTAAGCGACTCAAAGCTTAGCATCACTACTGATGCATCAAACACTGTGGTCGGCGCAGTTCTGCAGCAGTTTTACAATAAGTGTTGGAGCCCCTTAGATTCTTTTCAAAGAAACTATTAAATGCAGAAAAGACATACTCCGCATTCAACAGTGACTTACTGGCAATTTACCTAGCAATCAAACGCTTCAGGTATTTTGTCGAATGCCAATTTTCATTATTTACACAGATCATAAGCCTTTGACTAGACTACTAGAACTATCCCATCTAAGAAAATTACGTCACTTGGATTATATTACACAACTCTTAATACAATGGACATCCAGCACATCCATGGCAAAGGTAAAGTAGTAACAGACACACCCTCTCGCACTACAGAAACAGAGACGGCCACAGTCGAGACCCACTTCAACACACAGTTATTCCAAGCACAAAAAGTAGACGTGAAACTACAGAAATTAATTTATGGTTCCAGACGTCACACTAGTTCCAATATGAAACTAGAGCTTTTCAAATTACCTGATCTAGAAATCACCTGCAAAACATTCACTGAGAACAGTCATCCATACATCGCAGAAGCACTACGCTGAACAATTTTTTTAAACACTACACAACTTGCCACATCCTAGTGTCTGTGTTACGCGTAAATTAATCACAGAGCGTTAGTTTGGCCAAGTAAAAACAAGAACTTAAATCAGTGGGCGGACTCTTGTTTATCCTGTCAACGATTCAAAGTTCAACGCCACACCAAATCACCTCATAGACAATCCGAAATTTCACCCGGCCGCAGAGAGATTTAAAGTGCTCACCAGCTGAAATGGTTTATGGAATTTTAAACCTCATTCCAACACTACCACGCACTACTAAATAGAATGATATATTTGTCAGCAAAATATTGGACAACTGTGAATACATTTGCGTTAGGTTAAACAGAGTGCGAATGTCGAGTACGATTCTCGCTTACGATACGAAAGTCGCCGATTTTGTAAATACTGCATTATATCAATCAAAGGCAAAAACCAAAACATTTGACAGGTTAAAACCAGCATACGGAATCTTATCAGCACCTGAACAAACAACCAGAATCAAACCTAGAAAAACAGTCCATATTTCTCTATAGGCTTTTTCTGCGGAAAAGTTCACTCACGAGGGAGTCCTGTGGCGGTATAAAAATACAATCTGGTGAGTCTTTCCTCGAAACGTAAAATTTTTGAAGAAAAGAGTGAAAAGATTGAAGGAACCTCATTTCAAATAGACAAAGCTCCAGGCTAATATTGGACTGTTTGATGGGAAATGATGATATTATCACTCACCTTGCAGGACATAAGATTATTGATTGCCTGATTTTGTAAATTTTCACAACAGTGGAAGAAAAAAAATGACTAGAAATGACAGTAAAGATTTCTTGCCTACGCACGAGAAAAACTATTTAAATTCAGAATTTTTTTCCCGGCAAGTCATCTTTTATGTTTATTATTTTCTAAAATTATTTTATTCGTTTTCCATACAACATGAAAATTATCATTAATTTCTCTTAAGGAAATTAGTGTCACATTAATAATCGTCAGAAAGTGTACCAAAACGAATAAATAATTGTCATTTCGTGACATTTTATGCAGTTAATCGTTTGTAGTAAATTTTAATTACCTAACTATAATTATCAGTTGCTATTGTAAACAAGTTTGTAATCTAATGTATAGAGATTTGATAAGTCAAACTATTTTCAAACGAAAACAAACTTCACAATATGAAATTTAACTTTCGCATAAAACTAGAATTTTTATGATTACGTATTTTTATTAACAATTGTTTTAGCGAACTCGTTTAATATTTAAAAAAAAATAATAAATAAATAAATCTTACTTTTACTCTTGCAAAATAAATATTATTGTAATTATAAATATATTTATATTTAATTCTTTAAATAACTCACGTTTTAATTATATAGTTTTTTAATAAATTGTATTTGTATTTATTTATTAAAAAAATGGTTAAGATAAATATGTCTTAATTACTCAATAATTTTATTTTGTTAAATTCAATGATGAGAATTTTCATAGAAAATTTTTACGCAATAACAAAGTATGTAATTCCGTTTAATTTTTTCGAAAGTTTTTTTTTTAGAAAAACTCGAAAAATTTGAAAAAGAGGAAACGATGGTAGTTTCTCATCAACAATTCTGAAAATATAGCTTCCTCATATCCATAGGTTTTTCTTAAATGGACAATTTTGTTAAACCGTTGTGGATTAAGGACATTATTCAAAACTATTGATTTCAAAAAAGGATTTCATATATTTGCTGCTTGGACTCATACAATGATGACAATGAATTAAGAGATTATGGTAATCTTTCTTGACATGAGTTTTATCATTGCCATTATGTGATCGTTCAGGCGGCACCCAATAAACAAAAAAATTAAACTACCACAGACAAAACAATATTATATAATAAATATTACTTTACTGTTCCTCCACAAATAATTAAATCAAAAACTTACTATTAACAAGTTATATAATGCATCGGAAGTCCATAACATACCTGAAATAAAAAAAATTATAAGAGATGAGATGGTAAGACAAGATAAAAAAATTGTGATAAGACAAATATAAAAAAATTCTAAGTATTTTTAGTATAAAACTAAATGCTACGCTGATGCATTGCCAAACTATACAAACAGTTTAAAAATATTGTGTGATTATTACGATTACATAACTAACAGTAGCCATAGCTAGAAAATGATTCACAATAAAAGTAAACAAAGTACTTCTACGAAAACTGACGAGCAAAAAAATAGAACAAAAAATTACTATGGTTCTTGCTTAATAAAATTCCTGATAAGCCCAAGTGCACCAGTATCACTTATTAGTAATAAGTATTTTTTGCGCTTCAAATAAACAGCTGCCTATATAAGGCCTTAGTTTCTTGTACAAATCAAGTACAATCTAGTACAAATCAAGACTCTTTCAAAATTTAATCAAAATTCGTTCATAAGCCGTAGTGTATGACTTATAGTATGTGAATATAGCGCGTGACATAAATTTTGTTGCAGAAACTATGACGAAATGGAAGTTGAGATGCCTAATTATATCGGTTTTTAATAAAAACTTTAGTTTACTTGAGCACTGTTTGCACTCCTTAAAATTTCATTCTAAAGTTAAAGTTTTTGGTTTTTTTAATGTTATTGCTTCTCTTAAAAGTCAGATTTTTTTTTGCTTTCGAAACGATTATATTTTGACTTGTTTTGATTGATTTTGGTTAAGTTGCTCGTTCGGGGTTAACGCTAAGTTGTGAAATTAAACGTATTAAAACACATGATCTTTCAAGCGGAATTCATTATTGTGGCAATTCACATCGACATGGATATTTGCTTATTGTGGTTACAAATGCACCATGGCAGAGTCTAACCAGGAAACAATTTTTAGTATCTTGTGATTTTTTTTATTTATTATTGAATTTTATTTTATTTATTTTATTTATTTTATTTATTTTATTTATTTTACTTATTTTATTTATTTTATTTATTTTATATATTTAATTTATTTATTTTATTTAATTTATTTAATTTATTTAATTTATTTAATTTATTTTATTTATTTTATTTATTTAATTTATTTTATTTATTTTATTTATTATATTTATTATATTTATTTTATTTATTATATTTATTTTATTTATTATATTTATTATATTTATTATATTTATTATATTTATTATATTTATAAAATAAATATAATATTTTATTTATTTTATTTATTTTATTTATTTCATTTATTTCATTTATTTTATTTATATTATTTATTTGATTTATTTGATTTATTTGATTTATTTGATTTATTTGATTTATTTTATTTATTTTATTTATTTTATTTATTTTATTTATTTTATTTATTTTATTTATTTTATTTATTTTATTTATTTTATTTATTTTATTTATTTTATTTATTTTATTTATTTTATTTATTTTATTTATTTTATTTATTTTATTTATTTTATTTATTTTATTTATTTTATTTATTTTATTTATTTTATTTATTTTATTTATTTTATTTATTTTATTTATTTTATTTATTTTATTTATTTTATTTATTTTATTTATTTTATTTATTTTATTTATTTTATTTATTTTATTTATTTTATTTATTTTATTTATTTTATTTATTTTATTTATTTTATTTATTTCATTTATTTAATTTATTTAATTTATTTAATTTATTTAATTTATTTAATTTATTTAATTTATTTAATTTATTTAATTTATTTAATTAATTTAATTTATTTAATTTATTTAATTTATTTAATTTATTTAATTTATTTAATTTATTTAATTTATTTAATTTATTTAATTTATTTAATTTATTTAATTTATTTAATTTATTTAATTTATTTAATTTATTTAATTTATTTAATTTATTTAATTTATTTAATTTATTTAATTTATTTAATTTATTTAATTTATTTAATTTATTTAATTTATTTAATTTATTTTATTTATTTTATTTATTTTATTTATTTTATTTATTTTATTTATTTTATTTATTTTATTTATTTTATTTATTTTATTTATTTTATTTATTTTATTTATTTTATTTATTTTATTTATTTTATTTATTTTATTTATTTTATTTATTTTATTTATTTTATTTATTTTATTTATTTTATTTATTTTATTTATTTTATTTATTTTATTTATTTTATTTATTTTATTTATTTTATTTATTTTATTTATTTTATTTATTTTATTTATTTTATTTATTTTATTTATTTTATTTATTTTATTTATTTTATTTATTTTATTTATTTTATTTATTTTATTTATTTTATTTATTTTATTTATTTTATTTATTTTATTTATTTTATTTATTTTATTTATTTTATTTATTTTATTTATTTTATTTATTTTATTTATTTTATTTATTTTATTTATTTTATTTATTTTATTTATTTTATTTATTTAATTTATTTTATTTATTTTATTTATTTTATTTATTTTATTTATTTTATTTATTTTATTTATTTTATTTATTTTATTTATTTTATTTATTTTATTTATTTTATTTATTTTATTTATTTTATTTATTTTATTTATTTTATTTATTTTATTTATTTTATTTATTTTATTTATTTTATTTATTTTATTTATTTTATTTATTTTATTTATTTTATTTATTTTATTTATTTTATTTATTTTATTTATTTTATTTATTTTATTTATTTTATTTATTTTATTTATTTTATTTATTTTATTTATTTTATTTATTTTATTTATTTTATTTATTTTATTTATTTTATTTATTTTATTTATTTTATTTATTTTATTTATTTTATTTATTTTATTTATTTTATTTATTTTATTTATTTTATTTATTTTATTTATTTTATTAGTTTATAGTGATTTATAGTGGAAGCAGCAGACGCAAAGCGGAAAACCGTGGTTCATTTTTAAGTTTCGCATTAAATCGTCAGCGTGCCATGGAAAAAGATTTCAAATGGATTCAAGTTTCAAGCGGATCACCATAGCATGGCACCATAACTCAGTAGCTATTCAGTAGTACGTAACTGTACAAATGTTGATGAATACTTTAGGACCGGTGCTAATACTGTAGGGAGTAGTGTTGCACCGTGTCCTAAAAATACAAAAAGTCGTGTATCGGGTAACTGGCTTTTATTTCATAATACCCGGCCGGGTTAGCAAATAATTTACTTTAAATGGTGAAAAGTGGAAACCAAATTTATTGATTTTGGAAACAAACTTTATAATTTTTTTTAAAAGAATGTACATAGTTTATAAATTTTAGACTTTTCTTTATTTTATTTTTCGGTATCGGGGAATGAAAAAATTACTGGTTTCGGGTAAACACCAGATATTTAAAAAATGAATCGGGTAAGCCGGGTACCGGGTAATTTCCGGATACTCGGTGCATCACTAGTAGAGAGTACAATACATTTACAGAAACAATTTGTTCCTATTCTTTTTAATACTGGTATGAAGCATAACAAATGAGTGTGAAACTCAGAATCATTCCTACTATCAGGGTCAGAAGACAAAATGGGATCATTAAAGGACTAACACAAAATGTTTTAAGAGTGAAGATATTAGACTACATGTGATCCCAAAATAAATGTATTTCATGAAAATTACTATCCGATATTTAACAAAAATTATTATCCGAATGCAGTCAAATCTTTGCTAGCAAGCGAGCAATAATTTACGTACTAGAGTTCTGCTTTTTAAACCTGGCGACACCGTGTTCAGACGGAATTTCATATTGAGTGATTCAGGCAAAAAAATATCTACAAAGCTTACACAAAACTTGTTGAGACTTAGTTCCCAAAGTTAATGGGTAGCGCTGCATACAAACTGTTCGATCTCCAGACAAAGAGGTGTTAATCATTCGAAGGATAAACGTGGTAAACGTCTTCTTTAAAATTTCATTATATAGTGAAAATCCTCTATCTTTTCGACTACTCATGTATTGCTTTCGTTGTCCTACCAATTCTTTTGCTGGACTTGCGTTGTTAATACAGCTGTAATGGTTGAAAGTTAAATTTTTTTCGGTTTTTGAATCTTTTCCATGTAGAGGCTGGTTAATTTTTCTCGGCTAACTCTGGTTTTTACTATCAAAATAGTCAAAGCTTAAGACTCTGTCTATTGAAAATAACTGATAGGTTGGATTCGTAAACCCAATATAGACTTTAACTTGATTCCAAAAGAGAAGGCAAAGGCAGACGTATTTTTGATGTTGCTGTTCGCTTTTGGGGCAACTTCAGTAATCGCCAGTACATTTGGCGCAACAATTAAGTTATATTATAATTACTGCTTAAAGATGGCCTGTACATTTGGCGCAACTACTATATTATTGTTGTTTTTATTCAACAATCACCTGTTTAGGTACAACGCTTCGGCTGCAACGATTTTTATTTACATCATAAATAAATTTTCATTTACATCATAAATGGTTGGCTAATGTTGAAGAAGTATAAAACATTTTTTGTGAGCGAATCCTTTTTATTTAAAGTAATTATATTTGGTCTCGGTTCCTCTTGCTTTTAGGGTTGTCAGAGTGTCTGTTCTTTGTTCATTTGAGTCCGGTTTCTTTTGAAATTTGTGCGTGCAATTCAGCATTTGTCATGAGCTGAGAAAACAAATTCGAACTCATTGAGACTGAGAATAGCTGGAATTTTAATCTCAAGGCACGCAACTCCTCGGATGTTCCTGATTATGGTTCCATTATCCGAAACGCACAGTTGTTGTTTATATGAGACACCAGATTAGGTCAAATAATTTCCACTGTAGTTGAGTAGCAGCGAACACTAAGGTAGCGCCAATTAAAGGAATTCCAATGGCTAGAATCGAATTTTGTGACGCACATCTTTTGACAAAACTCATAAAATTAATATAGGAAATCTTATTGCATCCACGTCACAAATACTGTCTGCTGAACAGACTCAATTCATAATTCTAAGTTGAAATTCTCTGGATTGGAATCCAAGAATATCCAAGTATACCACCTCGACAATTTTTTTTGCTATACATGCAAATGATAAATTATCGAAAAGACCAAAACACACATTCTGAACAATTTATCGGAAAAGTGGTATTTCACGGCTAAACTCGGCACCATTTAGTTACAAGATTAGTACTTTATAAAGCATTCTAGAATGGCGACAGAAAAGGATATTTTGGCTTTGGTGGGACTCACCCAGCAGGTTGCCAAGAGGGTCGGAAAACTGCCCAGAATAAATGTTAGTTTAAGAATTTAAAACATAAGAATATCTAAAATTTAATATATGTAGCTCTTTTCGCAGACTGTCACACTGGCATTTTTTTAAATTTATTAACAAGTTCTCTCTATTTAGAAAAAATCTTTAAGTTACGACAAGTAACAAATATAGATCGAATAATAAATAAATTCTAAGATATTCAATGAATAAAAAGAATGAAATAAAAGCAGCTTTAATAAACAAATTTTCATTGGAAACAAACTAAAGCCTTCAAAATAAATTTCATACGTTAGTTTTTATTGACATTTTCAAGTTAAGAGTTACGCCACTCAAAACGTAGAACAAAAATATAAACATTTTTTTAGATATTTAGATTTTCCGTATGTTCGTTCAGTAAATTACACCCATCGGAAAAAAATTGCTCATAAGTTACTTGTTAAACTTTAGCATTTCAAAATACAAATTCATTCAAATAAATTTTCTTTGATTTTTTTTAACTTTTTAGCTGGGGGTATTATTATAAAGAGATTCTTTTAAGAATAAGCATATACCTTAAAGTTTAAAAGCTTTCTATGAACCTTTGTGGGATTCTTCATTTTTCTTTTACTTAACTTATTAAATATATATACAAATTTTGTGTAGGTTTCATTTCCATAGTTAAATGACTACAATTTATTTCATTTCAAATAATAGTAACTTTGAAAGAATAAATAAGGAAAATGTATTCCATTTAAATACAAAAATATTTCAAGTTTACATATTTTCCATAAAACATGTAAAGCAATTAATTCTCTAAATATAAATATTTATTTATGTAGAACAAATATGTTTTGTTGGTGTCATTGGCAGAAGAACGATAACAATAAAATGATTGAAATAAATGTTGTAATTATTAGGATGGTGGTAGTAGATTGTTGTTGTTTGGGGTATGTTGGTTTAAATAATGAACAGGTGAGTTATTCTATATTTGGTGTTCAGAATTTTAATTATGTGTTTAACTATATTTCATAACAGATGTTTTTATGGAAAATTAGAGTGTATTGGGGTTAATTGGTTATAAAAATAATTTTGGGGTAAGGATATTTATTGTTAACTAGTATACAAAAGAATACTAATACCCCATGAATAGATAGAACATTTAAGGATAAGAGTTAAAGATAATTGTCTGTAGCTCAATAGGTAGTTTTGCAAATGATAGTGCACTTCACATACCGTTGGCTCGTAAGGCTCTTACTCGTTAGGCTCATAAAGTTGCCGAGTTGAGTGAATGAAATTTGACTACCATATCCAAAATCATAATTTATTATGTAACGTAATGTTATTTTTTCTAGAATCGAATAATTTGAAGTTAATATTCAGGTATAAAAGTTAATAATCAGGTATAAATTCAGATTAAGACTGATTCGAGATAAATTCGTAACCTTGGTGGCAGTGATAAATTTTAAGGTGTTGCACTGTTATTATTTAGGCTAGGCGTTTTTTTAACATGAAATATGTTATGTACTGAGAATTACAATATGTGTCATAACAACAAATGTTGTAAAAACCTAGGTCCCACAACATACATTCTGAGGGGTTTATGGACTCACATTTTTTAGTTTTGTTTGTTGTTTATCTTTATTTTTAAAGAATGTATAACTGATTAGATCCTATCACTATCATATTATAATAATCATATGAGCAATTTCACGCAAGTTCAGCAAATTTTTGGGAAATTTTGACTTGACCCCTTTTAATTTTGATTATTTTTTGTTTATAGATTGTCTTTCATAAATAAAAAATACAAGTTCTCTTAGAATTTTTTTTTTTCGACCAGGGGTCTTCACAGGGTGCCCCTCAATTTTTTGTTATTTTGTGATGTGAGTGCATTTTGACGAGCGATTGTAGAAAAACTACTGAATCGATTTTCATAAATGATATGAATTATTTATTGGGTTGCTGGTGATTTTAATTTAAAAGTAAAAAATTAAAAATAAAGTGGTGACAAAACTAAACCTTGTGGTACATCAGCGTTAGTTAATTTAGACGCAGAAGAAAAGCCATCAATGGATACCGAAATGTATTGGTCGGTGAGAAAGTTTTGAATAAACTACGCAACTGCGGGGTTAAATCCGTACGCTACGCGCTTGCTGATCAGGTTTGCAGCCCGGATTTAATCAAATGCAAATTGACGACCAAATTGTAATTAAAGTGGAAAATATTATTCAACTTTGCCTAAAACAACAGAAAATTACTGATTATTTTTCAGTAAAAAAATTGTCCATCGCAGATTAATCTGAGTAGGCCAATATTCAGACATTCTCATCCGAAAATATTAACATACATTTGTCATATTAACATAATATTAACACATATTAACATACATTTGTCATTTATTTTAAAAGTGCCACAAGTGAATATATACAGCACCGAAGTTTTATACTCATTTCGGATATAAACGATCACAACAGTACTACAGTCCATCTTTTCATTACAAAACTTATTGAATTCATCAAAACGCATATAAATTCTAATATTACAAAAATAATTTATAACACTGACGGTGCACCTTCTCAATACAAAAATAAACATAACCTAATTAACTTATGCCACCATAAAGAAGACTTTAAGGTTGATGCTGAATGGCATTTTCATGCTACCAGCCATGGAAAGGGACCTTGTGATGGAATTGGTGGTACACTGAAGCGTGCTGCACACCGTTATAGTATGGCGAGCGAAGATAATATTATTGATACACCAAAAAAACTTTTCGAATGGGCTTTAAAATGGGAATCTACCATGAACTTTGGATACGCCGATAAAAATGAATATCAATTAACAAAAGAAAAATTACAAAATCGATATAAAAATGCGATTACTATAAGTGGAACTCAAAAATTTCATTCTTTTGTACCAGTAGATACTAAGACAATAAATGCAAAAATGTTTTCCAACTCAAAAGAAACTTTTAAATGTAAAATAAGTAAATAATTTTTAATAACTATATTTATTTTCACAAATATAATTTGTATGATATTTTAAAAAGTTTATTCAATAATAAAATATTTGTAATTTAATGTTGAAAAACAATCTTTTACTTTATGATTCCATAATAACATAATACGAACATAATACTTCTCCAGTCAAAAGTTACGACTTTTTTGTTTGCAGTCAAGACTGTCAAATTATTTTTTATAAGAGTGACAAGTGATTACTAAAAGTGATAAATAAACATTTCATTTTTTATGCCATCTAATACAAAGAAAATAATTGCAGAAGTGCTTTCCTATTCAAAAGAAACTTCTGTTTGTAAAATAAGTAAATCATTTTTAACAATTGTATTTATTTTATTTATTGTACTACATATATAATTTTTATAATATTTTAAAAAGATCATTTAATAATAAAATATTTGATATTTAACATAAAAAAAAAATCTCTTAGTTTATAACGCCATTTTTATAATTTTCCTTTAGAACAAAAAAAACTGATTCCCGACAGTCATATGCACAACGAATTTTATCTTTAAAACAAAAAATATAACTAGTCCAAAACTTTTACAAGTTGTTAGATATAAAATAAGCTTCAATTTTGTTTAAAAAAAAAAAAAAAAAGAGGCTATGCCATCTTTTTTTCAATTACACCGTTTTTTTCTTATGTTACACCGTTAAAAATTATTTCAAAAAATTAACAGTGTACATTTTTAAAAACTTTGTTTTAATACCTATTCAACGACATATCATTTATGAAAATCGATTCAGTAGTTTTTCTACAATCGCTCGTCAAAATGCACTCACATCACAAAATAACAAAAAATTGGGGGGCACCCTGTGAAAACCCCTGGTCGAAAAAAAAAATTCTAAGAGAACTTGTATTTTTTATTTATGAAAGACAATCTATAAACAAAAAATAATCAAAATTAAAAGGCGTCAAGTCAAAACGTTGTTGAATCTTCGTGAAATTGCTCATATAATAAAATGTCAATATTTCATGATGAAGGATATAAAAAATAAAAAAGTGCTAAAAGCAAATTTCTTTAAATTTGCAGAAGCAAAACGAAAATTGGGCTGCCAATAATCATGTGACGTACTGTCTTCCTCAATGAATAAATACCACAGATAGATTTATACGAAGACTTTGGTCTTCGAGCAAGTATTAGGTTATAGGCAATTGTTGTAATTTGGAAGGAAATATCGATTAAACAATTTTAAGAAATACTTTTGGAATTTGTTATATTGGAAAATATTTTTGAAATTGGATTTCGATTGGTTTATGAATATAGTGTTACGGTTTTAACAAAACCATATAGAAATACAACGTAGAACATAATTCAAATCGACATAAAAGAAACACTAGCATCTTCATAACGATGATCTCATTGATTGATCATTAACCAAACAAAACACAACAACAAACGAATGAAATTAATAGAATTGTTGTTGGTTCTTTTTGGGTGAAAAATATTTTTTTTGTTGGATTTGTTTTAAACATTTTTTTTACATAGTTGAAGGACATATTAAAAGTATTAGTTATTTTTTTTATGGTGCATGCTCGATAAATAAAGGTTAGAATAAGATCGACTTTTCTAGATTGTAGGGAATTTAGCATTTAAGCAGATATTTCAGGCAGATAAATTAATTGTAAGCAAAAGTTGTACCGTGCGTATAAAATCGTGTAAATAGAAGTTATTTTTGATTTAATTGTGAATAAAGTACTGTCTAGAAATTTAATGCAAAAAATCCCATATAATGTAAAAGCATTTTCCATAATATGGAGTCTAATGACAGTGGAAAAATTCAACTTAAGTAAAATAAATAAGTGATGGAGAAGTTTCAACTTTGAAATTGTCATCGCCTCAACGGCGTAATCGATAGCGTGTCTGCCCAAAGATTCGAGCCGGGCACTGACGAGGGTAGGTTCGAATCCGATCCGAAACACGTAAAATGTGAATTGTAGTTTTTTTCTGAGAAACTTCAAACCATACCTTTGAATTGAAAATATTCCAATTACTTCTTTACTTACTTGAGTTTAATTGATCTCAAAAATCCAAAATGAAATTTAAATTCCCTTAATGTAGTCTAATGTTAATACATGTAGAACTACAAATTGACCAAGTGTCAGCCATTGATTTCACATTGATTGGAAACAATCAATAATGACTATACAATCGTGACTTAGGATGTTAATTAGAATAGAAATGTTCCCCATTCTATGAATTCACACAAAGTATTGTCTAGAAATTTAATGCAAAAAATCCCATATAAAGTTTTAAGTGTTATTAACTAGAAATAAATTGTGTATTATTTTGGAAGCTGTGAACTGGAAATTTCTACAATCAACCGTTGGAATTTCAGAAGCTTTTGAAAGAATATTCTAGATAGAAACATAGTTGTTGTATTGTTTTCCTGTTGTTGTGGAACAATTTAGGAATTGAATACTTAATAAAATCTGGTGTTTGTAAGTAAGCACTAATCAGTGATGGAATCCAGGAAGAGATTTGGGAATTGCGTTTATCGAATTGAGAGTAAAGCCAATTTGAAGGACGGTTGGAAAAACGTAACAATTGTTGCAGAATTTGTTTATTTGGAAATTATTTCGTATGATGATGAAATAATAAGTTTTATGCTGAAATTGAGTTTTAGTGGGTTTATGGAAAATTTTGATTTATGTACATAGTTTTAAAGCAATGTAACGTTTGGAATACATTATTTCAAATGATGATGAAATAGGGTTTTGGGGTGGTTTATGGGATTAAGTTATTTTTTTTTTTTTTTTTTAATAAAATGTGTTGTGTAGTAGGAATTACAATATGTGTCACAATAACACATACATACCTTTTAAGACCAAGGTCCCACAACAACATA
This sequence comes from Diogma glabrata, assembly GCA_963693315.1. Taxonomy (NCBI): domain Eukaryota; kingdom Metazoa; phylum Arthropoda; class Insecta; order Diptera; family Cylindrotomidae; genus Diogma; species Diogma glabrata. The sequence continues at coordinate 77,421,451 of OY856186.1, read as the reverse complement.
CGTTCAAAGGTGTTGATGGACGTAAATCTTTCTTGTTTTGTTTTTTATATTTTTTGTTAAAGAATGAATAACTAAACAAAAAATCCTATCACTGACAAAATATGACATAGGCCAATATTTTATGATAGAATAGAGAAAATAAAAGTAAATTAAAAAGTAAATAGCAAATTTTTATAAAAATTTGATGCAACAAAACAAAAATGTAGTTGCCAATAATCCAGCCGGTTACATATTCCTTGATCCCGTGACGCACCACCTTTCTTCAAGATTAAAGTCCACACATAGTTATATGAAGACTCGTTTCCTCAAGGAATCAATAGCGTCTCATCATCAAGGATTATTTTACAGCTAAGATTGAGAGTGCTACCGTTGACTGAATGCAGTTCATCCGCCACCACCCCTAAGATGTCACCTTGGCTAGTGATATCTCACTGCTATTGCCAGTGGTATGTGATATCTCACGTTAACTCATATTAACTCATAAGTTATGGAAGATTCGATTGTGAAATTACTGTATTGCATTGTATTGTAACGAAATTATATTATATTGTGTATCTTGAAAATTTATTCGGATTTATAGTATATTACGCTTTAGGAATACTCCATAAGGGATGTTTCACGTTAACTCATATGTTAACAGTAGGGACTGCAGGACGTGGTAGACAAAAATTTAAAAAAAACTTAAAAATGAACAAAATAGAATTTCTTCATGCACTGCAGACGTTAAGTTAGAACTAAACCAATGAGGGTTATCTACAACTGAGCCAAAAGTGAATTGATTGTGCGGATTCAAGAAACTATAGAAGTTGTAGAAATCGACATAGAAGTTTACCAGTTAGAGCTAGATCACACAAATGAAACAATTGTAGTTCAGAAAAAATAAAATCAGTCAGAAGAATTTTCAAATTCTGACCTTTCCTGCACTTAACTGCGAAACTAAACGTTAAACAGTCTTGGAGGAGCAGCCGAATTTGATCCTTGGCATGTGATAAAAAAGGTATCATTACGATGGACTGCAGAGAAATAAAGTAAAAATAAAAGCATAAAAAGCATCACGTATGCAGGCAATGTAACAAAATAACCATTACAGACTAGAATAACTGGCATAAACCGATTTTTCAATAGCTTAAATACTAAGATCAGTGGAAGATTTAGATTAAGTATAAGAGAGAGAAATATTGTCATTAAACAGAGACAAGTCATACGCACATTGTGGATGAAGTTATCTGGGCAATGAATTTCAGTAGGTCGACCAGCTCGCTTAACACAGAAAAAGTCAGAAATGAAACAAACCATGCAGAAGTAAATTAGTTTAATCAAATAAAGACACACAGAAGCTGCTTGAGCATCACTAACCTGTATTTTGCGTAACACTAAATGAAAGCTAATCAACATGGTAAAATGTCGCACTCACACAAGCTCGTAAAATATACTGAGGTTTGGCTATACGAAAAGTGGAAGCCTATGTAAATATGTATTTATGAAATGTTATTGAAAAGTTACCAGAATTAAAAGAAAGAAGTAGAAATAGTTATATGATGCGTAATGATCGTTACAGGACAACACGAAAGGAAGAGACTCGTAGAATACGTCCTGAGAGCATAAGAAATAATTGAGGTAAAAACCCAGACAAAAGGGTTTCTCTCAATCTCTACCGAGTTAACCGATCATAATTAATAAGGGTCGGGCGTAAGTAAGCAAGGAAACAAAACAAAAAAAGGCAAAAAGTATGGGATTCAAATTTCCCAGTCAAATTAAGGGTTTGTGAAGTAGTCATGGAATTGTAGGTATGCGACACGAATGAAAATGAATAAACGTTCGTGTTACCAATCTTGTAGAGTTGGTGGAAGGTGAAGGAATCGAAGATGGATGCCGAAGATGGTGCCCACTGAGAGGGATAGATCAGATCAAGTACCTATTTTTGCAAAGAAAGAAGCAATGGTTGGAAGACAGGAATTAGATTGATAGCAATGCTAACATCCTTAAGGGATAGCAATGCTAACATGCTTATAATGAAGTAACCGCATTAACCATCCTAACTATGTTACGCTCAGTAGAATAAGGTCGATTTTTTTTAAAGCGTATGCGTCGTACTAGGTGAGGGAGTTTCGAGAAAAAAAAGTTTGGTACGGAGGTTCATTATACCCTTTTGCAGTATTTAGTTTACTTATCCAAGATAGCTACTTACCCCAGCTGTACAGCTTGAGGAAATCAAAATAACAACTGTTTTCTTTTGGAAGTTTGTACAGTCCAATGACTAATTATGAACTTTGCGGCTGACCAACCGAGTTACCTATTATATGTTCATTAAAGTTATCTTTTTTTAAAGTTAAATTTAAAAATTTGTCACCGAAGAATTACTTTTTGTTGCAATTACTGACGGATGTCGTTGGGTTTTTTCACCCCGCTTGTCGTCGTAAATAGATCTTCTAATTTATAGTATCTTGGTTTTTATGAATTGGAACTTTGCTGTGTGCCAGCGTCAAATAAAAAATGGAATTCCAACGAAATCTTACTGACTGTTTCGAATATTTCTCTAAAAATAAGAATATTCATATATAAAGAAATTCGCCTATAATTTGCCAATTTATTACGATTCCGGCGTTTGGAATGAGACAAACATAAGATTTATGTATGTATATGAGTTATGTATATCAATAATATTTTAACATTTTTTTTCTCATTTGATTTTTTTTGATAAATACGTCACAATGTCAATTAGTAATATGTATATTTTTTTGGTCGTCTTTTTGTCTACTTAAATGATGAACATTTTTTTGTTTGTAAAGCTTAGTAATGGTATTACATGTGGGTGTAGTACGGCCAAATTTATTTTGTTTGTAAGGAGTTGTTTGGTCAGATGATATATGGAAGAGAAAATTATTAATTTATATACGATGTTAGAGGTAATAGAAAAAGAAACAAAATACTGAAAAATCTTACTTTTTGATTGGGCCATCAGGCAATGATTTGGAGGAGTATGTGGTGTCAGTGCCGGAGATGGATATAAATTCAAATTTTACAAAGGAAAACAATAATTCTATAACTAATCAAAAACAAATGAAAAACGATTCACATGGATAACAAGTGGAACATCAAAACAACTCATTAATGTAAGCTTTTTTATTTATTTTATATAATTTCTGATAGTATAAATTTTCTTTAGATATAGTTTTTTGTGCATATTATTTCTGTGACAAAATAAGAGCTTTCCTGGGTCGGGATTCGAATTAATTTTAATAGTCCATCTCTACAACACTAGGCATCGAAGCGCGTTTTCGAGGACTCAACTTGTAGCGGAATGCGTTTTACTTGAACGTTGCAACGTTCAGCTCTTCAATTCAGGAATGAACATTGGATAATTGCTCCGGATTATTAAAAGTTTCTTTAGGTTTGCAGACAATTCACACGTCTGAACAAAGAGTAAGACTTACGATGAGTGATCATGGGTAAACCAAAAGATGGATTATGTACTATCAGAAAACAGATTGCGCCACCACAATCGTAATCAAAAATTTAGATGAATTAGTCAGAATGTATTCGAGAGAGAGTCATGCAATAGAGTCATGTATATCCCTTCAAATTCTGCGTTACTCGAATACTTTTATATGATTACATAAAACGCTTACAAGCAACCAACATAGATATCTAACTTCAAAAGAGTACAGTACATAAGAATGCAGGAGCGTCTTCAAACCGACCAATTTCATAACATGGTAACTTTGAACGGAACTGGCAAATGCGATAAGATCGCCAAAAGATTTTATTTTCGGATTACTGACTATTTTACTTTTGCAAGTGAAAATGTTCATATAAAATATCGCTCGGGGCTTATATGGGACTGATCACCCATATAAAACTAATCGATTAAATTAAGTTTTCAAGTGAAACAAGACCACAACACTGAGTGAATCGAAATTGAAATTAATACAGATGAAGATCATTTGTTGACAGCTTACGTTCCTATATGAAACAAATACGGCAAAAACATATTTTCGAAAATGATATTCTATTGCTCTTAATGAAAAGTCTGGATCGTAAAATCAATTTCACTATTCAGTTTTATTTTCGACCGGTTCGGCGACCGTGTTGCAGCGAAAATATTTCTCAGATTAAACTTTGATGAATGGATTATAAATACCTTCAAAATACTATCTCACAAATTCATACAGTACAACTTAAATACTTTCAAATAAACAACAAATATTACACCATAAAATTACTATTTATCTACATTAATTGCACTATATCATTTTCTGTAAATTATCCAAAATAATGATTTTATTGCGCTCTAATTACTTTGCTTAATTATTGAATGTAACTTTTTCATGTTTATTAATATTTCTATTTCATATAGATATATTTAAACTAATTTAATTGAATCACTTTCATCATGAATCAGTGAGTTTATAAATTAATAACAGTTCGTTTAAGACACATATTTCCTCTCATTCTTATTATGCAAAATTTAAAAAAAACATATTTTTTATTCGCCTACATATTAAAGTGTTACTTTATTACTGTGATTTGCGGCTTTAAAGTATCACTTTTCAACTATTTATTTTGTTGTCATAGCTACGTCCAAAAAAGTAAAAAGCATTTGTATTTGTTTAAATTCTATGAAAAATAAAATTTTTTATCAAAGCAACCCTCAAATTCAAAATTTCATTATCCAATTAAAATAGTTGTTATCATTTGTTGTCATAGCTACACAATAATTTGGAAAAAATAATAAATATTTTGTCAAAGGTTACTTGTTCCACATATTTTTGTTTTAAAATTTATGAAAATTTATAATTTTAATTTAGAATAAACAATTTTTCTTAAAATATTTTTCTTGCGGCGAATAAAAAATAGTATATGATGCACGGACGTAAGCTATTTTGGACTTAATGTGGGTGCTCCACATCCGTCTAAAATCTTTAGCTTTACGTCCTAGCATCGTAATGTACTATTACAATAGCATATGAATTTCGTTTTATGATGCATTTTTATTTAAACGTTCTGTAAAGAGTTTTTTTTGGTGAAAAAAAAACAAGGATATTTTTTTTAAATAAAAATAACACGTGCCGCGAAATCACCGAAATTGATTTTTTGATAAATTCGTAATTTTTTCAAATTGGGGAAAGTCATAATAAAAATCTCCTATTCTGACCCACAGCTCAACAAGACATAGTTTTTACACTATGCCATTTTCGTACATGCTGAGTTGCTTTTAAGGCATCATGAGGCGGGAGAAGATGTTCAGAGTTTCACCTTCTTAAAGTAACGTACTACGAGGGCAATTTGATTAGTCCGTGATATTGTCAACAGAAGGCGTTCGTATCGGCGAAGTGAATATGGTTTTGACATCTGTCATCATATTTAGCGAGCCAAAAAAAAATTTCAATTGAATCTATCAATAAACAAATTTTCTACAGCCTTCGAAAGAGAAAAAGATTCTAAATTTTCGACACAATGGAAAAAAGTGAATTCCGTGTTCTTATTAAACATTAATTTTTGCGGGGAAAAACCATCAAACAAACTGAAGAAAAGTTGCAGAAGTATTACAGTGACTCTGCTCCATCGTATGGAATGGTGCAAAAGTGGTTCAACGACTTTTGATGTGGCCGTACAAACACAAATGATGCAATACGTTCGGAACGTCCAAAAGAGGTTGTAATTCCACATTTCATCGATAAAATCCATGATATCGTGTTGGCCGACCGCCGCTTAAAGATTGAAGAGATAGCTGAGATGGTGAACGTTTCATCCGAACGCGTGCATTCCATTTTACACGAAGAATTGGGAATGAGAAAGCTATCGGCGAGATGGGTGCCGCACTTGCTAAGTCCAGAGCAAAAGCAAGTTCGTGAAACCACTTTGGAGCAGTGTTTGAAGATGTATAATCGCAATCCACCTGAGTTTCTTTGCCGTTTTGTGACCGTTGATGAAACGTGGATCCATCACTACACACCTGAGTTGAAAGAACAGTCGAAACAGTGGACTTCTCCAGACGAACGTGCTCTGAAGAAGGTAAAAACCATCATTTCGGCCGGTAAGGTTATGGCAACGTTTTCTGGGATGCGCAAGGGATATTGCTGATCGACTATTTAGAAAAGGGAAGAACAATAACAGGGCAATATTATTGTGCTCTGCTTGATAAATTCGATGCTGCATTGAAGGTGAAACGTCCCCATTTGAAAAAGAATAAAATCCTGTTCCACCATGACAATGCACCAGCTCATTTGTGTCTTCTTACAACCAAAAAATTACTCGAATTGCGTTACGAATTGCTGCCTCACCCGCCGTATTCTCCAGATCTGGCTCCCTGCGACTTCTTTCTATTTTCCAACTTGAAGAAATGGCTCGGAGGAAAAAAATTCACATTAAATGAGGAGGTCATCGCCGAAACAAATGCCTATTTCGAAGAGTTCCCGAAATCATATTTTTTGACAGGCTTGCAAAAGTTGGAAAAACGTTGGGCTCGGTGTATCGAGCTAAAAGGTGACTACGTTGAAAAATAAAATAACAATTATCCCAAAAACCAATTCTTTCATTTCAATATCACGGAATTTTCAAATTGCCCTCGTATGTTAACTCCATATTTTGCAATTTTTATTTCTAACAAATCGCTGAATATTCTCAAGTCGATCACAATAGACTAAAACTATTATGTTGATTATGTCATTTTTATGTTATTTGAATAAAAACACGGTTGTGCATATTGAACTAGCCGACAATGACCCACTCCACACTTTCCAAACGCTTGTGTTATAAGATAGCAAAACTTAACTCAATTTCAAGTATTTCAGATAGTAATGGTCTTTCTATTTCGCAAATTTTTTAAATGCAAAAAACCTTACTCATCTTTACTGAAATAATTCTCCCATTGTGTAGTCTAGTCTTTTGTGTTATGATGAATGACATAAGAACAAAGGCATCACTAATCCAAAAATAAGTATCTGTCTATCTTTCACATAATTTCTTTTCTTTCTTTGATTTTAATTCCATAAAAGTGCAACCAATTCAAATTAAACAACAAAAATCCGACTTGTCACACCTAAATCTGCGTTATCATCGTAACAATTACAAAACTCGTATATCCCAATCAAATTTATGATTTATAAATCAAACTGATTTATATGTCATCAATCATTCGTCTAAATTTATTTAAGTTTTCTTATAACTCAAAAGAAAAATGAAGTAAAAAACAGCAAATGAAAATGAACAGTAAAAAAACGCACGAGTTTTTTTTAACACAAAGTGTTGAATTATTATTTTTTTTATTTTCGCAAAGAATAAGAAGATTAATCATAATTCTTTTGGATAAATATATATTTTGATTTATTTCAATTGTTCGTGGGTAGATGAACTCTTTTTGTGATTTCGAATATTTAATTGGAAATCAAATGAAAAGAAAGTGTACCGTCATTGTTTTTTATTAGAAGTTATTTGAAATAATTCTTTCTAGAAATTGCTTACTAAAACTTTTTATGGGAATTTATATTTTTCTATGATCTTCACAAAAAAACGTTCACGCTTCAATTTCATTATCAAACAACACTTTAAATTTAATTTGTTTTAAATTTTTGATAAAACTAAACGTTGCAGGACAGGTTAACTGAGGAAGAAAGCTTGAACTTAAATTATTTAATCAGAAATTTTGATTTGTCTAAGATTACGATAAACAAGAAAAGTAAATATTTTTTGAAAATGAAGAGCGCTTGAGCCCACGACTCAGTTTAAAACAAAAATGCTTTACTCATTGAACGAGTTGGACAAACAAATAATAAAAAAGAGCTACAAAGTCAAGTGTAAATTAAGATGAAGAAAAACAAATTTCTTAGTTAGTAAATTTAGAGGACTGTTACAAATTAACAGAACAATTTAGCATTATAGCGATTTCTAGTACTGCTTATCACAAAATTTTTTCTATCAACATTAGCATCGTGAACAAGGTTTGTGATTTCGTGTTTAAATTTCATGCGATATAACATCCAAAAAATTAATACAAATTGTCACACAAAACCAAACCAACATGTTGAAAGAAGTCACTGACTTGTATACAATAAAATGCAGTAGTTAAAATTCTAATTTTTAATTTTATTTAAATGTCATATGATAACGATGCTGCAATAAATTATTGATTATAAATCTGCATGCTTCAGCATCGTTGCTAAACTTTTAAAACAAATTTTACTGAAAGTTATGATTAAAATTTATTTTACAAAACCAACCAGGGCGCATGAAGATATTAATCACATACCAATGGCAATAGCAGTGAAATATCACTAGTCCTCGTAATATCTTAGGAATGCTGATGGATGACCTCTTTAGTAGCACCACTTTAACGGGAGCACCTTCAATCTTAGCTATAGAATATTCCTTGATGGTGGCACGCTACTGTTTGCTCAAAGATAGGAGCTCTTACATAATTCTATATTGGAGATTTAATCAGCAGAAAGACAATGCGTCACATGATCAAGGAATATTCCACTAACTGGATTATTGACAACCCAATTTTAGTTTTGTTTGTGCAAAAAAAAACTTTAAAAAACAAACAAAAAATTATGGTTAAGCTTTTTGTGTATTATTGTGATACATATTGTAATTCTTACATTCCAATTTCATTTCAATTCTTACATTTTATTAAAAAAATAATAATCAATTTTTTTATTATTTGCTGTTGGAAGATGTTCCTCTGTATGGTCTGCCTGTTGGGCCAATGTAAAATTTATCACAAGATATTATATTTTATTTTTAATCCAGTTGTTTTATGTTGTAATTCATTTTGCAAGCTAATTTAAAACTATATATTTTAGTTTTTATTCTAATGTAATATGAAAACGATTCTGTATTAGATTATTGTTTAATGTAATATTTTTCATTTATATTTCGTTTGTTTTATTTTGTTATAGTATTGTAATACTTAATTCGTTTAAGATATGTACAAACTTATGAATATATGAGTGTTTAAACATTGTTTTCAAACTTTATGCGTTATAGCAATAAAATTTTATTTAAACTTATGATTACAAATTATTTTAAAAACCAGCAACAAAAAATATGCTACATTAAACGTGAAAATAAACAAAAATTGAAAGAAGTCACAGAGTTAAAATATGAGTACATACATATGATAAATTTTATGTTGGTCAAACAGGCAGATCATACATGAAAAAATATACGGAACATATTTGGTAGTAAATAGTATAAATATTGATAATAACACATTTTGTCAACACAAGAATTTTTCTCATTGTATAACTAAAGTAAGGGCAAAATTATGATCGCAATTGAAGAATTTAACGCAATATACAAATTAACCTTTGTGGCGTAGATTCAACAGCAGTCTTTGGTCACACTATTTTTACTCACACATAACAATTACCAAAGGAGAGAGCGGATATATCATTCGGTCAAAACCGAAAGTGTTCTTCATGTCCTGTTCAGTAGATGTAAACTTTATTGGATCGGATTTGAAGACATAAGCGACAAGCACTGTTATAATAGCAGTGGACAAGCTTGAGTTTTCTACAAGTCAATTTGCAACATAACACACGTGGGTTATATAATCTCATGGCTTCACTGGCTAAAAAGTTCGAAACAAACATATTAATAATTCAAGAACCCTACATCATTATAAACAGAATATCCGGTCTTTCCATGCAAGGTTGGCACATTCTATATAAAGAGTATTATGACAAAACCAGAACCTTATCACATAGCATAAGTCTTTATATGCATTTTCGGGTTGATTTATCATTGATTTAACCGTAGGAATGCTCAGCTACGGCGAAGAGGCGGATACTCATGGTGTCTACCTACTTTCCGCATGACTCCATTAGTTCAAACACCAACAAAATTTATTGGTCCAGAACAAATAGTTCGACCATCTACGTCAACCAATATTAGGAACAGTAACGAAATAGACAACTATGGAGAACGCAGAAAAGTATGCTGCAGTCTTAAAAGTATCTTGGCCTTTCGCAGTCTCCGCCCTATAAAAGTAATCAATATAGAGAGAGGCCGTTTATAAAGATCTTAACATGTGAGGGTGTATGACTGGGCACGGTTCAATAAACTACCATCTTAGGCAACTGGATTTTGCTGCTTCTGACAGATGCAAAATCTGAAACGGAGGCATAAACAATGAAATACGTGATCGGCAGCTGACCAACCTCGCATTTCTTTTACTAGACATTACTACAATCGAAATCATCAGCTCCCTTAAGGAGGTCAGATTCGAGCACATCTAACAGTGACACCAACATTATCTATCCTATAAAAACATCAGGGATAAGCACAATAGATCTTTAAATCGCAGTGCTACTCGAACAGTTCAGTTTTGTAAGTAGCTCAGACCACATATAAAAGAAGGCAACCCATATCGGCTTATTGGTATTGACTCGCATTAAAGATACCTGAACGGTCAAGGCTGTCAGTAGTAACGTCAAAAATAACGAAAGTGGCACTAAAACGGTTGAGTCTATGCTAAATCTATACACTGAGGTCGTCAATTGTCTCAAATTTTAAATATTTTGAACATCGTAAAATTTTGCGACAGCAAATCGTTTTATTTTCAGTTTTCGAATTAATTTGTGTTTTTTTTCACGCGTCTAAAATACTTCAAAATTGCTCTAGATTCGCTATGTAATTCAGTTTTTGTAACTTGTTACACAATAAAACAAAACGGCTTTTAATTAAATTAAATATTTCTAATATGGACAAGTTCCATCATTTAAGGAATGTTATTATAACCTAATCGATCAAACGGAATATTCGTGCTACTCTTAATCGAACAAAAATTTATTTCTCTATATTCATCTCTTTTCGTTAAAACCACATATGTATGTATTTCTTTCTATTTATGAATGAAAATAAATGAATATATTATGACAGAAAAGAAAACTAATGTTTTTGTTTATTTATCATTCGTTATGTACAATAAAAGGTAGAAATAAGAAAAAAAATTGTCTTACTTAATAAGTTAAAACATGTCAGCCAACTCCTTATGTAGATCAAAAGAAATAATAATAATAATAATGTTGATTAAATAAACAATAATTGTTTTAAAAAAGTTGAAAATATCTTTGATATCAAGATTGACATGGGAACAACTATGTGTACGTATGTGGATCACTTTGTAGTTCATACATTTGAATAAGATAAACGAGTTTATTGTGCGTATGACGGAAATAATTTCAACATATCTGAAATATGTAAATCAAATCAAATTTGAATTTCCAATTCTTACCTTTAAGCGGTGATTTTGCAACAACATTTTGTTGTTGAAACAATGGACGTCTTGGCACTATTTTTTTGGCAGGTGGTGAACCTTTTAACTCTGGTAATGTTGAGGCAGAATTTTGTGTGGTAGCATTTGTTGATTGTATTGTTGTGTTTGTTGTTACGGTGGGTGAAATTCTTTTTTCTGTAAATAAAAGAAAAACGAAAACTTTAAGTATATCGTTTTACAAATTTACGTAATTAACTTTCGTTGAAAGAACAAATTTATAATTACTTTTTCTTACATATAAATACAAATACATTTGGATAGATATAAACTTATTGAAATGTAATTCGCCTAAATGTTGTGTTTGTACAAATTTGATTTAGTTTAGTGTTTTAGTGTTATAGCACTTGCATGTCAGTACGCTAACAACATAATTTTATGCCAGAACATTGAATAATGAATACATTCAATCCTACAATTGCGAAAATCAAAATGTTCGAACGAGAAAGAATTATTGAATAAAAGTTATGCAACTGTTCTACAAGTTTATGGTAGAACAATACATCATGCAGAAGCGTTTAAGAGCAAACTACTCGCTTCGCTGTAATGACAAACTTCAGACATCATACCGAATGCCCAAATTTTGAAGTGTTAAAGGGTAAACATAGCTAGTCACCCGCAAAATAGCTTTACATTGTCTATGACTTTACCTAGGGGCAACACAGTATCTCTTCACAGTTCCAGTAGCCAGGGTAATGTAAACCAATCTTATTAGAAACACTCCACCATCATTCGCAGCTTTCCTGTCACATTCAGTGGTATACCAACGAAAATGGAGGTGGGAGTTTATCGAATAAGCACTTTAAATAACATCGCTTTCCCAGATAGTTTTGAAGTGGTTGTGGCTCATTTCCATATGTTATTCATAGAAAGAGCTTCAGAGTGGCATTGGAGATTTTATCACCGTGGTAAGTTCTAATTGAAGGAACTGAGTGTGGAGTTCGTAGCACCAATGAAGAGATAAAAGAAAGAATGCAATTCCGTCAACAAAGTCCAAATGATAGCTTTGACTTTATGTTTAATGACATTTTAAGACAAAGTGATCGTAAGACAAAGTGATCGACTCAGTGTTCCTCTGATAGGGCGTTATTGAACATATTACTGAACAATCTTCGTAGTCAAATACGAAGAAAATACGGCGACCTCTGCCGTAAACGGAAAAAACTTCAGGCTGGTCCACCACCTCGTTTAACTTCTCTCATCGCTCTACTAAGACTCTAAAAATTGTGGTTATACCATCTATCACTTAAATTCTCTATCTTGGAATTGCTTTCAGATCCCGTTAAAGAACGAAAACTCAGTTATACAGCGGATGAGGAAAAAAAACTACAAGATGCTATTCAGCTTTTTCTGTATTTTGCGAAGAAGGGATTAATGCGACCTGCCTAATTTATTGACTTATGTCATTGATGTTGGTGATGCAGACCCATCAAACCACGCCACTATCCAATATCTACTGCAGTGGAGAATTTAATGGGTGAGGAGCTTGATGCATGATAGCTTAGGATATCATTGTAGAATCAGATAGTAACTGGAGCTCACCAGTGGTTTTAGTGCAGAAGTCAGGGAAGTTTCGTTTATGACTAAAAAAAAATGCATACCCCTTGCCACAAATCGAAGAAATACTAAGCCGAATCCCACAAGCTAATTACATTTCAAGTATGGACTTAAAGGACGTTTTTTGGCAGATTCTTATTGATGAGGATTCCAAAGAAAAAAACAGCGTTCATAGTTTGAGAGCTTTCTTTATCACTTTGTTCGTATGCCCTTTGGGTTGTGCAACTCACCACAGACGATGTCCAAACTGATGGATCGAGTGATACCGCCAAGGTTGAAGACTCAGGTCTTAGTATACTTGGACGATATTCTAATTGTAACAGATACGTTTGATTCGCATTTCCATGTATTAGCGGAGCTTGCAGACTGTTTAAAGAGACATAAACATTGAGAAGAGTAAATTTCTGCAAACCAATAAAATATCTTGACTATGTTTCAGCAATATCAGGGTTTCCTGTCCCTTAGTCAGTGCGTCAGGTTCGTGGATTCTTAGAGATGTCAGGATGTTACAGAAGCTTTATTTTTTCACTACTCTTCGATAGTGACCCCTATTACTGAGTTGTTAAAGTAATCCTATGGTTTATATAAATGCACAGTTAAATCCGATGGCTTTTGTCAACATCAAGAAAACTTTTACCTCAACTCCAGTGCTGACCAATCCAAACTTTTCGGAACCATTCATATGACAGTGTGATGCAAGCGACAACGGAATAGCTTCGAACGAAAAATTCTAATATTGAACTGTTGGTAGAGATCACTATATAGAGATACTACTACTCTATACTCACTAGCTTAACCAAATAAAAACCAATATAAATAAATTATAAGGAATTCCCTTATGACGAAATTTCTTTTATCAAAACAAAACAATAATAAATAAGTAAACAATATTTCATATGTTTACAATTATAAGTAAGCGAAGTTTTATGAACTACATATTATTCAAAGTATGTCATCATATTTCATGTTTCAAAACATTGGAATTAATTTTAAATAATTTTAAATAAAAAAAAGTTAAATGCTTTTGATGATTCGCATTTTATTGCGGGAAAAATATTAAATAATTAAACTGAAATATTTTCTATGTATATTTTGTTATAATTGCATTTTTTTTATATAATTAATTTAAAATAATATATATTGATTGATTTAAGTGGGGATTATGTAAATTGATATTGAAATTCAAAAATTGTATAAAAGAAATGTTTTGAACAATAAACAATCAGAATCAGTTTTGAACTTAATCATTCGTTTTATTTTCACCTGATTTTCACTGACGACCTCAGTTGACTTTCGTCAAACGGGTCTAACGGTATATCCACTGATACCAGTTGACATTCGTCAAGCGTAACTTTGGATTACTGCAACAGTTCTGGACATACGGACTTATAGGACGGAAGAATAAATATATAAATCAATATATTTAAATAGTTTCTCTTGTGGTTGTTTCAACCGCCAACAATTTCATCATCATATAAATACGCAGATATATAATAACCAGATGTCCTACAATCATGACATTGAGCATGATCTGAGGGTGTACGCGCAGCACAACTAGATAACGTTTCCACATTTGTTTCTGTTCCCTCTTCGCAGCTTTGCTTCTACTCCAGTCTGTAATCTTTTATCAAGTAAGGTTTTTCACGTCTTTGGAGCAGCGGCTCAGAGATTGTGGTTTCAGATAACGGAACCCAATTAATATCCAAGATGTTCCAACAATTCCTAGCGAATTATGGTATAAAACACACTCGCACATCTTTATAGTGAGTGCAGGTAAATGCTTCCGAGTGAGTAAACACAAGTATGCTCGCCGGAATTAGTGGAAGATCACACTAAAGAGGATAAAATCTTGAGTGTGATTTCTTGTGCTTTACGAAGCTCATTTCACTCTACCATCGGCCCATGTTCACTCATAGTTTGTACTACGCTCTACTGAGAAACTTGAAGTGGAGAAGGAATCTGGTGATTGTTTAGATCGCACTGACTCTCTGTCAAACATTCGAGCACGGTTAAAAGATCTAATATCAAAAGCTTTTGTGTCAAGTGCAGCGCTATACAACCTGCGGATACGTAAAAACATGTTACAACCTGGTGACACGGTCTTTCGACGAAACATCAGAAATGTTTCGGCTAAATTATCACAAAAATTTTTAAAGGCCATAGTACTCCAATTAATGGAGTGGGAATGCATCCCTTGATCTAGAAGACATAGTTTCCAAACGTGTGGGAATTTATTACACAAAAGATGTGAGGAAACAGCTCATGTTGGGCTCCCGTTTTTATTCCAGACACTTTAACCTCTTTATTAGATCTGATCTAGCTGGAACTTTAATTTTGTTGCAGGTCACTACAGAATTGCCGTTACAACTTCATATCAATAAATTTACTACCATGCAAGAATAAAATATTGACATTCGTTCTGTGTCTAACTGCAATGGTACTCCTTGAAGGCAAAGTGATTCACTTTAGCCACCGTGTTGGTTAGCTCAACCATTCGAGTAAAGTGTTATTAGTAAGTAATATTAGTAGAGACGTGGAACGAGCCACGGCCAACAATTGATTTGATCGACCCACTGCTAGTTAGACTATCTACAAATTATATACCACTACTTTTCTATTCTTGCTTTCTTTTTATTTGTTTTTTTAATCTATCGAGATATGCCTCAGTTGCCTTCTTTTTCGTGTATGTTTTGAGTAATGAGACTATCTCTTTCATATCAAAGCAGCTGTAAACCGTAGCTGTTTGATATGTGCTGTTATAAAACGAAACTCCCTTTTGTTAGGAGCATGTGTTACCGTATGGTAACAACCATTCTCAAACCAGTGCCACTTGCAGTCCCAAAATCCTGTCCAAAACCTTCGTGCTCGTATTTTTTTCTGCAAGTGGTGGAAGAGGTTTTTTATTTCTTAACAAGAAATTATTAACATTAAAAAACGAAATTTCCCCAGCAATTACTTTCTTCTTCAACTTGAGGAACGAAAGTAATTTTTTATTAAATCTAATTGAAAATAGCCGAAAGGTGTAGCTTTGTTAGGTAAAGGACTGCAAGAATAAACTTGACCAATTAAAGAGAGTTGTGTTGTGTGTGGTTCGGGTAAAGGCTGGTGAGGGAAATCCCAATGGTGACTGAGGTCATCACCCTCTACCGGCACTTTAAGTTTCAAAGTAATAGCTTCCACTATTCCAAGATATTAGAACTGAGAGGAGTAAGCAACCACGCACCTACTTTAAAATCCAGTAACTGTAATGGTACAGAAGGAGCGATCTCGACTACCACATCAGTTATCACGAGAATTGTCAATTAAGATGTAAACGAACGGCGAGATTTAGATACGCTCATGATAACGTAAAACGTAAATAACCATCTAAAACGTAAATAACCATCAAAACGTAACCAATACAAACGGAAATAACCATCTTAAAGGTTTCGGCGAAGCCAGCCAAAAGCTTAACAATCAGCGAGCAACCCAGTAGTACTTGTAGGAGCTACGAAATAACAGTGATAACATTTGAATCAATAAACAAATCCGGGTTAAAGTACAACCTCGCATTAGTAGAGTGCGTTAAACAACAATTAAACAAAATATGCCAGATGTCACCATCCTCTAAAACAAGCGATGATGAAACCTCGAAAACACGCCAAAGTGTAAATGGACGGAAATAAGAATAGCCAGAAAGTAAAATCTCTAATAGAATTTTAAAATTACTTAGGTCTACATTAGACTACCTACGTTAGAATCCGAAAACAAGGTTAAATCCGGAAACCAACGTAAAAAGAAAAACAATCCAATTTATCCTATTGTGCCAACCCAAAACTAGCCTTGCAAACTAAAATTGTTCTTTATTTTGGTTATGGTCGGTTGTGTTACGAAGCAGTTGTATCTGAAATAACCCCACCCGCATTTACCGATTCGATATGATTTCTTATCGATTTGTCTCTGAATGACACACAATCAATTTAATGGTTCTTTCTTTTTCATTTCTTTCCTGGCGCTTTTTTTCGTAGTTTTTTTTACATATATACTGGTAAAATATATATTAGGGAGGCAGTTCCGTGAATAATCTCAAACACTTTAAGTTGTTTGTTGTATGTTAGTGAAATTTATATAAAATGTTTTTAGTTCAAACTATTAGTAAATAAATTAAAAAAATTAATTAGAAAAAAAATTTTCTTTGTTTATACTGTTCGAAATTAAATTTATACTTCAAATTGAATATTGAGTAAATTTTTTTTTATGTAAATGTATACAACAAAAATAAAAGTTAATAAAAAGAAAAAGTTGTTGACAAAAACAGGTATATCTCTCATTTTATCAAATTATAGTTTTTTCACGAGAAATCAAACAAACTTCGTCGCGAGTGAAGTTAATATCAACAATAATTTTAATTTGCAAATCAAAATGTGAAATAGTTAATAAAATGAATATTATGACTATCATGAATGGTGGTATCGGGAATGAATAAATAAATGGCGCAACTAGTGTCGTATATTGAATAATTACTTATAATAAACTATCGCCTGTACATTGGCCCAACTACTGCACAATAATAAATTATTGTTTCAATTCAATAGTGCATTAATCGTCTGTACCTTGGCGCAACTATTGTTATTTTAAATACTATAGGTTGCTTATTATGTTCGGTTAGGGAGGAAGAGGATGAAGAGTGAGATCAAACATGAACTAATAGGGTGAGTGAAATATTTCAATTGATAGTTTAACATGTAATGAATATATATTAAAGTAGTGCGTGTGCGGTCTTGGTTCCTCCGTCTTTAGGGGTCGTCAGAGTTCATTTTTCTTACTTATTTAAATCCGTTCTCTGATTAATGTTGTTTTCTTGTATTTCTGCATTTGTACTGGACTGGGGAAATACATTCTCGAATCCGCAATATTAAAGCTAGTCGGAGTTAAGCCTCGCAAAGCACGCAGTTCCCCTAATGCTTGTGATAGTGATTGCATTATCAGGATCAGTGTTCATTACAGCTGTCATAAAATGCTGTAAAATACAAAAGCAACACAGGACCTAAAAGAATTCTGGGATTAGGTTAATAAGATAAGGAATTAATCTAAAGGAGAACTGCTCTTTGAACTCTCAAATGATAAACATAATCAAAAGCTTAAGGAACACGCAAAAGTTATCAGTCTCCCTGAACGAATACGGTTGTAACGTCTGGACACGAGAGACACGACTACGAAAGCTGGTATCTGACCATGAAGAGTTCTTTCATTTGAAAAAAAGATTCATTCGAAAGCATGAGGTATTCGTTTATGTCAAAATCAAAGGCATCTATTTGTTCATATGCTACATAACTCCCAGCACTTCAGAGGGCGAGCTTAGAAATATGCTTAACCGACTTATAACACGTTTAGACATAAGTAACTCACTTTAATTCCGTGTGATTTTAACGTTTAGATAGTTGGCTCAGAATGTAATTAATTTTATTTTTACAACATCGATAAATAAGAAGACGAAGTTGCCTGAGAGAGAGGATATTTCCTGAGAAATGGAAGCACCAACTCCTTGTCGTTATATCTGAAAATGACGAGAATCCAGAAGAACTATCATCGAACTGTGAGTGCTGGACATAACTGAAATTATCTTGGAAAGAATTATCAGTACGTGACTCGTACAACATATTGAAGGCGAATTCTGACTGGAGGTTTGGTTTTAGGAGGAAACGTCCTGCTATTAATGCAATATCTGGAGTATGTGAGATAGCATGTAATAATGCAATGCGTAGTAAAATATGATTAGAGGGTAAAAACCACCCTGCTGTAGGTTTATTAAAAATACATTAAATTCTGCCAACTGGAACCAATTTCTGAATGCCTTAGAGTTTAGACTCTAGAGTCAACTGCACGTACCTGACATTTTGCCTCGTAAAATGGCCAGTAACCTTACGAAGAGAATTATGGTTAATGATACAGGATCCAAGGATCGGTCATGCCACCGCAGTTGTGGAATATCATGTACGACAATGGACTTAGAGTACGTGTACCAGAGCATGCGGCTATTATCGGATATGCTGAAAATTTTATTGATCTTACTAAATCTTACGGACATAGGTTTATATTTAACCGACCAAAATAAGGAATTGGGCAAGAATCGATAGGGGCAAGAATCGATAAGGGCAAGAATCGATATCCAGGTTGGTGAACATATAATAACATCTGACCAACACAACCATATAACCTGATGTTTTAAGGAGTCGTTCTTACCAAGAGACTCAACTTTAAATCCCTTCTGGTGTACATCTCTTCTCCAATGACACAGCCAAACGATATGGAACTGCTTTTACAAAGGCTAATTCTGAAAACTACTCGTTATACCACTACCACTACTCGCTACCCAGTGAAAACGAACTGACTGCTTGTCGGTTAATTTTTTTCAACGAATATTCCATAACTAAGATTGAGAGAGCTACCATTGACTGAATACAGCTCATGCGCTAGCACCCATAAGATTTCACCTTGACTAGTGATATCTCACTGCTATTACCAGTGGTATGTGATATCTGTCGTTACCTCGTATGTCATATAGCAGAAACTGGAGTACGTGGGGTTTCACAGCACAAACTGATACAAGAATATTAAACATTGGGAGCAGCATAAACCTTACGGATACAGAAAACAATATAATGGACAATCCTTGGATATCCTAACAGTAGAGAGCACCTATCTAACTATGACAAATCCCCAAAAGAACCATTATATTACACCCACTGTGCAGGTAGCACAACTGGAACAAAACCTCGAGATAATTATCAGCAATCGACTCGAGAATATTCAGAAACGCTTATGTTTATTAACTATGTTAATTAGAATCAAATTCCAAATACCCTAGACTCTAGAGGTACTACACTTAACTGACTAACGTGTAATAGCTAACAGTTACATTACGTCAACAGGACCAAAGAAGTACAGTATAACAGAATGAGTTCTTCAAGGGTCTGTCCTGGACCCACTGTTATGAAACATCGTGTACGAATGAGTTTTCAGATTACTTTCGCGCAAACCTATAACGATTATCGCCATACAGACCCATTGCCATAATTGTTGTAACTAAAAATCTTATTGACGTTAAAATCTATTTATAAAGTCTACAAAATGGCAAGAAAGGTGGACGGCTTCCAACAAATGTTGACGGACGACTCGGAAGTAGACATACGCAGTGGTTGAGGAAGCGGGTTTCTATTTCATCGTATCAGTAGTCAAGTGCAGAGCCTGGTGTGGCGAGCATCAACTTAGATCCGAGGTAAACAATATACCAATAGGAGTAGAAGAAGGATGCGTCAATCACTGGATCGGAGTCCACAACACTCTAGGACAACACGGGGAAAAAGTCATCCACCCAATAAAGATGAAACATTACCACCAAAAGCCGAAAAATATACACAAAGGTACAGTAAGAGTGATTTAGGTGACAATTGTGATCTAGGTAGTCGAGCGCAGAGGAGCTAGTAATAATAGTTAAAGAAGCGTTCGGATCCGCAAAAAAGTTTTGGAGGTATCTATTTCCAACCAGGGTTTCTGGTGGCACAAAGCGACGACAAGCATGTAGTTTAATGGGTCATGCAAGTACTTCTAAATGTAATAGTAAGTATGCATTCACTTGTTTGGGAGGTTGGTAGTTATCTTAACCCATACCTGACTTGCGAGAAATCTCGATGCTAGAACCACAAAACACCGTGATGATTAAAGTAGAGAAGTGATTTAGTAGTTGAGATTAGCGTACAGGCTCCTGACTTTTGGGATCGCTGAGATGTCAAAAGAAGTCATACCGGTGGCATTGAATATCCTTAACTACCGGTTTGGTAAGATCCCCATACATTCACTAAGGCGAGCGACAGCAGTAGAGATGGAGGGGAAGGCAGTTGGGAGCCAAGTGGCATCTGCAGCCGTAACTATATCTGTTTTGGCAGAAAAATGTTTACCGGATATTCTTAAGAAGCCACAGGTAAGAAGCCACATCACAGATGTTACCGAAAAGGTAAAGAGGTTGTTATTGGATGAAAGGGGATACAGAATCCTCTCCCTAACAATGCATAAATGAGGCAGCAGAAAACGTAGGCGTTAAAGATCAGAAACAGATTTTGGTGGATCTAGGATTATGTTTTTATTCAATGTTAGGCATGTTCGATTTGAAATCGAAATCGAAAAATCGATTTGATCGCCGCAGATGCACGTTCGTCCATAATATACTTGTAAAATACAGTCAAATCAGCGACGTCTTTTCTATGTTGCAAGGAATCAATTTATCAGTTACTAAGAACAGAAATACGCAGGCTCCTTAAAAGAACAATTTGGAAACTGGGAACAGTATATGAAAGTGTTTACCACCTCCTATAATAAAGAAATCAGAAGGGTCAAAAGCAGTTTCTCCAGAAACTTCTATGAAAATATCCCTGTAACTCCTTTAGCACCTAGGCTACACACCTTTAATACTTTCCGAGAGATTAATGCATGCTTAGATACGAGTAATAAAAATATGAAAGACCAAACCCAGAGAATTAGAGGGTGGGGTGGAGGGAACAATCCCACTCTCCTATAGAGGGAGCAGGAATGCCATTTTTTCCGCACCTTAGATAAATTTTCAGAAGCTGTTTGGCATTTGGGCACATTCTAGAACCATGAAAAACGTCAAAAGTGATATTCCAAAGAAAAGAAAGATGTCACCCAGCCAATTCCTATTCATTCCAAAGAAAAGAAAGATGTCACCCAGCTAATGTCCCATAAAGTCATCAGCTTAACATCCTTCATCTTAAAAACGATGGCAAAGATAATCGACAACCACATACGAAGAAGCATTTTGGTTCTTCTATGTAAGTTCAATGAGACACCTTGAGAAATTGTAGAGAGGAAATTTAATATGAGAGAGACATATTGCACATCTGTGGAACTTAAACTTAATCCGTTGGACACCGAACTCGACACAAAATAAAGGATCACGTGGGGTGGGTTTCCGAATTACGTCTTGATAGCAGAAAATCTAAGAGTAGTTTCATATAAGAAGTCGATGTGGAAAACTACATGTAAGCGGTTGAGGAGGAAAGGCATAAGAGTTTTGATAGCATCCAAAAACCTTGCGGGTAACATCGGAGTAGAGCTAAGTTATCCTAAAGAGAACCTATACCATAATAGTGAGAGCAGTCACAGTGCAATGGCAAAGAATAGGAGAGTTTATTTCTGAGTAGAAGGAGTTAGAAAAAGTAAAGAGACTGATATGTATCTGCATAACGGATTCAATGAGAACATCTCCTTCTGCCTTAATAAATATACAGCTAGGACTGGTTCCAAAACCCTTCCACATTAAGATCAAAGTGGGGTATACATACTGAGATTTAGCATGTAGGGTTACGGAAAATAAAAGCTCATGTAACGATCGGCCCTATTTATATTTTTTGCTTTATATCAAAATAAAAAATCTAAGGTAAGAACATCCAATGACGCTCCTTAGATCAATTTATTACTTTATTAATTGAACTGCCACAATAAGTCACACATATATCACGAGCAAAACTTTCATCAAAGTATCCAATATAAATACAGTTACGGTTGTTCAGAATTTATAAAATGTGAAATTGTAGTCTTTGATTTTCGTGTTCGTAGGTGTATTGATTTTTTTTTGGATATGAATAGAAATAACGCGATAAGAGATGTGTTTTTACGGAGAAAAAAAATGGATCTGTATTTGAGATCATGTAATGTAAATTCTGAATAACAATTGGGTTGTAGAGTGATCAATGTGTAATTGAAGATAAGCGAAGACAGAAAATTCTCGCGAATAAGACAACAGGCATTCTGTTCGATCAATTCAATTATTAGATACAATGTAAAATAGAATTATGAATTTTGATTTTAAGTTTGAACTAAAATTGTTTAATTATCTAAAAGTTTTTTGATTTTGAAATTTTAAAACTGGAAAAAATTAAAAACTTATTTTTTTAATTTTTTGGTATTCAATTATTTATCAAACTTTAATTTGTGAATTTTTTGGTTACAGATTTGTTTGGTTGCAGTTTAACATTTCACCACTGTTTTATGGTGGCTCCCCATCGGTTTGTAATCCCGTTCACTTTTCAAAAATTTAATATAAATAAGTAATCGTTTATAAAATAGACAAAAAATTCTTAATTAACGATAATTAACTTAAATTAACACTAATATGAAACGAACTAAATTAAAATTTCACACATCAGATTAGTGTTTAAATAGAAGTTTTCATTAGCAAACTTTTATCGGTTTTTTTTATTTACTCCTCCACTTTCTGTTTATTGTTTTTAACGCCGTAAAAACTTTTCCTTAAGAAGTTAAGTTTAAGTTTAATAAGTTTTTTAGTTTGTTTCTAATGTACGTGGATTTTTCGTCACCTCAAGTAAATTAAATTAAGTAAATTAAAATTAACATTTAAATATTAATTATTTGTAATTAAATTTCGATTTTAAAATGATAAATATTACCATCCTCGATTAAAATCATATCTCTAATATAAACAAAATCGCTGGTTGGAAAATAGGTCAAAAAATTCTCTTCATTTGCAATTATTTTGTTGTAATATTTAAAGTTTTTATAGAATGTTCAAATTTTACTAAAATTTTAATCTTAAATACAAGAATTAATCGTTACATAATATAAAATCTTTTACACGAGTACATAAGGAAACGAATAAGATAAGACGATTAACTTTATTGTTGATTATTCGCTGTATTCACACCGTCAATTCTCTTTTGTATAAGTATCGCCGGTATTTTTGTTAATTGTAGTGTGGTGGGTAATTTGTTTTAATTTTTATTTTTTATGTAATTGAAGGTTGTCATTTGAGTTTTATTTAAACGATTAATTGGATTGTTGTGTTGTACGTAATCTAGGTTTGAAAACTTTTACTTTAATATTTATGATTATTATGAATACAGTAAAACCGGAAATATGTATACAAATGACATCTTTTTAGATATGAATTGACAAAAAAGCTCTGTGAGCTATTTTGATACAAGAAATTCGAACCATTGTTAAAAAACATTAACAACGTCGATTTCATTTAAATAAAACTAAAACGTAAAAAATTATTTACGTTACAAACAATAACACTTTGATTTTTTTCTTAAATGAAAGTAGGTGTTGATAACCATTTAATTATGCGTTGATTATCAGTCAATTAAGCATTTAATTTTTATTGTTGCTAAATTTTTAAAATTCAGGACCGGCTGTTACTGACTATACAAACATACCAATGCTTAACAAAATAAATTTATGTATGTACTCTTAAATTTTTATTGTATTATAATGCAATTTGCTTTATTAATTCAACCTTTACAAAAAAAATTCTATTTATAAAATTGAATAAAAAAATACCAATTTTTTAAATTACAAAAAAAAAACAAAATGTTTAGATAAGATTTTTTTTTACAATAACGATAATTGTATGTGAATAGAATTTATATAATGATATCGTGATTGGAAAAAATTCAACGATGAGAAAAAATTTTTGTTATGCAAAATTTCAATAATTGAACCTTCGATAATTAGAGACGAATAAAACTAAATATAATACAGTAAAAACGCAGACAAAGCTACAAAATTTTTGACCAAATTGTTGGGGTGGTAAGGGTATTTCAAGCTTAAAGCTTATTTTAACTAAATATTAAAGGTTATATCCCAAAACTTTATGATGATCAACAATGGTAGTAGAGCTCCCGGGAGTTGAGCATGGGGAACCAAAACCTGTTTTTATAATTGCCATGAAAGGCTACGACCTTATATAGTAGACTAGGTTAATATTTGACCTAGTTTTAGTTTCCTGTATTGGAATTAGAATGTAGGTTATTGGTTTATTGTGGTTTGTTGTTGTTGTGTGTGTCCCAAGCCGGTTGCTAAAGGCTTTGGAAGGTCGTCAGGTAAACTAGGTTAGTATTTGACCTAGTTCTGGTTGTCTGTATTGGTAATTTCTCGATTTAAAGTGTAGGTTAGTGGTTAATTGTTGTTTGTTGTTATTGTGGGTTTATTGTTGTTGCTAAAGGCCTAGGAAGCATGTCAGATAAACTAGGTTAGTTATTTCCCTGTATGTGAGTTCAAATTTAAAATTAAAACAATAAAATAATGGTACAAATGACAAATAAAACAATTTGTCACGTGTTTTTATTCATTTTTTCTTTTTTACATTTTTTGCTCTAAAACTAAAATTTAATTTCTTGTTTTATTTTTTGTCTTAAAATTAAAACTTAAATAAAATTTAATTAATGTTTTTATTTTCACCTTCTAAGAGTGTTAAACCGTTTTGAGGGGTTTTTATGAGGTAGAAATTTTCCTCCATAACTAATGCTGTATAATCTTCCTCGTTAAATAATTCATTGAATTTATTTGGTGCGAATAATAATACATCTCCGGTTTCGAAAATCCACTTTTTCCCAAATTTTGTGTCGATTTTTCGAATTGTGCATAATTTGTATGCGTGGTTTTCCTGCAATTCCGCTATCTTCATAAATGGTTTTGATTTCTCCTTTGCTGCGCTTGAACATTTTGCCAGAAAAATTTGTTTTCTGGTCATTTGATGTTGTTGCTGTTGTTGCTGTTGTTGTTGTTGCTGTTGTTGTTGTTGTAGTATCTGTTGTTGTTGCTGTGTTTGATGATGTAACCGCTTTCTTTTGAGAGGTGGAGCCGCTTGACAATCGGAAGTTACTAGGTATTCGTTTAAAAAGCTGTCTGTTGAACTTTCCATGTTTATCAAATAACTATGTTAGACTACAATTGTTGATTACAATTGCTTGATATTTATACCAATTTACGATGCTTAAAAGTTAGTGGGGGGAAAAATATATTGTTTCACAAAAACAAATAAAATAACAAAACACAACAAGACAACAAAGAAAAACTCATAATCAATTAACAATAAATTAAATTATTTATTTTTCTATTTATATTCTATCCCAGTTCATTAGACTACCTTGAAGTAGATTTGCTTTATTTATTTGTAAGTTTAAACAAATAAAAAACAAAATACAACAAAACTAAAATCGCCCAAAGAAAACTTAAAGACGGCAAATAATAAAAATTTTTCCCATCTTGCACATAATCTTCTTCGTTTTCAACAGATAAATTAAATACAATTCTTGATGCTTTTCTGTTGTTTAAAATTAATAAAAAATTTAAAAAATTATGCATATGAGAAAAAACGCAACAATAACAATAAATTAAATTATTTATTTTTCTATTTATCTTCTTTCCAAGTTCATTATACTACCTTGAAGTAGATTTGCTTTATTTATTTGTAAGTTTAAACAAATAAAAAACAAAATACAACAAAACTAAAATCGCCCAAAGAAAACTTAAAGACGGCAAATAATAAAAATTTTTCCCATCTTGCACATAATCTTCTTCGTTTTCAACAGATAAATTAAATACAATTCTTGATGCTTTTCTGTTGTTTAAAATTAATAAAAAATTTAAAAAATTATGCATATGAGAAAAAACGCAACAATAACAATAAATTAAATTATTTATTTTTCTATTTATCTTCTTTCCAAGTTCATTATACTACCTTGAAGTAGATTTGCTTTATTTATTTGTAAGTTTAAACAAATAAAAAACAAAATACAACAAAACTAAAATCACCCAAAGAAAACTTAAAGACGTCAAATAATAACGTTTACAATAGATAAATTAAATGCAATTCTTGATGCTTTTCTGTATGCATACGAGAAAAAACGTATATTAAAAAATAATCTCGATGAAAATTTATCTTGTACATTAATCAACTTATTATATCTTAACCTAGCTTAACTTATTATTTATTCTTTATTCTTCTTTTTCCATCATCAAAAACAAATTGAAAAATCATTTTTTATTTTGCTTTGTTCGTGATAATTTATTTACATTTTGTAAATTATGGCGATGAAAATTTAGATAAATTAAAAGATTTTGATGAAAATTTGCTTTATTCTCCGATTTAGAGTATTGAAGTAATACAAAAACAATATGATGACAAATTAAGTATAAAAGCCTATCATGCTAGAAAATTTATATTGTATTAGTTTTGTGATTCAACATTAAAACATGGCAAAAAAACTTCTAATGAAAAGGTTTATAACTTCTGGGGAAGAAGTGGAAGAAGAGCGATTTTTAATCGATTCCGAAACGGGGAAAAATATGCAGAAGTTTAACTTGCGCAGACGCGAAACTAAATTTTCGATAAAACCTGTACCAAGGTATATTGATCCAATTACTTGGATTAAAGGGGCACTCCACGATATTGTCAAATATATTACAAAAGAAGTTAGCCCAAGCGACAAAATTGGAATGACATTTTGTGGTGAAAGCTTCGAGCATCGTGGCCCTGCATGGATAAACTTTCAAACAGCAGGTGGACTGACGTTTCAGCATATTTGGGATGTGATTTCAAAGGTTTTTCAAAGCAATTCCGAGGGTGAGTACTTTTAAATGAAAATGCTGAACATTTTTTACTTTTTCACTTTTACTTTACAGGTTTAAGTACAGACAAATTTTGTTTGACCGCAACATATATCAGTTTACCTTATGGTAAAGGTAGGAAAAAACAATTTTACAATTTTGCTGAAGAATGCAAACAACGCCGTGGTATAATAACAATAAAAAATAAAGATAACTTATGCTTACCCCGTGCCCTAGTAGTGTGCATTGCAAAAATTGATAAAGAGGTCAATTTTAGACACATTTTACATGATGTCGGGAAAATTCAAGCAATTAAAGCTAAAGAGCTAATCCAAAAAGCAGGCGTAATTATTCCACAACAGGGGTGTGGAATACATGAATTAACAAAATTTCAAAATTATTTGACAAATTACAAAATTGTTGTCTACCAATATAACACTAGGGGTCGAATTGTGATATTTGAGGGAAATACCACAAAAGATGTAAAAAACCTAAATTTGTTATACCATGAAAATCATTTTAATGTGATTGGATCACTCACTGCTGCTTTTTGTACAGATTATTATTGCGAAAGTTGTCACGTTCCATTTTGGCACAAAAATGAACACAGATGTTCAAAAACTTGTCCATGTTGTCGTAATTCAACACAATGCCCAAAGAATGGTACAAATGTTAAATGCAATATCTGTAATAGAACATTTAGAGGGGAAAAATGTTTTGATTTTCATCGAGCCTCATCATGTAACTCAAAAAGTATTTGTGATACAGTGAAAAAGTGTTTAAATTGTTTGCACGTTTACAAAACAGAAAGACAGCATTTTTGTAATGAATATTTTTGTAAAATTTGTCATCAACATGTACCTTCGGATCATCTTTGCTTCATTCAGCAAGATAAAAAACAGAAAAATTTTAAAAACTGCATATATGTATTCTACGATTTAGAGACAAGACAGGAAAAAAATATTGATACACAACTAAGACAACATATCCCTAATTTGTGTGTTTTACAGCAAAGATGTGACAACTGTATTGACGATGAATCTCTAGTTTTTTGTCAAAAGTGTAAATTTAGACAAATAATTTTTGAAGAAAATCATGTAATCGAAAAAATGATGAATCACATTTTGAAATTAAGCGCAGAATTCCGTGAAATAATTGTCGTAGCTCATAACGGACAAGCGTTTGATCATCAGTTTATTTTAAACTATGTTTTAAACAAAACGAATGTGGAACCCAAACTAATAATGAGAGGAACGAAAATTATTTTGATGATGATCAACAATGTCAAATTTATCGATTCACTTAATTTTTTCCCGATGGCCCTAGCAAAATTGCCAAAAGCCTTTAACTTATCTACAAAATTAAAAAAGGGGTTTTTTCCGCATTTATTTAATAAACTGGAAAATGAAAATTATATAGGTTCTTTACCGCCTATGAAATATTTCACCCCCGATTCAATGAAAGAAGATGAGAGAAATGAGTTTCATAAATGGTACACTGAAAATAAAAATTGCGAATTCAACATGCGAAAAGAAATAGTTGAATACTGTAGCAATGATGTGAAGATTTTGACTGAAGCTTGTTTAAGCTTCAGAAGAATATTTTTACAAGAATGCAACATTGAACCGTTTTTAGAAGCAGCAACAATAGCCTCAGCCTGTAACCTAGTGTTCAGACGAAACTTTCTGTGTTTGAACACGATAGGTATAATTCCACGACATGGTTACAGACTAGTCGACAATCAATCCGAAATTGCTCTACAGTGGCTTGTATGGGAGCAGGACACCCGAAAAATTAAATTTCAATATGCTGCTAACGGGAGAGAAAAAGTGATTGGCGGTGTCAAAGTTGATGCATTTTGTGACAGCACTAAGGAAGTTTTTGAGTTTCAAGGTAATAAAACAAAATTAAAATTCAAAACACGCTATAACACATTATTAATTTTTATTAACTTTCTAGGTTGTTTTTACCATGGTCATCCGAAGTGCCTAATCCATAAAAGAGATGTATCCTTGTATAATGATTCTAACGATACTTTAAATCAAAGGTATGAAAGAACGCTGGCCAAAAATGAGTACTTAAAATCCCTTGGATATAAAGTAATCGAAATGTGGGAATGCGCATTTCGCGAACAAATGAAAACAAACAAAAATATGTTTTACTTAAAAAACCACCCAATAATTTTTACTGCACCACTAAACCCTCGGGATGCATTCTATGGTGGAAGAACAGGCAATGTCTACACTCATTATAAGTGTAAAAACGGGGAGAAAATTAAATACATAGACGTCTGCTCGATGTACCCGGGGGTCTGTAAATATGGCAAATTTCCTGTTAAACACCCTAAAGTACATGTTGGAAATTCTGTGTGTTCTGGAATTGATTTACAAAAAACGAATGGGTTGATTAAATGTAAAATATTACCACCAGAAAACCTATTTCATCCAGTTTTACCGCAAAAACAAAATAACAAATTGATGTTCTCACTCTGCCAAAGCTGCGGAGATCAAAAAAATCAAAGTGCATTTTGTTTACATTCTAACGATGAAAGGGCATTAACTGGAACATGGGTGATTGACGAAGTTTTACAGGCTCTCAAAAAAAACTACAAAATTTTACACATTTACGAAATCTGGGAATACGAGATTACGCAATATAACAAGGAAAAGAAAGAACAAGGACTCTTCACGGAAATGATGAATAAGTTTATAAAAATTAAACAGGAATCTTCAGGTTTTCCGTCTAAATATCAAACAGAATTGGAAAAACAAAAGTATATTGATTCCTTTTTAAGTTCAGAAGAAGTTCAATTGGAATTTAAAAATATCAACAATAATCCTGGATTAAGGTCTTTTGCAAAATTAATTTTAAATTCTTTTTGGGGAAAATTTGGTCAGCGAGAAAACCAACAACAAACAACTATTGTTAACCAACCGTTTGTTTTGAATGACTTACTAACAAATCCTTCAATAGAAGTTTGTCAAATACTACCTATTAACGAGGAAGTTATAATTGTGAGCTGGCAGTATAAAGAAGAAGCGGTAAATTCTCTATCAACAATCAATGTGTGTATAGCTGCTTACACAACAGCACAGGCTCGACTTCATCTTTACAGCTATCTAGAAAAGATCGGTCACAGAGTTTTGTATTACGATACGGACTCAATCATTTATATAAGTCAAGAAGGAGAATATGACCCACCTCTAGGAGAACGTATTGGTGATATGACCGATGAACTAGAATGTTATGGCCTCGGCAGCTATATATCTGAATTTGTTAGTGGTGGACCAAAAAATTACGCGTTTAAAGTTTTTTCGACTAAAGATAACTCAGAAAAGCTTGTTTGTAAAGTTAAAGGCATAAATTTAAACCATACAACATCCAAACTAATAAATTTTGAAACGATTAAACATGCTGTTCTTCATCCGCAAGATTGGGAAAATATCGCTGTGGTTTCACAAAATATTAAAAGAACTAAAGATCATGAGGTTCATACAGTAACTGAAACAAAAAGATACCAACCGAAATCAGAAAAACGTCGATTTCTGAAAGACCATAGTTCCGTACCGTTTGGATACAAAAGGCCTAAATTTGTGTAAACTACGATTATTACACAACATAAAGGTAAAACAGAAGTCAATTTTAGTCGGAGTAACAAATATTCAGTTTTTTAGTTTTAAGCAATTTTGTAGCTTATGTAAACATAAAATAAAAGGTCGGGTTTTTTTCATATTTTTCCCGACGTAAAACAAAAATTTTAGTGAGTTTTTCTTTAATAATTTCAAGTAAACGAAAACTTATTTATTTCCAGTAAAAACGAGGAATTATTTTATACAAATTTATTAATACTTAATTTTACCAAAATGTTTTCAGAAGTTCTAAATTATATTGTTTTTATCTACCCATGAATTGTGCGATTTATCAAATCCTAACCATTTGACGTAAACTTTATTCCCTTTTCTTTTTAAAATCTGCTCGACAAGATAGGTATCAGAAAATTTTACAGGTGTTAGTTCTGTTTCATAAAATCCCCCGGAAATTGGAGTGTTGGTATAATCGACTAAGTTATACGTAATCGGATATGTATTTTTAACTTTAACCACTTTAAAAATTTCTGTTGACCAGTTTGGTTGATAGCCTTTTTCAAAGTTTCCTTTTATTTTTGCTGACTCTTACATTATCTCCTATCTTAAATTTAGCTTTTTGAAAAATTTTTGGATGCATGTATACACTTCTAAGTATTGATTTTTCATTTTTCTTTGAAACATTTTCTGGAGGTAATTTGATTGTTCTATGCGGTGTTGAATTATAGTTTTTTAACAATGATTGTAAAATTGAGATCCATTTGTAATTCCCCTGTAAACTGAAATTTTTCCACATCATACTTTTCAAAGTTCGATTAAAACGTTCCACGATAGATGACTTAAGCTCTGAGAATGTATGATAATGATTAATTTTATTTTTCAACATATATTGTTTAAACTGTCTGTTGAAAAACTCTTTGCCTTGGTCTGAATGAATATTTTTTGGGGAATCCTTTGCTTGCTTGATAATATTTTCAAGTGCTCGTAAAACATCTTCAGCAGTTTTACGTTTGACAGGTTCAGCATAAGCGTATTTGGAAAAAGTATCAATCACCGTCAATAAATATTTGAAACCTTTATTAAATTTGGCATAAGGAATCATTTCGACTAAATCAATTTGCCAAGTATCATTCAAACCCTTTTGAATGAACTTTCTCCTACGAAAATTTTTTCTAAGTGGCCTGTGTAGCTCTGAAACAATTTGTGCTCGTGACATCCTATACACAATACACACAATATTTAGTTTCTCTTTCTATATATAGAGGCAGCTGATTCTGAAAAGTTGTACATAATAGCTAAATTTTTGTAGAAATCCTCAGTCTCCCTACAGAAATCAACTTTTAATATGGAAGCTGATTCGACTTCGTTTCCGTTTACCAACGAAAGTAATGAAAATTATTTTTTAAATAAAATTACACAAGAAAACCAAATTAGTTCAACCACGAATGATTATGATGTTGATGTTGACGAGGTGACCTCGTCTTTTCAAGAATTTATACCACCACCACCATCACCACCGCAATTACTTGAAGAGGAGGAAGAAGAGGAATGGCAGGACGGTCAAAACTGGTTTGACTCTCAAACAGATGATCTGCAGGTTAACGAGGTGACCTCGTCTTTTCAAGAATTTATACCACCACCACCATCACCACCGCAATTACTTGAAGAGGAGGAAGAAGAGGAATGGCAGGACGGTCAAAACTGGTTTGACTCTCAAACAGATGATCTGCAGGTTAACGAAGAACAAAATATCGAAGTCGAGCAAGAAGGATATTTCGAATGGTTTTTTAGTAACATTATAGATAGATAAAAATAAAAATAAAAATAAAATAAATAAAAGGCAATTGTTTTTATTTTCGTACAATTTTGCGTAGTTTATTGTTTAATATTACAGGTATCTCGAAAAATAATCTAGAAAAATTACACTGCACATTGATCCGTTGCTTTGGGATGTTAATTTCTTCATGCAACTTTTCCACTTGTTTTTCTTCACAGGTTTTTATGTATTTTTCAACATACGCTCTTACATTTTGTTCGGAATTTTTATAGTGAATCATTACAGCTTGAAGAAAATCAACAAGGTTGTTAAATATATCGGCCTCTTCTCTGTTGACACTAAGAGTTTGACTACGAATAGCTTGAATTCCTGCTTGTAAACATAATTTGGTATTTTTTATTGTTCGACTGCACAGCAGCTTTTTGTATAGATGGTAAAATTCACACCAATCACGATATTTCAGAACAATTACTTCTTTTCCATTACGATGGAATATGGTTGTGGCTTCAAATGATTCCCCCGTAAAACCAACAGAAATTCTAAAGGTCTGGTTTTTATTAAGAAAGTATGTATAGTTTAATAATAAAGACATCGTGTTTTCATGTCGAATTTCCATTTCTTTTTAACTTTCCTCTAACTCTCGGGTTACAAGACTGTAAAAAGTTGTATTTTCCAAATATTTTATGAAATAGTTTTAAAATCAACTTGTTATTTTCAATATGATTTACTTTACTGAATTGGTTCAAAAAACTTTTCATACTTAAACCAAAACATCTAAACCAAACGTAAACACAACAATATTGCCCGCATACATCTGTAAAATTACTTTGCAACTGTTTATCATTAAAAATTAAACAATGATTCTTCAAATATCTTAAAATTCATCTTTTAGGTGTATATCGCCCATGTTTTCTTACGTTTTGGAAAATTAATTTTTGTTTGACTGTCACCCGCTTTAGCTGGTCGTAAAATTCGTTTTGTAGGTGTTGTAAATTTCTCGCTATTTATATGCTTTTCTTTCTTTTCGGGTGGACTGTCAAGAGGAACCGTTATAACGTCTCCAGACTCGGTTTCAAATGTTTGATAATTTTGATTTGGAGTTAATTTTCGTTTTCTTAAACGCTCACCAATTGATGTGGCAGATAGTGCTTTTGCGAAAATTTTGTCTTGAACGTCTTCATCAAGTTCACTGTCAGACTGTGTTGTTTCTTTAAAAATATTTTCCTGGACGCGTTTATCAAATACTTCATCATCTTCATTCTCATATATTTCTTCTTCAGGAAACTGCATTTCAAAATTTCTTTTACCGACAACATCTGTTTGAGTGTCTGTCGCTCTAAATATGGGTTTTGTACGGAAACGTGTTTGGGTACTTTTAGGTTCCATGATTTTAATTTTTTTCTCTTCAATTTTAGATAACAATCTTTTTTTGTTTCTAATTTTAAATAGGTTCTGACGATACAAATACCACTTCTGAATATCGGACAAATTTTTGTTTAATAAAATGTTTTTCATCTTTTTATCCAACTGGTTGAGTTCAACGTCTGAATTTTGCTTTAGTTTTTCATATATTTCAGGTTTTAATATTATCATTTTGTTAAATGTTGTATTATTCATTTTATAAAATGACCAATCACCCCTGATAAAACTGCACCGAGAAGAGCAGGTAAAAATCCACCACGTTGAATTATAATTTTTCTTTTACTAGTGAGCGACTTCTTACGGCAAATGAGTGATCTCAAGTCCTTTTTATACTTTTTTAGTTGATTGGTTGCTCTTTTATTTAAATGACAGTTACCTTTTAAAATATTTAACGCAATTTCACAGATCGTTTTAATTACATTCGGCTCACATTGTTTTATTATAACTTTTTGAAATTTTCTCTTAGAATTTTTTAACAGGTGCAATATATGACGGTTGGTTTGTAATCGTTTCATATTCCTCACCAAATTGCTCCAATTGCTCTTTTGTACAAAAACAAAAATTTTTTCCAAATATGTCACTTCTTAATCTAAATATATCATTAATATCTTGAGTAAGGTCTATTAAAATGTAACCATATGGTAAGGTAGTTACTTCATTATATACTTTCTCAAATTCGTTGACCTGTTTTGGGTATATTTGACGAGCTAAAGGCAGTATTTGGGATTTATCTCTAGGGTTTTTGAAAAGCACTAAATATTTACAATTTAATGAAATATCTCTTGAAAATTTTCCCTGGTGAAAAACGTTTTGAGTTACAAATATTACAGATAAATTTCTATGGTGCGAACCTCTAGTAAATAATTCGCACACAATCTTGTCGTGAGAATTTAACATCATATCATCTACTATAATTAACAGTGGATCTTGATTATCACAAAAATCTGGAATAGTATTATAATGTTCAAGTCCTTTGATATTTTTCGGGACGGCTTCTTTATCGGGGTTACACCAAATAATCTTCTCAATTGGAGGTTGAATATATTTGTTTTTTTGTTTTATTAAATTAAAAATAAAAGTCGATTTCCCACAACAAGACGGCCCGGCAACCATCATAGTAAACGGATGAAAAAACATGGTTTGCCGAAGAGTATCTATCTAACTATACAAATCTATATGTATACAAAACAGGGGTCGAGTATAAAATTAATCTTGGAAAATTGGACAGACAGTCTCTTATATAGTCTCACAATGGCCAAACGTGTTTTCATAGTTGATCTCCAATTTCTAAGAGGAAACGATAAACAATATTTTGTCAAAGAACTCGCTCTACTTGAAAAAGGAAGTTTGATTCCTATCGTTTATCATTTCAAACCACCTTACCACGAAGAAGAACTAGGTCAAGCAGCACAATATAGCAACCGATATTGCGGCAATAAAATAAATGGACTTAATTGGAATGGCGGATGCATTGACTATGTGGATATAAAATCAATTATTAAATACTATTTAGAACAAGCTGAAAAAATTTATGTAAAAGGCGAACAAAAAAAATTTTTCCTTGAAAAGTATATTGAGAGTTTTAAAATAGAAAATCTTGCCATACCGTCGTTATTAAAGATTGAAAATTTTAAATCAATGTGTCCGATACATCTTTCAAATAATCATTTTAGATGTGCTGTAAAAAACTGTCTTAACATTTATATGCATCTTCGGAAGGAAAAAGTACTATAATGTTAAAAACAAAAAAGTTACCTTTAACAATAAATTAGATCTTTACGTTATGTATGTGTGGGATTATGCATATAGAGTAGCTCGACAGGGAAAATATGAAGAATATGCACGAGATCGAGATAGATTTCATAGACGAATAAAAAATATTGAACCTATTATCTCTGCAGTTCTAAAAAAACCTCATAGAGAAAAAGTTTTTAATAAATTAATAAGGGTTGGTTAACCCAATAAAATTAATGTACATAAAATCATGTAATAGTTTTATTTTAGTTTTAAAACAAAAATGTAAAAAGAAAAATGAATAAAAACACGTGACAAATTGTTTTATCTGTCATTTGTACCATTATTTTATTGTTTTAATTTTAAATTTGAACTCACATTTGAACTAACCTAGTCTATCTGACATGCTTCCTAGGCCTTTAGCAACAACAATAAACCCACAATAACAACAAACAACAATTAACCACTAACCTACACTTTAAATCGAGAAATTACCAATACAGACAACCAGAACTAGGTCAAATACTAACCTAGTTTACCTGACGACCTTCCAAGGCCTTTAGCAACCGGCTTGGGACACACACAACAACAACAAACCACAATAAACCAATAACCTACATTCTAATTCCAATACAGGAAACTAAAACTAGGTCAAATATTAACCTAGTCTACTATATAAGGTCGTAGCCTTTCATGGCAATTATAAAAACAGGTTTTGGTTCCCCATGCTCAACTCCCGGGAGCTCTACTAATGGTCCAGAAAATGCAAACGCTGGACCATTGGGAACGCCATCCATATTGACTTAAATTCAAAATAAAGATGATTTTTCTCAGCGTCTGCTTCAGTCAATCGATCAATTTAATTTTTAATTGATTCATGGAATACACATTTTAACGATTGATGATAAATTTCTCAAAGTGAATTTTGATAGGTTTTGAAAATTTTTTGTTAAAACTTACAGTTCAAATAATTAGGTAATGGGAAGATAAGTTTGAGATATATCAAAATGACTGGAAGATCTCACATACAAGACGTTTAGATCTGTCACTTCATAAGGCAGCTCAGGATGAATTCAAGATGACGGTCGAACTAGAAATTTATCGTCTATCGAAATCTTAAAAGGCACCTCCGCATCACATTGCCAAAAAATGGAGATCATGCGACGACTATCCCACACCTCCCTAATTTTTACAATTGCGTAATGAGATTTTTAAAAGTTTTGAAATTTATGAAGAAAGTTTTTCTTTCGTATATATCGTTGTTATCCGTCAGTGAACAACACGGAAGAGAAAGATTTTCGACATTTAGAAAAAATTTTCGGAAGAGTAAAAAATACAGTCTCGCGAGTCGCGACCTCAGAGTATATATAATTATTAAATATAGAGAGAACATAACTTTAAAATTGTACGAAGAGAGAAAAACAAATAGTTATCTCATATTCAATTTCTCTTTTTGCCATTTTCATTTGTGTTTACTTACAACCACAAACTTTTTTATTAAATTATAAATTAAAAACAATTAAATAATTTAAAACGAATAAAAAAGGTAAATGTTTTTTTTATAGTTGTGCTCATTTTTATAAAATGAATGAAAATAATTACGAGGGTAATTTAAATTTGTTGTGTTATTTCCAATGATTTTATAATAGTGAATATTATAATGGACAAGCAATATTTTCTAACGACACAAAAAAATATTTAAGTTATGTAAATATTCTCTAAAAAAATGCTGGCAAACTTTTTTCATTATGGACAAATTAATTTTTAATTCATAAAATATCAAAAATTATATGTTAGGTTATAACAAAACGTCATTTTTTTAAATTGTTTTTATACAGTCGCTGGGAGGGAGAAACTATTATTTTTTGCGGTAGGATCTTTTCTTATAGATTTTAAAAAAAATCGCAATAATTGTACAATTTTGAATCAAATAAAAAATTTATGCACGTCTGTGGGAAGGCATAATTGTTACTCTCTGAGACAAAGATAGGAAAACAAAAAAACGATTTGACATAAAACGAGTTACGGTAAATATTTGTTGTGGTGATCGGTTGGTCGCGACAGACAACTCTGACAATTCATCAATATTTGACGTCGTAAAATTTTCCTTCGTAATTTGACCATCGTTGTAAGGCCGTTTAAAATTTTCTAACACCAAAAAGGATTTTATTAAGAGGATTTTATTAAGGAAAAGGATTTTTTAAGATTTTTATCTATACGAAAGCAATGAATCTAACCATTATGTAGTTTAGAATTATAAGTCAATAGAACTGAATGTATTCAAATCATACAATATCAACTTAGTTGAAGTATGAAAAATGGTAAAGCATGTTCGTAGAGTATATAATAAGACAAAAAATGACAATTAAATTTAAGCAAAAAATTGTGATGTTAAGTCGATCGTACAAAAACAAAATTTTATCTCGTCGCTAGTCGAAGGCGTTAAATGATTAACCATAGACTCTGATCAAACTCTCTGACTCTGGAATTGAGATAAGAGTTTGTTACCTTTCACTTTTCGAAACAATTTTTCATTCAATTTAATTGAATAAATTCAGTTCTAAGAACTTATAATTTCAAAAAGGTTTAATCAATACTTTGTGGGAGTTATAAATTATTACAACAATATGGCACAAATTCAGTTTCATATGGTCTAGCTTACGTTTGTTAATGTTTGGACTTTAAACAAAGAAAAAACACATAATAAAATGAGCTAAACCGATCGTGCCTCAAGCGAACACCAATTCAAAACTCTATTATGACCCAAAACAAAACTTTACACTAACATTAG
Organism: Diogma glabrata; assembly: GCA_963693315.1. Lineage (NCBI taxonomy): Eukaryota > Metazoa > Arthropoda > Insecta > Diptera > Cylindrotomidae > Diogma > Diogma glabrata. The sequence goes on along the minus strand of OY856186.1, from coordinate 77,382,902 downwards.
AAATTTAATTAAAAATAAAAACAATTAAAAGTTATGCAAGATGAGAAAATAGCTCCATAAACTTCTTCACTTCTTCACTTCAAGTCAAACAAAAAAATATGAAATTCATCAGGATTGATAGCCAATTTTATATATAGCAAATGTTTTAATAGCTAAAAAATTACATTCAACACATGATAGTTAAATTAAAACATCAAAAAAAATTTTTTAAATGTTCCTTTATGAACACCCAAATAATATATCAAATGGCGGATATCCACAATAATCTCTTCCACCATCAATTATATTTTCTTTTTAATTTTATTTGTTTTAATTTTGTTTAATTTTAACGTTGCCGTTGCGGTTTTTCATTTGAATATTGGTTGATAAGTTATTCTAAGTAAAATGTGTGGTTACAACCAACTGAGTCAAATACAAATAATAAAGCGAAACATTTATTATTTGAAATTTTATTTAAAGAGAATAACAACATGAAGGAGCATCTAGAGACACTGCATCAGCTTCGACAATTTATACTTTGATTCCCACGCAGAGTCAACTCCCCAATAAACGAAAAAGAAGTGAAGAAAACTGTGGGTAGCAGAATAGAAAGTTTAAGTTATGATAACTTTATCATAATGAACCCCGATGCTTTTACCATCTAGATATTTACATTTATACAATACGCTGCCAATCATGGATACTATTATTGCTGACTTAAATTTTGTTGCTAGTTTTGCGGAGAATTTATTAGCAGCGTAACTCAAGTGATGTTGTCGCACAAAGACACGCTGATGAGGGAAAAATATTTTTACCTGAGTTTGCAGACTATCCTGATGTTGTGATTTCTCAAATGCAGATTTAAGATGATCATCTGGCCATACTCTGAACACGAGTTCTGAGTCCCCTTTTGGTGGATATTATGTAAAGTCCATACGCTGGAGTTTTAAGCTCCACCTACCCAGTCAGCCACTCAAGTCTTTCTTTGACATAAGCTCCTTCAGACTCGAGTGGTCGGTCACAATTATGAATTTATGATCCTCAACATAGGCCCTACATTTGTTCACACTCAGAATTGACGCAAGACACTCAAACTCTTAGCTTATTTGAGATGAAGGCTATCGGACACTGTTGTCCTTCATTATTAACTTGATACAAGGCACTACCGACCCCTGTCAGGGTAGCATCACACCGATTGAAAAACTCATCATAATCTGGATTAATTAGAACTGCAGCAAAACTCACCAGTCTTCAGATTTTTAAACGATAATTGGGCTTCCAAAGTTCAACTTAGCTTCTTTGTTTAATGAACGGAAATTGATGACGCAACACTCGTATAATTTGGGATGAACCCTTGGTATTATATCGCCATACCCAAAAGATGTCGCACCTGCTTCACTGTAGTTGGAGCTGGATATTTAGTAATTGCTCGCACATTTTCAGCATCGGGTCTTAGGACGTCTTCACCAACAAGAAAACCTAAATAATGTATTTCTTTTAGAACAAATTATTTTACTTCCTTAGAAGATTTTTATATTTTAAATTTATTTAGAAAAAGATGGAATTTGTTTGGCCCGACGTCAACCTCTTTGTTCATCCAAACTTTAATGCCTCAAATATCAAGTATGATGCAACAACGAACACAAAATACTGATTGACAAGCGCTAGTCCTCTTTTCAAGAAAAATTTAGCTAATCAACACATTCCATAGCTGACCACTGACCACATACAAGGAAAAGGAAGTATGGCTTCAGATGCCGTTTCACGCTTCAAGGATGCAAGTTTGGATTAAATTGAGTGCAATACTTTATGAGAATAGCCAGTAACGGAAGTTTCGAGTTTATATTTTATGCCGTATATATAGCGGAATTCTGCACAAAAACATTTATAAAGTGAATGGATAATTTAAATCTTGCTTAGTCACAAGACGACCGACAGAGATTGAAAGTTTCAATAACAATCATTATGAGCCTTTTATCATCCACAAGTCAACTGCGAACAATAATATCAGCAAAAATTAGGAAGAACTCAAAACTGTTTGCTGGAGAGACGATTGGAGATGTGAAAAAAAACTGTTTGCTGGAGAGACGATTGGAGATGTGACTGATAACTATAAATCATTTTGTACAGAAAAGAAAACAAAATAGGCAGCTGAGAAATAATGATTTCTGACCAACAGCTGATTTTTTTCTTTCTGCGAGTAGATATACTACGCCCAATCCACAAAAAAGTGGACATGAGAATGAAATTTTATATTTCTTTGAATATGGTTGAAATTTTGCATACTACCTGTTAAAAGTTTACTATTTCATATTTTATTGAAAAAAATTGAATTTTTGTCGAATTAACATATTTATTTTAATTTAAGTGACATAATGTTTGTCTGAAATACACTGAGCCAAAAATGTTTACGTTTCCTGGTCTCATACAGCTGAACAAATAATTCTGTAAATCTCCCTATCTCCATATAATTTGACATCTATCATTAACAGTTTTTGCCTGCAAAGAAGTGTTCATTAGTCTTTGTTACAAAAGGTAAGCATATTTAATTACTCTTAATTATTGTGTCACGCCCGCAACAAAAAGTGATATTTATATGTCCACAGAAAAACTACTTTGACTATAAGTTATGAAACTTTATTTTCAAAAATAGTTCATAAATGTACCTTGAATTCCACAGATAAAAATTTTTTTATTAAAACTTGAATTATAGTTTTTATGTGTTGCGGGTGTGACATGTTCCTGTTGCGGGCGTGACATTTAATTAAAGTCACACCCGCAACATCTTTTGCAATTGCACACAAATGTAATTTAAACAAATTTTATGTAAATTTATGTAAGAATAGCATGCTGGAGAGCATGTAGAGGGCAGCACTAACTATTTTCATTTTGTGTTTACGTTATCGTTTATTTATTTAGCGCGAAAAAAATCAATATTATGAAAACAACAACAAATCATGAAAGTTTTAGCAGAAGGTGAGCTTTACAGGTTGATTTTGACGAAAATTATTCCACTGTCATACAAGATGAAATCCAAGCTGCTCATTGGGCACATACGCAAGTTACTATATTTACTGCCGATGCCACATACTTTGATAAGGACCAATCATATATCATTGTATCAGACAATTTAAAGCACGGGAAACATGCAATGTGGACCCTTTAATCAAAGGTATATTTCAACACTTTAATCAGAGACATTAAAAAAAGTCCATAAATTAGAAACTCTACATATCTTTTTTTCCGATGGTTGTGCAGCTCAATTCAAAAATAGTTACAATATGTTGTCCATGTCATACATTCAAGAAGACTATGACATAAAAATCACAGGGTCTTATTTTGCAACAGCGCACAGTAGAGGAGCTGTGGATGGCGTCGGTGCAGTTGCAAAGAAAATGGTATCGTTAGCTGTGCTTCAACGCTCTGCAACAATTAATTCAGCATCAGATTTTGGCCATGTGTGCAGAAAAAGTTCTTAAAAAAATAAAAGTAATATATTCTCCTGAAGGTGCAATTTCAAAAGAAGTTGTGAAAATGCTCGATGCACGCTGGGACAAAGTCAAATCAGTACCAAATATACAATCTGTACATCATTTTGTTCCGACTAATGTAGGAACAATTGATGTAGCACTGAAAAAAAGAAAGTGCACATAACAGAATCTGTTTGAAATTATTAATTCCAGATTAGAGATGAAATTTATTTGATTGATCTGATATTATTAATCTATTTAATAATATATAATCATAATATGTTAATTAACTTTTTATAATATGTTAATTAAAAATTTATCTGTTTTGCCTATTTCACTGGCCATACATGTCACACCCGCAACGGGGTGTCACACCCGCAACGAAAATTTTGAATATTTCCAACACAAGCAAGAATTGAGTTAGTAATTTAATTTTTTCATAGATTAATTGTTTAAGTATTACTATCCAACATATAAAATAACCAGTTCACAAAGTTGTTATAATTCACAGAATTTTGAGTTTTTGTATTGAAAGATGAAAATGCATGTCCTTTTTATGTCACACCCGCAACGGATAGAAATTATTTTTTTTAAAAACAAATAAAATATCGTGCAACCCGCAGATTTGTATTAAATGTATATATAAGTGATCTTCATTGAAATGCATAAAAATTAAAACCATTGCTCTAAAATATTTTAGCTGATGGGAAATTTATTTCGTGTAAATGTCACACTCGTAACTTTGGATTGGGTGACTACGCAGCCACTTACAGCACATTATGAAGAAATCTTTTAAGCAAGAAAACTCTGAGAACAAAACTAATTCATCTTCAGAACAGAGCCGACAGAAAATCAATCGACAGGATCAAACCAGTGTTCATCGCGAACGAAATAAATTTCAAACACTTTTATTTACCTTGGCTTTTGAGTAGCTGCAAGTTCAAATCTAGTAATCAATTTCTTAGTCTTGTTTGCACTAAGCATTTTGTGCATATTTAATATAAAAGCTTAATCCTGGAAGTAATAAAAGTTTTAGTTGTTTTGTATATATAGAAATATTTCATTAAATCACAAATATTGATTTATTCTATATGTAAACAGTTACAATACCAAAATGAAAGAATTAAATAGAGTTTAGTGGAAAAATCAACATAAAAATGTTTGGAGTTCGATTAATATAGACTAAGAGCCCGCGACGGCCAGACCTTCGTTATTTTATAAAAGCTGAAAGTTTCTCTGCGCATACCCCCTACTCAGGTAGGAACGATTAGCGACATATGAAGTTTGGATCATAGTGGCTTTGGCAGGGAGCAGGTTCCAAAGGGGCCTCCAAAGTTTCGTGAAAGTATAAAAGCTAATTTTTTTATATATTCTTCGGGATAGTATTAGAAGTCACGTCACCCATTGCCAGACACTTACTATCGTGGAAACCCCCTGCCAGATACCCTTAAAGTTTAAACTTTAAGGGTGTCTGGCAGGGGGTTTCCACGATAGTAAGTGTCTGGCAATGGGTGACGTGACTTCTAATACTATCCCGAAGAATATATAACAAAAATAGCTTTTATACTTTCACGAAACTTTGGAGGCCCCTATAGAACCTGCTCCTTGCCAAAGCCACTTTGATCCAAACTTCATATGTCGCTAATCGTTCCTACCTGAGTAGGGGGTATGCGCAGAGAAACTTTCAGCTTTTATAAAATAACGAAGGTCTGGCCGTCGCGGGCTCTTACTCTAATACATTGATGCTAAAATATTCAAAGATTAAAAAGAATAAAATAAAAAATAAATAGCCAAAACTTTTATTTAATATGTTTTTATTTTATTTATTAACATAAGAAAAAAAAGTATAAATTTGTTTAGGACAAAACTTTTCTAAATTGAAATTCAAACATCAGACTGGTACTTGCTTGTTATTTTTTTGGCAATTCTTCAAACACCAATTGACATAAACAATCATTTTAATCACGACTGGTTTAAAATCCGGGAAAGGATTATACCGCAATAGCTAGTGACCGTGATGAATATGCCAAGTTCGTTAGTTTGGCAATACTCTTGCTTGGGGTCAAAACGGCACACACAAAAATAAAAAATATTGTTATAAATGCTGCCGAAAATTTCGACAATTTATAATTCCGCAAATTGTTCTTCAAGAAACTAGCAAGCCCACACTGGTCGTTTCATGTACGATGATGTTAACAGCACACACATTGCTACGATTCCAACAGAATAGCAACGAAATACTAAACAAAATTTAAGTAATCGTCATCAAACATATAACTAAATATTTTCAAGAAAATGGATGATACAACAACGACAAATTAAATACATGCAAAATAATTAATTCACGTGGACTACCAAGTAGCAGAGAAATAAGTAGACTTGAAACACCAGCAAATTATGTAAGGAAAAGTATTGATAGTAGTTTGAGTAACCGGCGCGAATATAATGGTGAAATTTCTCGAAATGCAATGCCCGCGAACTTTTACCATATGGTCATGTAGTGTGTGGTTCTATTAAGCCTCTTTACATTTTACTTGAATTTGCCTTACGCGATTCAAACGTTTTCCATCGACTTGAACAACTGTTAAGTTAGGCTTATACAAAGGTGGAATCACATTATGCACAAATACTTGAACTAGACAGACCTTTATTACCGAGACCATTTTTTATAGTTTTGATAAGACGATGCTCTTCAGATTTTAATACGAGGTATTGGTAGACAAGAACTATTGCCACTTGGTGCCGTATCGGTTTAGCAATGATTAAATTTTAATAAGATATGCCCGAAATTTTAGTCAATTTAAAATATAAATCAGTTGCGTGACTATTTTTCGATGCATCACAAAACCTTTAAGATTCAGCTTGATGGTTGCGATGGGATGAATCGAAATTTTCAATTTTTCAATATTATTTTCAGAGTTTTTTTTTAAACGGCGCAGATACTCCCTACCAAACGCCCACACTGGACCACCAAAGATGTTTAATCTGGGTTTTGTGTTCATACAGGAAACTTTGGAGCATAGCAAAAATTGTAAAAGGTCTATCGAACAAAAAAAACATACAACTGATATACTTCACGTGCGGGAAAAGAGCCAGACGACGACCCCCTTCAACAAGCACTTCTAAATATTACCACTAACTGAATTTATTTAGACCTCACTCTGAGCAACAACATCAGGATCTGGCAAATTTCAGACGAAGATTATATCGCGGACCTTGCATACATATATTTCAAGCGTATCCCGAGTCGAACTTTAACTACGATTTAAGTAGTAGACATTCTCAAATGAATCTATTTTAGTTCTCCAAAAACTAATTCCAGACTACTTATTCTTAAAATACTACTTTACACCTAAATAAGCCTGTTTTCCAACATCTTACTAAGTGCTTATCATATCCTAAGAGCTTAAAAAGACCTATCAACGTACAAAATTAACATCTTATTTGAATCTTCAAAAACTATTTACGATTCCGATCTATTTCGCATCAAACCCGACAAACATTTTTATACATGAAGATAGCGGTCGTATATTTAAGTACTAAATTGTAAATGTATGAGTGTGATTTTGTTTGTAAAGGATGCGTCCATTTTTTCGCCATTTTTTAATGATACAATTTAAAAGACCAAAATTTAGAAATCAAAAAATTTAATTATTTGAATTATGTGTAGAAAATAATACTAATTTTCAATAATTTTTTTAATATTATGAAAAATTAAATTAAAATGTCGATAAATCGAAATGAAACAAGACAAATAAAATATATTAAAAATTATTTTTATTGAATCACTAAAATTAATTATTGAAAGGGCCTGTTTGTTTAGCGAGATTGTTTGTATTACATTCACTGAAAAATTCCTTTCGCACATAATTTTATATTCAAATAATGAATTAAAATTATTCAATTCAATTAAACGCATGTAAATTATTTCCTAAAATGTTAAATAAAACCAGCCATGTTCGAATATATAAAAATACTTCTTATTTTTCTATTCTTTCTTTTCTTTTGTTTATTTTTATTATCATCAAACAAATTTCGTTTCTCTTCGTTTTTAATTATTCCAGAAAAGAGCGAAAGAAAATTTATTTTAAATTCTATTTAACAACTTAAATGGGATTTTTTCTGGTAAGTAGCTTTTGCAGGAGTTATGTAGATGTTATTTTTGTATTGGAAATAAGTTATACTTAAATACTCTAAATTCTAAATAGTAGAATCTGTAGGTTTTAAGGAGCAGTTAAATTTAGACTCTGGTACACTCCCATTTATGAATCCCAGAAAGACTGATTCGGATCTCTTCTCAACACATCTTCAAGATAATGTACAAGTGTGTAGCACCCAACTACCTGTGCCCAATATGCGTGAGACGGCAGAGCAATAGATAATAAACATTGGTCCGTTGGATCGTGAAACTACGAAATTTGCAAACCAACTAGCCAACAGAATATCACCTACAACAGAATGAAATGGTCAATCGAATAATTCGGACCATTCCATCCTCTACAAGGCGATCCTCTACAGTAAATCCGATCTACCTAAAAAAACGGTCTAACTGATATCTAATCATATCTAGAGTGTCTGTTCACAGCAGGCTTCAGGTTTGTGCGAATTCCTCAGCTATAGAGAGAAACCAGAATCGTATTAACACCCGAGCCAGGAAAAAAACCGAACGAAACAGGTCGTAAAAGCATGTCGAAAAAAATTGAGAGCAAACTGAAATACAAGCATGCACATTTATGATCATACAAGGTGACTTGGATAATGTCCATTTTTCTGTTAGCGCTGAAATGGGCATTAATAAAAATCTAAACACAGAGATTACCGAGTGGATTATCAGCCACAGAGGCAAAAATTTTCGTCCAAACTATATGGGCAATACATCGGTAACAGCCATTGCATCTACAGATTGCCTCAATTCCCAATAAAAGAACACAGGTAGCCTTAGCACTTGTGCAACAATGTGGAGTCGGTTGCAAAAAACGGGATTGTCGTTTTTATAATAACAAAAGGAGCTTCAATTTCACCTCTTCTGTTTTTAAGGCAAAAGAATACAAAAAGTCAAGGAGTTTCAGGTCTAACCCTTCAGGTTGGACTACTTTCTGACATATTTCTTAGATAGTAGAACATAGAGTTACTGTGTATGTTAACTATCAACCTCCACGAGGTTAGGGATGGAAACGAACAACTAAATTAATTTGACTGAGATAAAATATAACTTTTTTACTTTCTGATGACAAATATATGTTTTATACACAGTTGCCTCGGCCGATCGATGGTTGAGCTGATGAAACCCAATAAAATTTTTTAACTAGGAACAGAGGTGCTTGCAGTAAAGAGCTATGGTGGTGGTTAAGGAGTTAAGGTACTTAAGGGTAATCCTGGATAAAAATCTCACTTGGAACTCATATCTAAAATAAAGTTTGGACAAATCAAACAAGGATTTCTCCGCGTACAGATAATTAATTGTAAAAACCTCCATGTAAAAAAATGGGGAAGCTAGCCAACAAGGTCAAATAGCTTCCTTAAGATTAAAAATTTCAATCAAAAAATATTAGAACAACCGAGAAATTAATTTTTTTTTCAGTGAACGAATTTTTTGAGTGAAATTTTTGAAATCTTATCATGGCAATAAATAATCTTTAGTCAGAATTCAATTTAATATTTTTGAATTATTTGACGCTTATTTATTTAATACAAAGCCTTTGGCTTTTCATAATAAATGTTGGTTGGCAAATAAAGGGTTTCTAAATTGAGATAAACGTTATCATCTTCCGATGGTTCATTATTCGAGATAAACGACTATCCCTAATAGTCTCTTTTAGTCACTCAAGTTTCCAAAACAAATATAATATTTTTGAAATCCGTCATCAGTATAGGTAGGTCTATCAGAAGGTTAAGTTATATATGGTTCTAAACACCAGTTTTTTTGGTAGTCTCCATCTTTTATAATTCCTATTTTGTACAAATCCAAGCCAAAAAATTGTTCGATGTTTCGATGATCAAATTTCAAAGCTTTCAATTATCCAGACTAAAAACTTCTCTAATTAAAATTGACGCTAACATCGCTGACTACATTGTCGAAATTTTTATCAAAGTACCCATTTAATTCAAAATATCATTATCCAATTAAAATATTTGTTATTGTTTGTTGTCATTGTTATACAATTATTTTGAAAAAAATAACAAATATTTAGTCAAAGGTTACTTTTTCAACATATTTTTATTTCAAAATTTATGCAAATTTATAATTTTGATTTAGAATAAACATTTTTTTTTTAATATTTTGCTTGCGGCGAATAAAAAATAGTATATGACGCACGGACGTAAGTTATTTTGAACTCAATGTGGGTCCATTGGTCCACAAACTCCACATTCGTCGAAAATCTTTAGCTTTACGTCCTTGCATCATAATGTACTTACTATATTGAATATTGATGCAATTACAATGTCTCCAAGCTGTCTTAAACATTGTGTACTTTCCTATTTTTATCTCTTCATTATTATATAGTTTGTTTCGATTTGACGTTTGTTTTGTCATGGTTTCCTTCGTTACCATTGAATTTAATTTAGAGACAATCTTGAAAATAATAATATCATGAGAACAGTACAGGACGTCCCGTTAATCGGGAGTATAATCGACCCACAGGTAATACAACTTTCTTTGGACAGAACAGTTCATCACTTCTTTGCTTCAAAACTTTAATGTAATACCGAAATGTAATACCTGCATATTTTCAGCTAATTTATTATTATGTATTTATTCCGTTTATTTATTATCATGCATGAAAATAATTTTGTATTCAGTGCTCAGACACATTAAATAAATTTTAAATTCTTATTTAAAATATTTTTTTAATATTTTATGTTTCTAAAACTCATGTCTATGAACATATATAAACGATAAAAGAATATAAAGGTGAATTCAATGGATATTTCTACCAACAACATGTATGAAATTGTTTATGTCCGGATTAAATTTATTAACGTTTAAATAAGTTTTATTACTTATATTAGAATATATAGATAAAAATGTATTCCCCCTGATTGGCTAATTCATATTCTTAGTTAAACCTGTAACAATGTGATAAAGTTGGTATTATTTGTTGCGTAATTGGTTCGTTGGAAATATATTGTGATATGTTTAACGCAGTGTCATAAATTAAATTTACTAAAAATATTGCAAGACAATTTTGTTGAGGTGTTGATAAAATTTTTAAGTAATTTGCATTAATTATGAAACGTATTAGATATTTAAAATAGTAGATTACAGACTTATTTTGTTTTTTTTTTATGTAGTTAACAAAAATTTCGTTTTTGGGTCTGCTAGTTTGATGTGTACATGAGACTCTTAAGCTCTAGATTTGGGTTAAAGACTTGTCTAACCTCTTTTCTTGAATCTCTTCTTCCGTTGTGCAGTCTATTTTTAAAATCATGTCACAACTACAATTTAGAAATATTTTTTCAACCCATCGGTTATATTAGTAGAGTTTTTTAATTAAATAATTTTATTTATGAAATCTCAAACATTTATTTTCTAGGACTAAGGCCCGCTATACACTTGAGCTAAACTATGCGAACTATGCGAGCTACGTGTTTAAAAAAATAATGTTTTAACGCGAATAATATTTTTTAAACAAAATGTAATGAATGTAATATTTCCTTTTTTATTTTCTTTTTTTAATTATTTTGTTTCCGTAATGTTTTTTTGTATAATTACGTTGTATACAAAAAACATAGTTCGCATAGTTCACATAGTTTAGCTCAAGTGTATAGCGGGCCTAAAACTATTCTATTTTCTTAAAATTAAACATATTTGATGACGACAACTTAGATTCATTTTTGATTATTATGATTATTAACAGGGTGAAAAAATGTTATAGTTATGTTAAATGCAATTTTGTTTTGTATTTTATTCTGTATAGTATCGGGTGTTCCATTAGGGATTTTTTTTTTGAAAGCTGTCAATTCAGCCATATTGACCTCCATTTTTTTTCTAATTTGACATTTGGAAAGAGGAAGGTTTGCCATTTGTTAAAATTTCATCGTATAGTATGGAACAACGTGTTAAATTCGTTCAGCTTTATTATGATAATGAGCGTTCTGTAAAAAATGTTTTTCGTAAATTACGTGGATATGTAAACAAGCAAAATTGTCGCATTTGGAGTGAAGAGAATCCAAGAGAAATCCTTCAGCAAGGTTTGTATTTAAAAAAAAGTTACAGTTTGGTGCGGTTTATGGAGCGGTGGAGTCATTGGACCTTACTTTTTCATGATGATGAAGGCAACACAGTTACCGTGAAAGGAGAACGATACAGAAGCATGATTCGTGGTTTTTTGTGGCGTGAATTGGTGAATATTGATCTGCATGACATGTGGTTTCAACAGGATGGAGCCACTTGTCATACAGCTGCTCTAACAATGGATTTATTGAGGCAAAAGTTTCCTGGACGAGTTATCTCAAGAAATGGTCATGTTGAATGGCCACCAAGATCTTGTGATCTGACGTCTTTAGACTTCTTTCTTTGGGGCTATGTTAAATCACAAGTCTACCGCAATAACCCACAGACGGTTGATGAAGTAAAAGCGGAGATTATTCGTGTTATTGGCGAGATTCAGCCCGACTTGTGTGAAAAGGTCATCGAAAATTTTGACAAGAGAGTCACCATCTGTAGAGCATCAAGAGGTGGTCACTTACATGATATTATTTTTAAAACATAAATGGCAAACCTTCAACTTTCATTTAATGCCAAAATAAAGATACTTTCAATGTTAATATTGTGTTTTTCTTTTAATTAAAAAAAATCCTTAATGGAACACCCATTATACAGCAGTATTTTCAGTTTTGATTTTTAAACTGTTTAGGCTTGACAAATAAAATATGCAAAATAACCGATTAAACTAAGTCTTCAAGTGAAATATAATTTAAAAAAGTCAGGCAAGTGCGAATATAATTCGCTCGCTGAGGGTTCCGTGTATATAATATTTGAGAAAATTACAAAAAAATTTGTTTTGGATTAGATAAAAAATCACCTTTTATATGACACCTCACTCGACAAAGTCAAAAATAATTTGTTTTCAAAATTTCCAACCTCAACTTCCTCAAAATAACATTTGAAATGATGAGCCGACCGCTATAGTTTTCGTTCAATCTTTACAATATTGCCCATAACTATGAATTTTTAAAAATTTTTTCTTTTGTAATGTTCGAAGTTAAGGGGGTGGACAGGAAATTTTTTCACATTTTTGAACGTAACTCAAACACTGCACTTTCGAAAATTCTAAGAAAAATTGTTTTGGACTAGAAAAAAAAATCACCTTTCATATGACACCTCACTCGACAAAGTCAAAAATAATTTGTTTTCAAAATTTCCACCCTCAACTTCCTCAAAATAACATTTGAAATGATGAGCCGACCGCTATAGTTTTCGTTCAATCTTTACAATATTGCCCATAACTATGAATTATTCCAAATTTTTTCTTTTGTAATGTTCGAAGTTAAAGGGGGGACAGGAAAACAAACACTCGTTTTCGGCAATATCTAAAAAACTAAGCAGTCAAAAAACCGATGAAATTTTTTATTAAAATATTTTGATCTTTTTCGATTTTTCTAAACCAAACTCGATTCCTTACAAAAAAACTTGTATTTTACAATCTTCTTATCTATGTCCATAAAATATAGATAAAAACAAATATTTGAAATTTTTTTATCAGCAGGCGTGGGAAAACACATTTAATAACAGTAGAAAATTTCAACTTGATAGCACTTTGTGAGTAAATCGAATATGTAGAAATTCGGACGGACACCGAAGTCTCACCAATAGGGTACCGTTTTTACTTTTTTAAAGTACGGAACCCTAAAAACTTGATTAGCTGAAAGACACTTGAGGACTATCAACGGTCCTATATGGACCATCAAGCGCACACAAAAGGTTTATCCATTTTGATTCTGTACGAACGCTAGAAATATTATTCATTTTGACTAACTTAACATAAAACTTAAAACCAATTTTTCTACTCCTGACCTCAGTAACCATTTCATATCTGTTGGGATCCATCATTTTATTTTATTGCTATATAGTTACACAACGACATTCCCTACAGAAGACTGTTGGATGTAAGTAATTGGTAATTGTTGGATGTAAGTAAACAGTTGCAAGGACATACTGAAATCTCTTTTAAGAAGCACAGCTGTCTGTTACAATCACTGCAATACCTATCCTTGTATCACGTCGATCACATTGGTTTGAATCGTTGTGATGTACTATTTGACTCTAAGCTATTGTTATGGTTAACCTGACGAAGATAGTTGTCAACAGATTTATTCATTTATTACGATTCGTGTCAAGAAGCAAGGCTGCTATTTCCAAGTTTCCCGACACAGTCCAAGTTTAATGTAATATTGCCGCAAAGAAAACATGAAGAATATATGTGTGAGTAAAAATAGACTGGCGCAGCTATCTTAGTGTTGCTGTACTTTATTCGTAAGATTCTCTATTAAGAATCTCACTTCAGCCCCAACGTAAGAAAAAGTAAGTCAGAAACGCCCAAACGTAAGAAAAGTCTGTATCCACTCATCGGATAAATTTATTGTAGAAAGACTTCAGAGCCTCTGGTTAATGTAAAATATAGTGAAAATTGCTTTAAATAATGCTGTGCACAGCTGCAGATGAGAATAGAAAAGAAGTTATTAAAATTTCAGCAGGGAGCAGAACGAGAAGACTCGAGACTGTCGGGAGCTTAATCTAAGTTTTGTTGTGTCATTGAATAAACATTTTAACAGTTCAAACAATTTCTCATTTAGTAGTTCTATTGACATTAATCGGTGAATGGGTATAAACCAGGACTCGCTTAACGGAAAGAGAAGAGACAAGCCATATGAAAATAACTAGATTGTGCCAAAAAAAATTGTAGAGTATGACGGCCTTAAATTTAAAGCAAACTATTTTGTAAAATCTACAAACACATAGCGCATTAAAGTAAGAGAAAATAAATAATTTGATAATTGGTTTAGGATCGCTGATAAATATTATTGTATAATTATTTTTCATTATACGGTACATAATTCTTTACTAAAAATAAAAATCTAACTATTGCATTAAAACTTTGGATTATTTTCAATAATCATATTATATAATTTTGGTGAAATAAATAATAATTCAAAATAATTAAATAAATAAATAAAATAGCATTTATATTATCATCGGTTAAGTGCATAATTAAAGAAATGAAAATAAAACCGCTAAATTGGTGACCCTGAGTGGAGTTATAAACATCAACTATCTTAAAACCATGATTTTACCAAATTTTATTCTTGTTAAAATAAAAAAAATTTATGTTAGTCACACCGAAAGCGAATCAAGTAGGATATCGAAATTACTGGCAGGAATTAAGATTGGGAATTCTTCTCCATCCAAGAGCTTTAGAGACTTAGTTGCTTGAAGCCAAACTAGTTAGATCAATCAGTTAAAGATGAAACGACTCTTCAAACAGCAGCAAAGTTTGTTGAACTGGTACTGGCAACAAATCAAAACGTATTTCGGCCAGAATTGAAGGAATTTAAGCAATCGCTTACCACAAAAAGCAGAACAAAGTCACGATTTCACTCGGATGACCGCAGTTTCAATCGAAATATTACTCCTGATTACCTGATAGATATAACCATAGACTATTAGAAATAGAAAACCTAAGTAATGGGTACTTGAGCTATTACATTTTTATATTGGAGCAAATGTCAGACAATGCAAACAGCCGTATTTCTTTATATCAGAATCTATCAAAAAAACTAAATGAAACTGCTGTTAACCCAACCAACAATGAAATATCACGCTGTTTTTTTATTCAATGCCCAAACACCCAACAAGATCTATAAATGGTGTGAATGGAAACATTACAGCATTGGCAACCAACTTTGAGCGATTATATCGCAGTTTTTGTCACTTACATACGGCCCATCACATTGTGACTACAGGTCAATTTCCATTTTGCACCAAATCATAGAGGCTTGATAAAAAAAATTAGATATATCGTAGGTAGAATTTTGACACACGGTAGTATATGTACCCCTTCTGCTTAACCTGTATCATCGTCATATGTTAGAAAAAAAATGATGACTAGTGTGCGTGAGGAGACTATCGTCGTCTGAACGTTTGTACAGTTCCACCCCACATATCCAGGATTTCGACATCTATCTTCACGGAACAACCATATATTCCAAAATAGATCTTATTACAAAGCTGTTGTCTGCGTAAAAAAATTCCTTTGTTCGACAAACTTTATTTTGCATGAATCAACGCGGCCAATACAACTTATCGTCTTTTTGTTTATATCTTTTCAGCCCTGATTCCAATAACTTTTTTTTCATCGATTGAGGTCTAGTTTTGATATGATGTTGATTCATAGTGTTTTTGTATTCGGAAGACATTTGTATTTGGAAGACAAGACAGTCGTTCGGAATTACATGGTAATAAATTATCAAAAAAAATTTTTGTTTATACCAATGACCATTACTGACCTTTATTGACAACATAATGGTGAATATAAAATCACTAATTTGGTTTAGTGCATAACAAATCTGATTGAAGTGATTTAATATAATAATAAGAGAAAAATCATTGATTGAGTCCTATGATATGACGGAGATAAAAAATCGAATAACCTCTATTATTACTCGATCATTCAACTTATATCAAGTTAAACATAAAATTGACACGCCGATAAAAAAAGAGGAATTTTTAATTTAACAACAAAAGATAAATTGGGTTACTCATAAAAAAAGAAGACAGGATTAAGATAAAGAAGAGGAAAATTAGAACTTCAAATCATATGAGAATTGAAATTATATGCAGAATGAAATTTATTAAGCACAAGATAAAGGGTGAAATTTTGTATAAGCTAGCAATCATTTCAACATTGTATAAATTCCATATTTTCGCTTATATTATCTGGTTCGTATTTTTTTATGTAAGTCTTGGAGTAATAAGGGTGTGTGTGGTGATTTCGATTTCTTCAGCATTTAGGGTCGACAGAGTCCCTGCTATTTGTTTTCGCTTATTTCATTCCTTTTACACAGTCTCATTTGCGTGCATATCTGATTATTTGTACTGAGCTGGGGGAAATTCCTTCTCGTACACACGTGGCTGGAGTTCAATAGAACAAAACTCACTTGGCACGCAGTCCTCCGACTGCTTCCTGTTAGTGCATCACTAGCAGGTCAACGTGTTCATAACAATCTAGTAAGGGCATATCACTATATCCCTATAGCCACAGAATATATTCATAAGACAGCTATAACTCCACCAACTGGACTGTTTGACTTCAAAAGAATGCCACTCGGATTGAGAAATACTTGTTAAGCCTTTGAAGTTCTAAAGGATTTAGATTGTATTTACGTCTATAAAGATCACATTCTGGTGGCAAGTTCTTCAACCGAAAAACACCAAGAACATTTGAAGCTCCTATATGGGATATTTTGCATTAAATTTCTAGACAATACTTTGTGTGAATTCATAGAATGGGGAACATTTCTATTCTAATTAACATCCTAAGTCACGATTGTATAGTCATTATTTTTAAGTTTTCAACTTTGAAATTGTCATCGCCTCAACGGCGTAATCGAAAGCGTGTCTGCCCAAGGATTCGAGCCGGGCACTGACGAGGGTAGGTTCGAATCCGATCTGAAACACGTAAAATGTGAATTGTAGTTTTTTTCTGAGAAACTTCAAACCATACCTTTGAATTGAAAATATTCCAATTACTTCTTTACTTACTTGAGTTTAATTGATCTCAAAAATCCAAAATAAAATTTGAAGCTCCTTTTTCAACGCTTATGCGACTATGATCTCAAAATAAAAACGTCCAAATGTTTTATTGGAAACAAATATTGACTTTTCTTGTTCATAAAATTCAAAAGATAACATCTCCAATTTATTCAGAATCTAGCCATTTGAGATTTGAGCAGATTTAGGGGCATGGATGTAGTAGCACCAATTAAACAATCAAATGTTTCGTTCACATTTTGACAAAGAATACACTATAAAAGTTATCACATGCGCGACAGTAGTTAAAACATTTGCAGCACAGCTCATCTCGCGGTTCGACAGACCTCTCCGAAGTTCAGATCACACTAAATCAAGGATCTCAAATTAAATCTAAGCTTTAGAGTAACGAGTTGACGATTATTGCTTGCCTTTTAGGGCAAGAACAAGAACATCACCATAGAATAAGAACATCACCAAAGGAAGATAAGAATTGTTAACCGGCAGAACTAGTTTATGGACACGCACTTGAAGTTCCTGGGGAATTCCTGGGAAATTTTTTGTACAAAAACCAAATGCAAGAGACACAAATTCATCAGAAGTTGTGCAGCATTTGTCCACGTCAATTGTAAAAACAAAAGATTTATATGTCTAACGAATTACAGACCTGCAAAACTCGTATATTTATTTGAATTCATCTATTAAGATCTGGACTCGAAGAGCTATATGGCAGACCATTCGAGGTTCGCCAACGATTTATAGATGTAAACGGAAAAATACGGTCGATCGATTGCGATCGATTAAAACCTGCGTATTTTATTGAAGCTAACCACGACAGTAAACCACAACGGCGGGATATTTTCAACAATAATGGAACGAAACTGCGATTAAAACTCCTTCTTGTCCTTCATAGACCGACACTGAGTAGATTTTTTAAGCTTAGTTGCATAGCTTAGAGCTATGGACTAAAAGCCTAGAGATGCACAACGGATTAGTTTATTCGACAACCTGGTAAACAAAACTATTATTAGTCAAAAAGCTTTAATTTAAACTTTCTTTATCATAATCATGATTTTAAAAATATTTATAGATATCGATCTTTAATCCGTAGACAAGCGGGCACATCAAAGAACCATTTCTTTAATGGTCTGTGAGAATGATCAAGGGCTTTACAAAAGTGAAACAAAGTATCAGGTATGGTATCTTATCACAATAAGAGTATTACAATGGCTTGTCACCCAAATAGATATATTGCTGAAATCAGATGGCAACAATCGGATTACCTAAGACAAAGTTGTTGCAACCATCATGATGGAAAAAAAATTAAATAGGTTTGGTATTTGATCGGATTCGACAAAAAGTTGAAGGACGGGATGTTTTAGATACCTCGATTATAGATCTAACACTGCTAGAAATGTAGCGGATTGAACATAGCTGCGCCACGCAAATGTAAGGTTGTGATTAACAAGATCATTCGAGATCAATAGTACATAGGATATATATGAAGATGAATATATGAAAAAGTCAGATTAAAACGGAAACGAGTTATTATGCTTGGCAAACACTAAAGTGGCATCGATCCGTTTTTAAGAAGTTAGCTATAATCCTTAAAGTATACCCCATCAAGTGGCAGTACAAAAACTTGTAATAGAAAGTCCACATTCCAACTTTGACCACGTGCTGCTTGAACTACGTATTCAACGTGTTATGCTACATCAATGCAAGTGCGGTAAAGTGCGACAGACGTACCGTACAATCTGTAACAGATAGAGCGCCACAAGAATCGGTACAGGGGCCTTTAACGCAAAACGTGATCTGCGAAGGGATCCTTTGAATTTCTGTACCACAAGTGGTTGGCTTTGCGGTAAATATTGTGTTCTAATCTACAACAGAATAGATCACATTCCACAATCCTTAACAACAGTAGGCCTAGAACTAGTCTCTTTCTAATTTGATTTTTAATGAAATGTGATTGCGTTAGATGGAACCTGACTAGCTGTTTTATGTGCGAAGTTATATCTAAGAATAAAGACTACATTTCATTTTATGTCCGTGTTTTCTCTAGGCAAGAAAAGTGCCCTATTTTTAATCCTTCACCTAAGAGAGGAAAGAAGAGAGCCTTGGAACTAAGAATATATGCTTGAGTTTAAGAACGGATTGAAATCTATGAGTGAGTGTTATCTTATAAGTCGCAAGGGAGCTGAGTCGTGTAGAGACAAATGAAAGCCCGATGAGAAGTTAAGTTTAACACAAGCTTCGAATCTTGTCGTATTTGAAGCACTGAAATAGGGCACTTTAGGTAAATTATTCTAGAAACTTATTAACCGTTAATCACAGAGGCTACTAAATTTAGAAACTAATTTTTTTTATTCGACAAAGTATTCCATAGTTCTTTCCAGATACTGTCAAAAAATATTGCCCTAAAGTCACAATATAAAATTACCAACAACACACGTTTTCAATTAATGAGTTGGAAAAACACAAAAACTTTGAAAATCAATTTCCTTTCATTGATAAAATAAAATGTCTTATGTTGTAAACGTGAAATGCATATTTTTTTCCTGTATCGAGCTTATATGTTGTTTCATTAAAAAATTTGAACTTAAGAAACAGGTTCGCCAAGAAAACGATATAAGAAATAGCACAGAAAACGCAAATGGAAGATATAACAGCATGATTTGAACTTTTACAAATACATATTTGTACATTAATTCGTATTATGGATATAAACATAATCAAGAAGAAAACAAACAAAATTATATAAACTTTTTATTATTTCATTGTCGTCTGTTGGTTTTATACAAGAAAAAAAATTTATTTGAATTTTAAATTTTTTTGTGATTATGATATGATTTTGTATATTCAACCATACATTTTTGACATTCTAATAAACAACAATCTAGAGATTAGGTTTAATCTCTTAGAACAGGTCTTATGCGAAAAGTTTGAATTGTGGGTGTTGCAAGCATTTGCTTTATCCAAGACTACGAAGGTTCATTCCGTGGTGTCGAACAACTCAATCGTTAAACACATCGAGTATGACTTGAATCACTTGTGTTGCGGTTATTTGATAAAAGGATCATACATATATGTCAGCGAAGTTTTTGTAATTTTGTGGTTATAAAATGACATATAACAAATAATTATAATCAAATAAGACTTGTCTTTTAAGTTAGTCTTCAAATAAAAGTTTACGCTTAAAATTTCACAAAAATTTAATTTTTGTTTTATGGTTTTTGTTGCTGATATTGAAGATAAATGTAAAGTCCGAAAAACTGGAAAACAAGAAATATGCATAAAAGCATACAATTGTCAAACAATAAAAATTTTCAAAAAGGAAATGTTTGCTGGTTTATACGGGATGTTCCGATTGTTTGCTGTCATGTTAAGGTTGTTCACGAACAAGAAGTAAAAGTGGAACAATCAATAAGTGATAAATATTATCAAATTTATTTTGCTAAATTTATTGAATCGAAAAACGATATGAACAAGAACAACGATATGTTAATAAGAGATTTGCCATTACAGATCGCTTGGTAAAGATACCGTATTTCATAATTAATTTCTATTATTTAAAGTCCTATACTCTACAAGATTATTTATGGTCACAAATTGTGGGGACGACTAACCGATGAGATTCTCAAAGCCGGGTAATTTCTTTCATCTGAATTCAATTTTGTTTTACGTGGTAAACCCAGTCGTTTTTCCACGTAAACTGAAATCTCGAAGGCGACATTTCTAACCGATTTCCTACTTGTTAAGTTGGAAGATGCAGATTTTGCTCCGGATTTCGTTCCGGTTTTGATTCGACAGAGAAAAAGTTGGGGCTTATTTCTTTTCGGATATCTAAGAACCGATATTACAATAAATGATCCGTTTTGTGCTATTCAAACACGAGAAAATTAATAGAAAAATCGGCATTTACGGTATTTACCATACCAACGGTATTTACCATTGTTTTGCCGTGTTAAATTTTAAAATCAAAGCACTGTAGGTTACGGCTAGAGGAACCTAATATTTTTGTCATGTCCCTCAAACCTACCAATTATTTTAAGGTAGATTTTTACGTTATTACAGTTAGATCGTGAATGTGGGTTTATCACGTGAAGGTTCAACATTCGCCAAAACTTATCTTCAAGACTCAGACGTATGATATACTGCGTTTTTCCAAGGCATCTGAGAACTATATCGATTAACGGGGCTGGGAAGATATATTTCGATTCGTGGCAAAGTGTGATCGTAACTTTTAGTTTTCTAAAGATAGCCATTGGTGAACTTCAAGAGTTCTATCTCTGTCCTCTGCGTTTTTGAATTTGATTATGTACGATCTAGGTTTAGGCACATTTAGTCCTAAGCTGAGGGCGACAGGGCTTAATAACGTCGCATTAAATGCTAACCCTTAGTTCTAGTTCTAACTACCTGACACACATGGGATGTTTAGGGCCTTGTCAAGTTATTGTCTTTCGTTATTTGTCATTTCACAGTTGATGGGTTCTAGGGATTTTCAAAGTACTTCCACTAATTCATCAAACCCTTTCAAGCCCGTTTTATAGAGCAAACTCCTTAATGCTTAGCACTTTTTTCTTTGCGCCACTACCCAATAGGTTACAACTAGTTCCCACTATCAACTCATCCTCGTAGGTTTTATTGTCTCCATCCGTCATTAAAAAAGAAATTGCAAGTCTTTTTAATACATTTCGCTTCGTGAACTATTTTTCTGTTCGCGTTAAATTTTTTGGCAGAGTTTCAAAGGTTTTGGTATAAATGTGGATAAAAAGTTCGGCTGTGTACCCAAAAGTAAGAACTTCTGCTAGCTCCCGATACTCCATTTCCTCAGCACCTGCCGGAATTAAATTAGACAATATTTGGTTTGGAAAAATGGCTTGGCGTTCCACAGTTTCAATACTGCAAGGTTGTAGCCGGAGGTTGATCGAATCTGACGGAAATATGATGGGAACAGTCTTGGTTCGTTTATAGCAAAGACGTAAGGTTTATCAGTTTGAACTTTGAATCCTAATGGTAATCTATCTACCTTGAAAAACACCTCTGCGTTGAATTAAAGAGCCTCACATGCCAATTTTTGTTACCCCACGCTTATGAAGTATTTTTGCAATTTTAATTCCTATTTCAAAACACTTTTGATTTAAAAAAATAGAAAGATGTTCTCATATCTCTTATCAAAATCTGCATTAGATATTCATCAATCCTCACGTAGGGGTGATGAGTTCTACAGAAATGTCAATAATCCGTTAAAAATCTGAAGAAAGCTATTTTAGTTTTTCTGTTTTCATACAGCGAGGAATTATTTTGCATGTTCACGTTAAATGTTGCATGTTCATGTACCACTCAGCGCAAAACCAATAAATATGCAGACACCAGGCAGATTTTAGATACCTGGCAAGAACATTGATAAAACCATAAGTTCAACCATTTCGACTTCAAGAAATCAAATAAATAATATCCATAAAACACATTTAGGTAGATTTCGTGAAAATATAAAAGCAAGCCTACGGGAGCTTTTTCATATCATGTAATAAAACTTAGCAGTAACGAATGATCGTTTAACCGATACATTGAAGTTTATTTTCATTAATTTTTCATAGAAATTGGTTATGTTTATGATGATGTTCCATTAAATTATTATTTATAGAAAAATCAATAAAGATGTGAATGATATGGGAAAAAACAATTTGGTTTGGAAAATTTATTACATTCGAATTAAACGTTTTTATGATTTCATGCTGTTTTGATTTATTTTTAGTTGTCATTTAATTTTGGTTTACGTTCAAATTAAAGAGTTTTTCTGCTAAATTATTATCATACGATGAGTTACAAATATCATGGAATGGTTTAAAAGTAATTTTGAAAACACTTTTTTCCAACCGTATCTCCTCCATTAACGTTACAAAGACGGGGTAACAGTAGATCTATATGTCTATTTCTCTATAATCAAAGACACTGAAGTTTTAATCACAAGTTTAGCTGGTTTATCGTGTTTGATGGAGAGACTCCGTACTCGTAAAACTTTCAAGTCCAAAAAGCGTGTATCGCTCTAAAAACCGCTCTAAAAATATGTTTACACATTTTTGTTTTAAAATTTGTACTATATAATGTTGTTGTTTTTACTTTAAGATTTAGTTTTTAGATACTACTGTCGATGAAAGCATAGCTTTCGAAATACGTATTTAGTGAAATAAAACTCAATTTAACAAGAATAATGCGTTTATTTTTTATTATTATTTAATATCTTTATACTTTTGAATACTATAGGACTAATGATCCACCGATTATTTTTAAATACGCAAACAATATATTTCTGTATGATAGAATAGGTACAACTTTTCTATCTTTTCGTCATTCCATCTTTCTTTCCTAAACCTATTTATGTTTATCTTCCTATTTCCTATCTATCTGTATTTTTTTCTTTCTACCTTGCTATGATTCTATCGTTCTATCATTCTATCATTCTATCATTCTATCATTCTATCATTCTATCATTCTATCATTCTATCTTTCTATTTTTCTATCTCGCTTTCTTAATATTTTCTATCTCTCTATTTTTCTATCTTTCTATGTTTCTATGTTTCTCTGTTTCAATATTTCTATCTTTTATTCTTTTTATCTTTTTATCTTTTTATCTTTTTAACTTTCTATCTTTCTATCTTTTTATCTTTCCATCTTTCAATATTTTTTCCTTTCTATCCTTCTATCTTTCTCTCTTTCTGTCTTTGTATCTTTCTATCCTTCTATATTTCTAAATTTCTTTCTTTTTATCTTTTTATCTTTCTATTTTTCTATTTTTCTATTTTTCTATCTTTCTATCTTTCTATCTTTCTATCTTTCTATCTTTCTCTCTTTCTATCTTTTTATCTTTCTATATTTCTTTCTTTCTATCCTTCTATATTTCTATCTTTCTATCTTTCTATCTTTCTATCTTTCTATCTTTCTATCTTTCTATCTTTCTATCTTTCTATCTTTCTATCTTTCTATGTTTCTATGTTTCTATCTTTCTATCTTTCTATGTTTCTATCTTTCTATCTTTCTATCTTTCTATCCTTCTATCTTTCTATCTTTCTATCTTTCTATCTTTCTATCTTTCTATCTTTCTATCTTTCTATCTTTCTATCTTTCTATCTTTCTATCTTTCTATCTTTCTATCTTTTCTTTCTATCTTTCCTTTCTGTCTTTCCATCTTTCTATCTATCTTTATTTTTTGTTCTCTCTACTGATTTTTTGTCGATTTTCATTTTTCTCTCAATCTTCTGAACTTTTGGTTGGTAGATTTATATATTTCACTATTAAGGTAAAGTATGTTAATCAATTTTAAATTCAAAAATTCTCTTGAATAATCAATTCAAGCTTCTCTTGAAAAATCAATTCAGCAAATCAACTAAAGACTAGAGTCGTTAGAAATGACCAATTAAACCTTCTTATTTGTAGCAACGAAAAGTTTAATTCCCATCAGAATTTTTTTCCGCTACAGGAAATTTTCTATTTTCTATAACGAGACGCAATTTAATAAAATAATCTAAACCAATTTCAAGGACCAATTTTTTTTTTAAATTTTCGTTGATTTATATACCTGGAAATAAAAAGCTCGTAGGAGAAAAACTTTTCAATTATCAATTTCCTACTTGTTTTTAGAAAACAGTAGCTAGAAAATAAGAGAAAAAGGATTTATTATTTCGTTCAAAGAAGCAAACAATTTTCTTTATTTTCTTTATAAAGTTTGATCATTTTCTTAAAATTGTTTTTGTTTATTTCATATTTATTTGTTTTGTTTACCATGAACTATTCACAATTTTATTTTCTATATATTTTCATTTTTTTTGTTTGCTTGTTTTTCTATTTATGAAAAATACATGATTTCAACCCATTCCGGTTTAAAGAAAATGTATATTTTTATTTGTGGAAATGATATAATTTATTAATATTTTGCAAATGAATTGTCGTTTTAATTTATCCCATCCCTATTTCTCAATAACGAAAACAAGGAAAAAAAAACAATTGCAAGCCCGGTTCCCATCGAGCGCCTAAATCTATTAATTAATGGACAATACAAAAGATGTCTTAATATTTTACGCACCGGAAAACTCTGAAATTTCACATAGTGCCCTTTCTCCTCGCTCGCTTCTTAATCACAAAGACGTCGACTTTACGATTTTGTTTCTGCGAAATAGTAGATAAAGGAACTACCATAATAGAACTTGGTAGTGGGTCTTCGCAGTTTATAGAATAAAATTCGAATGTAAACAGGACGCATATGTGTAATTCTTTTACAAACCGAACACCTTTCTGACCGACACATTTTTGATTTGGCTGAAATTTTTTTTATGGGTTTATTTCGACAAAAGAGATGTAAGTGTTCGAGGAGTTTTTTTTTTGGAAAATATAGCGGTTCTAAATTTCGAGAATTTCATAATTTTTGGCTTGACGAGTTATTTTCCAATATTCATAACTTCGGGTCTATTAAAGATAGAAACCTCTAGTTTGTTTTATTTTAAAGCTAAAAGATGGTTGTTTACAAAAAAAATTAAAATTAATAAAAGTTATTAACAATTTTCTGTTGTTATAAACAAATAAAATGTTCAAATTGATCATTAGTCATTGCCGCACCCACGAAATGACCATCGTATTCTACGTTTTTTTACAGGTTCTATATAAACAAACCGATATACTTGTTCGAGAATTTTTTCTTTTTTTTAGGGTAAATAGAGCGGATCTAAATTTCAAAAATTTTGTGATTTTTAGCTTGAAGACTTATTTTCAAAGATTCATAACTTCGGTTCTGGTAAAGATAGACACTTTTTGAGTGGTTTATTTTAAAGAATAAAGATGGGATTTTAAAAAAAACTGTTATTTATAAAAATTATTAACAAATTCCTATTGTTATAAACAAATAAAATGGTAAAATCAATTTTTAATCATAATATAACAAAAATAAAGTGTTTATTGTGGCGAATAGAATACGATCTAAGTTCAATTTTCAATAAGAAACGTATATATAATTAATGAAGAAATGAGTTTTACTGTTACAAGTAAGTTAATTTTTCCAGCACCGGACGGCAAAAATTTATAAAATTTTTTATCGTCTCGCGCTCGATAAATTAGTTTAACAGTAAATTAGTCTAACAGTAAAACTCATTTCTCCATTAATTAAATATACTTTTCTTCGTTAAGTGAGTTCATCTTCAGTGTGTTGTTGTTTGTGTTTGTTTTAAAATAATTTACGGACACCCTACAACACCGATGAAGATGAAGGATATAAGAGTCAGAGTGAACATGACGTTTAGGTTAGACGGTAAGGAAAACGCTGAGTAACTAGTTTATATTTCTATTCCTTATAGACCTTATCGGTCAGTTATTTTCAGGATCGATGAATACCAGTCATCAGAATCATAAATTTTAAGAACGGACTGCATGAAACTAAGGCATTTCGACTTCGAACGTGAGATTCTTAACTGACAGAGGACTGCACGAGGATCCCGATGACAGAAAACTGCATACATATAACGGAATACATATTATAAGGTCGACGGTTCAAATCCCAATCAAGACTAATGGATTTTGTAAGATTTGAATTACAAAATCAATTTATATATTAATTTTAGTTCTTGAGGTTGCAGTACTGTAATGTAAGTAATCAATCAACACACAAAACAAAAATCATCAACATCTTATAGTTTATAATAAAGGTATATCAATAATTTCAATAACAGTTAACCGGTAATCGCTTACCGGTCAAAAATTCCATAAAATTGAAATTAATTGAAAACCATAAAAATTAACGCATTAAATGCATGAATGAGCTTAACCGAATTTTATTTTTTTTTTCTTCTTAAAATTGTATTGTCTCTATAGTAATGGAAAGATTTGTACCAATATAATTTGTTATACTTTAATTTATTATGCTAGATAAACAGATATTAATTTTACAGAATGACTGACTCACAGTATCATGTTATTATTTTTTTGGTTTATCAATGGATATGAATTTTGATTTTATTTAACTTTTTTCTAGTCCAATAAACAATAAAACGTAAGAAATCTATAAACAAAATCGAAACTGGAGTTCGATATTGCATACATTGTACAGCCAATAGGTTTATCATCGACCTACCAAATACGGGCGAAAAAACTCTCATCTTTACAAAAAAACCTTTTGAATTACTCTTAGATTTCTTTCATTTTCTAAGCTACTAAGTTCAGACAAACTAAAGCCGCAAATCTTATCAAAATAATTCAACCTTTTATTGTTGAAATATATCTGAACTTAAAATATTATTTTAAGATTTAATAAAACCAAAGAAACTGATATAAATTTTCTTTCCACAATAATTTTCTTTCTAAACGGATATACTGATCAAGTTTTTCTCTTTGGAGATTAACGATTAAACCTCCTACATTATTTTTCCTAATACTAAAGCAAGCATTCCCAATAGAAATGTTGCAAAGGAAATAAATATTACACTGACACTAACAACAACGAAAAAACAATATAATATGTTAACTTACGGAGGGTAATTGTTTTGTTGCTTCGGGGAGTTCCATTTGTTTTCGAAGGTGGTCCCAGATCACTTGGTGAATTGCTAATTGTGCGTACATCTCGTTTTTTAGCGGAACCTTGAAATAGAAAGGAAAAAATGCATGTTACTAAATTGTTTTGACTGGAATAAATTATATTAATTAACTGTAAAATTCGTTATCAATCATCAAATATTTCTGTATTGGAGTAAATATTATTGATCGATAAGAACAAAATTAGAATAATTAATTTTCAATAAAAACAAAACAGACATTTATTAACTATTAAACTTAAGTAGCCATTCCAATGACACATATATAGTGATAATGTGTTTGATTTGATGTTTGGTTTGGTTTCAGATTCTCAATATAAATAGAAATGTTAATATTATTGTAAAATTATAACAAATGAATATAATCAGCTAAGCACGTTTTCGTTATAAATAGAGAATTTAAA
The DNA here is from genome assembly GCA_963693315.1 of Diogma glabrata. NCBI lineage: Eukaryota > Metazoa > Arthropoda > Insecta > Diptera > Cylindrotomidae > Diogma > Diogma glabrata. Next base: position 77,354,722 of record OY856186.1, on the reverse strand, counting down.
TTAGACAGCATAAAACATTAAAATTCGTTTAATTTGTTTATTACAAATGAAATCAATACTTTATACAAATAAGAAATAGAGGCAATAGTCCTTATTTGGTGATATATATTTGACATTCAAAAACAGGGTTAGATTGAATTAAACCTGTATTATAATGATTGAGCTAGAATTTTTCTCATTGACAAGAAATTGGTGACAACGGTGGGATGGTATAAATTACAGGGACCACGAGGAAACTAATTCACCTTACCTCTTACAAACTAACAGATTAATCAGATCAAGACACTTGATCAAGACACACAAACTGTTTATTTCATTAAACGTTTATTGCTCGAAACACTATGCTAAAAAAATACAATAAAAAGCAATTTTAAATCAAATCTTCGACAAATGGGCGGAATTATATTGTAATTTTAAAGTTATTTTAGAAACTTGGAGAAAACTATTCTAGATTATTCGGAATTTTTGTGAGTAATTGAACTCATAGCTATGGAAGTATTTTGATTTTTTTCAATTCAAAGGTAAAGTTGGAATTATCTCAGAACGTTTCTTCAAGTTTCTAAGGCTTCTAATTAGTTATTTAAAATATTTTTGAAGTGAAAATTTCTTTAGACGCGTTGTGCGATTTTGAATGGGGATAACATTTATATATTCGTTACATTGTCACGCTAAATAAATATTAAATACAAAATATATATTAAAAGAGAGTGAGATAAATTGTACACTGAAAAAAAAAATTGAAGTAATGACAACCTCATCTCGAAGTTGGCAGTTTGTTATTCAAACAAAGAAAACATATTTGCAAACAACTTCACCGTGTTTGGGACAACTACATGAAAACATTTTCGGAAACATTTTCGGAAAAACAATGGCATGACGTTTATTTCAAATATAAAGTGTTATATCCAATATAACTGTAGTTGAATAAAGTTAATAATTATTTCCATGAAAAAAAATGTCTTTGCCCTTATATCACGAATTTTTCATTTTAAAATTGAATTATTTGAGATTAATTGAGCTATATTTTATTTTCACATAAATATTACGTGTGATTGTCTCAACGACATCGTTCTATAAATGTACAGTTGTTGAAAAAATTTCGTAGTTCTATTCGCCATATCTGCCCGCACGGTAAGGTTGAGACAGCTGCATTTCGATTGGAAATAGAACATGTTTTTTTCAGTGTAAATATTTGTTATTTTCTTATTTCTTATTCTCATTTTCTTGATTTATAATTTGTTTTTTTTTTCTCTTTTTTATTGAATTTGATTTTTTTTCGGTTTAAGTGTGGTGTGTAGGTGTGGTATAGTAAGTAAAGATTTTATTGTATTTTTAAGTAAAATAAAAAAAATTGCTTTTGTCATATTTGATTTTTGTGTTTTTCTTAATACTTTTTAATAAAGAAAACGCAATTGATACACAGTTGAAAAAGTAACTGCAATATTTAAAGCAAGTCTTGCAATAGGAGCTATGCGTTGCAGGTTATTATTGAATTGTAAAGTAAATGTTGCATTAAACCTAATTCCAATGCATTTCTATAAAATTTAAAACAACTCTTGCTTCATTATTTATTTCTATAGAACAGCTAGAAGTTTTAATGCACCTTGCTACAATTTAATACATTAATGATATTTCAAAATTCACTAGAGTATTATCCCTTTTAGAAATATATAGTCAAAACCGTTTCATGTATGTTTTAGTTATCGCTTCTCAGCTGAAAGTCTATAATAATAGTGATTAAGGTGGTATGTATGTTTTATTTTTTTCCGTTGTAATTTTTTTATTTTAATTTGATTAATTTAGGCAGGTGCGTAATAATCGAAGTAACTCGAAATTATGATGTAATTTGCATTAAAATATCATACTAAAAAAAATGTTGCGCGTAATTTATTTAAAGCAAATAACAGACATTTTTAAACAACAAGCTTTTTTATTTTACTCCAAGTACTCTGTTAAATATTGATGCAAAGAGCATTAGTTTAACTTTATATAGCAAGCTTTGTATCGTTTTGTAATGGAAACATCCGTAGGACCTATATGTGTAGCAATTTGCATTACATATTCAATTTTTTTTTAACTGTGTAGTACGAATAATCTTAGTATTGCTGAAATTAATGATAATTTATTACAAATAATGTTATTCTCATTCTCTTGATTCATATTTTGGTTTTTCTTTTTATTGAATTTGATGTTTTTCTCAGTTTATAACAGTGAGTAAGTGTGGTAAAGTAAGTAAAGATTTTGTTATATTTAGATGATAAAGTCCTCAAGACTGCCTTCTTTTTTTATTTTAATGTTAATATTACTAATGTTAATGGTGAAATATATTTTGACATAAATTTGATTAAATATTTTATGATCAGCTGAGCTCCACCAATTTTATTTTGTGTAGTTTTAATGTTTTTGATAAAATTCAATTTTTTTTGTTCCAATACGTCGAAATTGGAGCAGAGTTTTGTTGTACTTTTTGAACTGATAAAAAGTATGTTTCAAATATTTTATACTTCAAATATTTTCTACGTTAAATATTTATTTAAATAACTGCTTGCGTACAAATGAATTGTGGCAATTGAATTTTATACGCAACGCGTATATATTTCAAATATTATAGTATTAATTTAGTTGTTCGTCTGATGAAGATGTACCGTTAATATATTTCAGGGTTATTGACGTAAATTGAAAATGATTGATAAAGCCAGATAAAACATCAAACGGACAAAATTGATGGTTTGGTTTGATCATTTGACAACATTAATGATAAACCACGTATCATAGTCAATCGTCGCTTCTTTGAAATGCTTCAAATAAATCTATCAACAGGTAATTGGAAAATGACAGAATATTTTATTACATAAACACAAATCATACAAAACACAAATTTACAATTTATTACAAATTAAAAAAATTATAGAACAAATAATATATTATGAACTTGATGAGTTTTTATGCGTGATTCTCAGTTTTCAGATGGCATTAATTATTTCGCCACTTCGTAGCCAACATGTTTGCGGTTGTTCAATACACTTACATGTATTTTATCCAATGGCCAATCGGCGATATAATGTCATGAATCATGATCCTTACAGTATGGTAAATAAACATAAAACTAAAATTCCTTGAAGCGATGCTGGTTAGTATTCGGAGAGAAGAGATGCTGCTAAAAGCGTGGGTGTCTCATCTACACGTTCTCATTTGGTTGGTACCGCCTCCATGTAAACTGATATCAGCTGCCTCCATGTAAAAATTCACCATATATGTCCGAACGGATGTTGAAAAAACGATATCCACGACAATCGGTTCAAGTAGCAATTTCTGGCAATGATGAGAACCAATTTTACTGTCGTTGATCAACATACGCCACTAAGGGCGGAACATGGGCTATGGCTATGTTTATGGTGCAATATCAAAACAACAAACAACAAAATAAACCAATGTAATGGAGAGATTGTATTTCCTCGATGGGCCCGGCGGACCAAAAAAAACATTTATAATTTGGTTGATTCCAACAAAAGGAGAATCACGATCACAAAATAATATTGTTTTGGCCATTGCATCCGCCGGACTTGAATCCTTTAGAACTGCATTAGAACGATGCATTGAGTATTAAAATTATTTTTGAATTGGCAATTTACGAGGAATTGATAACACAAAAATGGCGAGTCATCTTAACCCGGTAACATCTGGAGCACTATAGCATCGGTATTAGACAAGATTCAAAGAAGAGATAGACACCCACGTTTACAACCAAAAGGTCAGTCAGGTAGCTAGGCAAATAAACTCGCAGCATAACAAATATGAACAGAACCATGGGTAAATAAAAATCATATACTGAATTGTAAACAATGCAGGGTGATTGTCGGTACAGTTACGGAGAACCCCCGTTCGTGCGTTTGCTTGTCGAACGATATTTTCGGTATCCTTGAACCACACTGAAAAAAAATTCGGTCACTACAACCGCTTTTGTGCCAACCGAATATTTTCTGCTGCAATAACCTAAAATTCAGTTGCTTTTTTTTCAAATTTGGTTTTTGAAGAGAAGACAACCGAATTTGAGGTTATTGTAACAGAAAACATTGGGGTGGCAAAAGGAGGTTGTAGTGACCGAATTTTTCTTTCAGAGCACAATGTAGTAGTAAAAATGCCGTTGCTGTTAAAGGTATTGTAAAGATCGAGTGTTTATACTAACGTAGGCGTCGGTTCCTTGTATCTACCGTACGATCCCATCTCAACCCAAAATCTCGTTAAAGTGGTGGAATTCTGCAGCAACGAGAGCCTGCTCTTGATCCTCGGATAACAACAGGCGAGGAACAGACAGATAACAACAGGCGAGGAACAGACCTCATTGAGTTTCTTCATGGTACAGATCTAGAAATTTTAAATAACTGAAATGCCCCCACTTTTTGAAATACAATAAGGAAAGAAGTAATTGACATCACTCTCACTAGCCTTGTTTTGTCGAGAAGGGTTCGAACTTGGAGAGTATCGCAAGATATTCTCACGTCAGCCAACATTTGCATAAATTTTGAATTTATTGGTGACACGTTGGTAAAAAAAAGTTTAAGAAAGCCCAAATCAACTGATTGGGATATGTAGAGATTACTTTTAACCAAATGATTCTGGACGTTGACCTATCGATCAACTGTATACAGGACATTAATAATGTTACGTATCGGATTCAAGAGTATATGGTCAAGGCTTTTGAACAACCTTGTCCATTCAGAGCGTTCTATTATAAAGAAAAATAACTCTGGTGGAACAGTGAACTGAAAAAGCCGAGATTTACAGTCAGGAAAATTTTACAGAAAACCAAGCGAACAAATATTACCGATGACTGGATCGCTTATCGCATTAGTCGCAAGGACTATAAATATAGCGGCCGGGGTCCTAGAGAGAGTGCTTGGAAGTGAGATCATTGAGAGTTATTTGGCAGCAAGGCTTCATAGAGCCATCTCAAAGGAACCCAAGTACCAACCAGGCTTACTGCTTATGCCAACTGGAAGGTATACGGAATCAGTAGAAAAAACATCGCAACATCTGCTTTGTACACATTTTCCAGGCAGCAGCTCCACTGCTGGAATGAGGGTACAACTAACTGTAGCTCTAAATATATATAGTCGGATCTTGGCTGGGAATGTGGTGAATATTACATCTCTGAGATGGACCATAGATTCCTTCAACCGGAATCGACGGAATCTATCTGTGCATGCTGCAGAAAAATGTGGATGGTCTCATTGAATCATTGCAGAATATTTATAAGCCATGTCTGACATATGGCTAAGTCCCAGAAGCGGGGCGAGAAGCAAGAGTAGTTTTCATACTTAAGCCAGGTAAAACCAACTATATAGTAAAGCTAAGTCATTTCGCCCAGTAAGTCTCAACTTTTTTATTCTCAAAACTCTGGAATAACTGGTTGACCATTATATAAGGGACACCGCCTTACTACAATTTCCAAAAAAGTACCAATCAGATAAATCGGTAGAAACTGCTGCGTATTATTTGGTGACTAAAACTGAAACAGCACTTGAAGCCAAAAAATTCGTTTTTTAATTTTTTTTTATATAGAACACGCTTTTGATAATGCCACCTTTAAAACACTCAGGACTGCGACATCGCTACTTGGAATTATCAGAACGATCTCAAATTGAATTGCGTTTATGTTAAGCTACCGGCAATACAACTGTAGGTTGTCCTCAGAGAGGTGTTCTCTGACCTATCCTGTGGACTTTAGTAGTTGATAGTCTTCTTAAAAGACTGAATCAATCGGTACCCTATTCCCAGGATTACGTTGATGATTTTCTCATACTGGTAATTAGTAAAGACCTTCGCACTCTATTGAATCTGATAAGGCTAGCTTTTCGCCCCGCTTCTGGGACTTAGCCATATACCAGACATGCCTTTTAAATATTCCTCATTGGTATGGGGAGTAAGGACTGTCGGTTCATCCATCCAAACGACAGGTGGTCGTATTTACCAATAAGGGAAAAGTGTTTGCAACACCTAAGTCTATCTCTTCTCACTATGCAGTTAAGCTACTCAGATGAAGTTAAGTTTTTAGACAATATTCTCGACAAAAGGTTAAATCGGAATACATTTAACAAAAAAAATGTATAAGGCTGTCATTTATTTTCGCAATTTCCCCGATCCTTTGGGCGTCGTTGAGGTCTTAGTCCTTAGTCATAAATTTATCCAATGGATTTACATAGCAATAATCAGACCAATACTTGCTTTTGCATGTCTGGTGCATAAAGACGGAGAAACAATATATCCGTGCTAAGTTAAATAAAATTCAGAGAATGACATGTGTAGGTATCATTTTCTCAATTTTCTTTGAGAAGTCCGCTGAACTGATCATCTCTTCTAGAGAGGAATGTGAGGAATCTTGGTCCGACTGGGGCTCCAGTGTGAATTACGTTTTTTATACGGATGGCTCACTGTTTAATGGAAATTCAGAAACTAGAGTGTAGACTTGGAATAAAATAATGTAGGTGTAAGTAGCAATAAATTATTGTTTGGACGGTTTTGTTCAGTCATTCAAGCGGACGTGTATGTTATCAATGAATCCACGCATGTTTTAACACGCTGCAGGGGAAATACATTTTTGTTTGTTCGGGAAGCCAAAAAGCTATTAAAGTACTAGTAAGCCCGGCATCATTGCGTGTAGAAAAAATTTCTGTAGCAAAGCGCAACTCAAAAACATCATACTACTGTCATCACACTGCTCTCCAGGTCGTAATGGCATTTCGAGCAAACTAAAAGCGGTTGAACTTGCAAAGGCATAAAATTTCCTTACCCGCCTTAGGGTTATCCAAAAAGTTTGCCTTGTCATTATTAAATGATGATGCGGACCTTAAGATGAATGCTCTGTGGAATGCGTCATCAATAAGCAGACAAAGTAAGATCTTTTTTAGCATTTTAGATAGCTAAAACTCTCAGCTCTGTGATCGGTGCCCTAACAGGACATAGACATATGAATAAACACCTTTGTACCATGGGATTTTTAGAAATTCCTCTCTGTGGAGGAAGATAAGGAGGACTATGAGCACATTTTGTGTGTACGCCCGGCCTTCTATAGCGTCAAGGTTAGGATTGTTGGGCCTAAGACTGTGGAGGCCAGCGCCACCAAACTGATGGAAATAAAGTCGGTCTTGTATTTCTTTAATCAGATATAAAGATTTGTAGAATGGTTGTTATGAGGTCAAACTCGGACACGGTGCTATTTACAGTATGGTCTGCGCGACAGGACAAGTCCCGCCTCGCGCAGCTGGTCCATCCCTTTCTTATTTTAATCTAAGGTGACTTGACGGTTCATAGATGGGTACTAGGTTGGTTGGCAAAGGGTGATACATAAAATTTATTGCGGAAGCGTTGGCAACGGATGTATCGAGACAGAAGGCTAAACAGAGGGAAGAAGATATCACCTTAGAACTAAGACTCAGATGGAGCGAACCAGAAAGTGAGCAAAATTTAAATATAAAATATACAAAATGGCAGGTAGACACAGTTTACCTACCTATACTGGTCCAACAGAGCTACCAATACGTACCACCACTTCAATTTCCGAATCGGTGGTGAACATAATAAAAAAAATTTTGAACATTTGTGTTGAAATCATTTGATTTTTAACTTTTATATCTCGTTCATTTCAAGCGGCTGAAAAATATTATCGATTTGAACAAAATTCACAATGTTATCGTCATGACATTTTTTGAATGTAAAAATCAGCAAGGCATATATATTAATAGAGTAATAACTCAAAAATAAATTACTTTTCTGGAGAACTGCTGTGAAAAAATAAAACAATCGTAGTTTAAGTGAAAAATGTCAAAAAAAGATTTATGATAATTAATACCTTTCACTATGTAATGTGTAATTTATTTAATTGTAACGACGAAATGGTTATGGGTATATGGTTTAGGTCGAACGGATAAAATAGAAAGATTTTCCATTCATACAATTTCTTTCACTTTCATTGGATGAGAATTGAGATGATATAATAATAAAAGAAATTATATACCTACATGTGTTATTATTTAAAATCAGATATCACATAGCATGGGAAAAAGTATTAGCAAAACGGATGTTGTATGTCATACGATAAAATCTTACAATGAAAACAAGTTTTAACATTCTTACTAATCTTAGTTTAGAATTAGTATTTTTTTTATTTTAATTGCAAGCTGTAATAAAGGAAAATGTTCACATTGGTACTACGAACTTCAACTTCACGTTTCTTTAAGAAGTATAAACAATTAAAATTTTATTCTAACAAAAATAATGTATTAAAGTTTAATGTCAACAGTCTTAACTATTTAGCATTTTTTTATAATTTATTAAAACCGAACCAAAGAAAATTATAATAAATTATTCATTATGCAAACCGCATAATCATTAAATAAAGGTTTAACGTGAAATAATATAAAATTTATACTTTGTTGATGTTTTATTGGGTTATGCTGGTTTGAGAATCAGAACCATAACTAATGGTTTTATTTGGTAATAGTTTCCGCGGCATAAATGTAATATTTTTAATGCAGGTTTTTTGTTTCACTGATTGGCAACAATGATTGTTGAATGGAGCCAAAACCGAGTTCTTTTCAGTATTTTGAGGTTGTTTTTATCATATCTAGAGCAGAGGTCTGTTCTTTTTCAGTTCAAGAACGGCTAGTTCTTTGTGAACGATTCAATTAGGTTATTTAGGTAGCTTCTGCTTAAACCTAAACGTATGGATATTTCGATAGCATATTAGATGTGAATGTGGTTGACCATTGATTAACCCATGTTCTTTCCTAAAATTGAAATTCAGAATTAAAAAATATAACTATTGGTTTGTTGCATTTAACATAACTTGACTGAAGACTGAAACTCCGCGAATTTTAAACGTAACTTTGTTTGGCAAACAAATAGTTTTAAAGGTAATGGTTAACAAATCAGAAAACTAATTAAGAAATTTATTTATTGGAAGTCATGATTTCCAATGACTTAGTCATGTTGGGTCTTAGGTTAACTCTCTTGTTTCGTTGAAGATAAATTATAACTCATTAGAAACAATTTTTTCGAAAAAAATTAAAACAATAGTAGCTTGTATTACTGGGTAGTGCGAATGCGTTTTCCAAACAAGAGTTAGTTTGCAGCACGACCGTAGGGAGTGCCGCAATAACTCGCGATTGAAAAACTCATTCGCACTAGTAATGCATACTATTTTTTGTAGCAAATGCATAATATTTATAAATATTTATTTAATTGTTCATTTAATCATTTATTTAACAAAGTTATAAGCAAATTTAAGATATTTAAATAATTAAAGTGCGCCATCCTCGTTGTAATAGTTGTAAATTATACTATCTCGAAAAAATAAACATAAGAATCCAACTACGGGTTTTATAAAAAACATAGTAATCCAACTAAGAACTGTCAAAATTGTAAACTTTGAAAACCCAAATAATTTGTTTTTTCTTGCAATTCAAATGATGCAATGTGTTTAAGTTGTTTTTACTACATGGTAAGTTATTTAAATTATTATTTTGATATTTTAGTGCTATAAAAATATTATATATAGGATAAATTTAACTACAAATCTCACATGCAGGCGGCGTGCGTGCCAGGCATACAAAATATTTTGTGGTCATATGTGCGGAAAAGTAGATTTTTCTTTTATTCTATTCTAGTACAAAATTGAATATTTTTTATGCATGTGTTACAAAAACAAATTTGTTTAATATCTAGAGGTGTCCCATTCGACTAAGGATTAAGATTGATGATGATTTGAATACGAAGAATTGTTTTTTTAAACTAACCCAATTTTTTTAAATATTTACAAAATATCTGACGCCATCTTAAATGAAAAAAAAAATGAAACATCGCATCAAGACGCCGACAGTGTTCGACCGACCATTGACGATTTTCTTGAAACTTCGGTAACTGTTAATATAATAATAAAAAAAATTAGAAGTGTTTTTTTTTCCGCTGTTGACACAGGGTGGCTCGAAATTTGTATACATATTTAGAGACAATAAAAATTCAAAGCTAAATTGCGCTCTAACCGAATTGCGCTCTAATCGGTTAACCGATTTTGATAAGAAAAAAATGTTTGAAAAGTAAGGAATAGAGGCTTTATAAAATTTCAAAAACACGATTTTTTCGCATTTTATCAGTACAATGATTGAAAATATTATCAGAAAATTTTAATTAAATTCAATAAATACTTTTCGAGTTATTCTATTTATGGGCTCTCTGACCCACACGAGAAGAGCTGAGAGCAATTGCAAACAATCGGGTTCTTATTAAAATTGTTTTGAATAGACAGAATTACCATTTATAATATACATACATCTACAATAGATGACTCGGTGTAAGTAATTTTAAATAATTAGTATTTCTAGCAGAGTTTACAATTTTATTTTATTCGAGCACTCATTTCAAAATAGATTGCATAAATTAAAATAATCAAAATTGAAATAATAATTTCAATATTGTTCTTCCTAGAAGAGTAAAATTTGTAGTTTTTCGATTTCACTGCTTTGGATTTTATTTCTTTATTTTATTTTATTTATTTCTTTTTTTCTTTCATTTCATTTGCAAAAGAAGAAAATTAGTATGTACTTTTTCTTTATCTTTTTTATATATTTTTAGCGAAATTGATCAAAACATTCACAAAATTTATTTATTTTTATGTTGGAAAGCATCAATTTTGAAGCAAAAATTAATATGTGAGTATTTGAAAGAAAATATTTATTTCAATTTAGGAGTAAGAAGGATATTTTATAATTCTAACTCCTGTATTTGGGAGTGTTATTTTTTTTTAAGTTAATCGCTCTAAAAGAACGAAGTAAATGAGTGATATAAGAAGGTTTCATTTCTATACATAAATCGAGTGTATAACTTAAGACGAGTTTTTCTCGAAACTATGGCTTCAAAGTCGGTGACCAGTATAATGCAAAAACCGTTCGATAGATTTGAATGAAATTCAAACAGCTTGTTGAAAACTTAAAAAACTAGTACTTGTACGAAAAAATTTGGTTTTGTTCTTTCTTTTGAAAACTTCTATTTTTTTACACATTTAACTGTTGCATTTTTCTTTGAAAATCGGGAAGTAAATTATCAAGGCCGCCATTTTGTTTATTTTCAAACAAAAAACTGCTTAGTTCAAGAGCTAGATTAACTGATAAAATAATATTTTTTTTATTTGAATGATTTTAGATAAACCTGTAAAAAGTTATAGTGATCCCCAATCCCCATAAAACGCTACTTATAAAACAGGGTCTAACAAAATTGGTGATAACTTCGTATATTTATTTTTTTAAATTTGTGTCAGATTAAGTTAAAACATAATATAATAATGTTAAAATGTTTATTAAATTAAATTACTGCCAAAAAAAGTTATTATAACTCTGTCTGCCCCAGGGTTAAGGGCCCATGGGTTCAGCATCATTTGCATAAAAAGATTAACGTTATCAGCAATGTAAGAAGAGAATACAAAAACGACACCCATTAGAAAAAGTAGTATGTGATAATGTCCTTATATTATGTCTAGTTTAAATAAAAAATCTTTGAAACTAAAGAAAAATAAAAGTTTTCTACCAGCATTAACGAAAATTGGGCAAATACTGATTAAGCAGCATATGGTTGAATTCCTAACTGATAGTAACTGTTTGTCTAATAGCCAATCCTGGTTTAGATTAGTGATCGCAAATACGTGGCACGTTTGAAAATTTGTCTGGCACGGCAAACATTCTGAAATTGTGTCCACAATTGTCCTTAAATTCGCGTTTTAGGAATCATAATAAAGAAAAGATTATTTCAGATATTTTGTAATAAGTTAAATATTACTGTTAGTCTAGTAAAAGACCGTAAAAATATTAGGGAACCTGCGAATTCTTTGAATCAGCATCGATTTTTCTGAAATGCCTGAATTGATTTGCCTGAAAATTTGAAATTAAGCTCAACACACCCTCCATTTCAAAATCTACACTACGCGCTTTTATTTTTAGGGACAAAAACTACCCCTCATTGTCTAAACTTAATAAGCTACAAATTAAATCTTAACAGATCGAAATAAAGATCACAACCACATATCTCAACCCTGAAAAACCACCCACTATTATGATTACATTAAAAAAAGCTATTATGGGCGACAAATTTTTTTTCTTTTTTTAATTTAACTACATTAAATTTAAATGTTTTTCATTAATATTTAGCACATGGGAGGATTCCATGAGAACTATAATGACTGTCAATCTCCTCCTTTTCTTGATCTAAAATCGGAGCACTATTATGACAGATTTTGCCGGCTCCACTACAAGTTGCGTTGCAAAAAAGTCCAACTTTTCGACAGATACATAATGCAGCACATCCTTTTTTACAATTACAGAAAATCATTTTTAAAAGGTTTTCCGCAGGAAGTTTTTGCAATAAAAGTTTATTTTGGAATTTTACACCTCACCATTTTTTGTATAATTTTGAATAATGACGTTTTTTTCGTGTTTTTTACCTCGATTAGCTCCGAACCTAACTGATCGAAAAGTTTCAAATGTATTTGGAATAATAGAATAATTAGTAAGTTTTTAATAAAAAATATATAAAAGTGTCACTCATAATTAGATTTATTAAGGGGGTGGAAATGAGAAGGGGTAAAAACACTATTTAAAATGAGGTCAAGTGGGATGTCATTTGAAAGAGTATACCTAATTTAGAAAACATAGCAATTTTTTTTAAACTTTTGCGATGCACAGTTTTTGAGTTATTGTCAAAAAGGTGCTACTTTCAGACCTACGTTTCGACACTGATTGACAGAAAAATTTGTAAAAATTCACAGAATTAGAAAATTCGTTAAATTTTGTATGAAAACTATAGCGAAGTCTCAAATAATCATATTTCTGTGTGTTTAAGGGACCAGGGTAAAGAGGGCACAAAAAACCTTTTTTGACCCAAGCGAGTCCCCGCTTGGGTGAAAGAGCACCTAATTTAGAATTCGTTGCAATTTTTTTTAGAATTTTGCGGTGCACAGTTTTTGAGTTATTCTCAAAAAAGTGCTAAATTCAGACCGTTCCCCCATACGTTTTGACACTGATTGACAGAAAAATTTGTAAAATTTCACAGAGTTAGGAAATTTGATAAATTTTGTATGATAACTATAGCGAAGTTTCCAATAATTATATTTCTGTGTGTTTAGAGGACCAGGGTCATTTGAAAGAACACTTAATTTAAAAATAATTGCAATTTTTTAGAATTTTTGGGTGCACAGTTTTTGAGTTATGGACAACAAAGTGCAAAATTCAGATCGTTCCGCCCCCTACGTTTCGACGATGATTGATAGAACAATTTGAAAAAATTCACAGAGACAGTTACATTCCTGTCATGTAAAGTAAATTTTGAATGAAAATCATAGCGAAGACTCAAATAATTATATTTCTGTGTGTTTATGGGATGGGTGTGGGGAGGGTAAAACGGTAAACCATTTTTGACCCAAATGAGTGGGGTGTCATATGAAAGAGCACTTAATTTAAGAAATATTACAATTTTTTTTAGAATTTTGCAATGCACAGTTTTTGTGTTATTGAAAAAAAAATATTTTTAGTATGTAGCCTCTCCACCCCCCCTAAATTTCAACACTTGATTGACCGAAAAAATAATCAAATTTAATCCATTTACAAGCTGGTGTAATTGAATCTTTCTTAAGTTACTAAAAACATCTATGGATAAGATTTAACTTAAATTAAAATTTTTTTTGCTATTTTTGATCAATGTAGATTTGATTGTACTATTGACATTTACAAATTAACATTTATTTTGTTATGCGTCTATGGTCTGGAAATATAAGGACATTACAACACAACTTTTTGTCAATAATTTTTGATATTGTGTTCTTTTACATTCACGGAACCCTTGACGAGCGAATTTTATTCGCATTTGTCAGGTTAAGCTTTCTTTAAATTCAGCTGTTAGCTTTATCCGTCCTCTACGAAAATTTGGTCAAGATTCATGTCTAATATGTTAAAGTCTTTCTAGGGTCTGACAAGTATTTTGAGGTACGACCTTTAAGTATGCTATTCAAGTTTATTAAAAACCGTTTACCCAGTTTTCATGAACGACTTCATTTTGGTAAATCTGCAAGTAACAGATAGCTGATGATCCCTAGATATAAACCCCTCTCAATGGAATAGTCATTTATAGTCCGAGCTTCCAAGTTGTGAAATCGCATTTTCATAAAAATCAAGAAAGTGGCATTCTTTGTGTGTTTAAAAGAAATTGCATGCTGTTCCCTGCATAAATATAGAATGTATATCGCTTCCATTACACCTAATTCGGTTTCCATTATGGTTCGGTAATAGCAAATCTGGAGTGGGGTTTATGTAGGAACTGAACTGGCGTATTTACATATAATAATTTGTACATATATATTTTTTGTCTTAATATCAGTATATTATTTTTTGCATGTCAATTCATCGTGTAATTAGTATAAAGTTTAAATTTGTTTGTATAGTCTATTATTAATTACTATTAAACTATTATTAATTTCTATTGCTAATGAAGTACCATACTCCACTTGTTCAGGGCAAATTGCGTTTAATTGCTTATGTTCAATAAATAAAATAAATAAAATAAAAGCATAAAACATACTTTATGAAAACCATCTTGAAAAATAAAAAAAATATATGTTTTAGCGAAAATATTTCTTGCACACGAAAAACTGAATTTTACACATCAAAATATTTATAAAAAAAATTAAAACCCAAACTAAAGAACGCCATCTTCATCGTAAGATTTGTATTAAAATATATTATCAAGACTACTGTGTTTCAATTCATGCTAAATTTGTTTAAGTAAAAATAATTCAACTTTTTAATAAGCAGCAAATTGGTATCTATAGTAGTAGTAATAATGTTGAATGAAGATGGCGTACTTTAGTTTTGATTTGAATTTATTACATTTGTTTATAAAATTTGTTACATAAAATATATAATCAACAATAAATTCAATAAATTTTGAGCATTTGTTGCAATAACTATTGTGTATAACTAGAGCGAACTGCTTTTCCAAACGCGAGTGATTAGAGCACTCGTCACAATCGTACTGCAAACTACGCTCTTGTTTGGATACGCATTCGCACTAGTTATACAACATACTGTTTCCGTCCGTAGGGAACTTCGTAAAATCTAAAAAAAAAATGTTTACATTGTAGAAAAAGCTTTTAAGGTTCAAAAAATTTAATTTGTGATTTTCATTTGTCTTTTAATTTGAAATTATTTTTTTTTAAATTCTCGAGAAATAAAATAAAACTTTTTTACAAATGAGAAATAAAAATCAATAAAGAATACTTGAGAAATCAACAAAAAGAATTCTCGAGAAAAGAAACCAATATATGTTTTAATTAAAGTATCGATGGTGAATTTGGTGAAGGAGAATTTGTAATTAAATAAAACAAAATAGAAATAAATTGGATTGAATTTTATTTAAAATATTTAAAAATTTGAATCATGTAAAATGTAATAAAGTAGGTTCCAATTAATCCGAAACACGAAAAATGTGAAGTGGAGTTTTTTTCTGCGAAACTTCCAACCATATACCTTTGAATTGAAAAAACTCCAATTACTTCTTTACTTACTTGAGTTTAATTAATTTCAAAAATCCTCAAGTAATAAAGTATGTAACTTTTATCATGCTACGAATTAATTGTTTCGGTTAGTTGTGTGAAAAAAAATTGTTTTAAATTGGATATGATTGCGATTTTTTAGTTTAACTAAACAGATGTGTATAAATATTGAATAATATGTTTTGGCAGAAACAGGTTTCTGCTGGGTTTTTTACAATCGTGAAGGAAAATAGTGAAAATATTGAAATGAATGGAATCAGGCGTAAGATAGCATATTTTGATAACGGAGATTGTGAAATAAAGTCAAAAATAACCTCCACAATTTAGTTATTCACGACTACATTTTCAACTATAAATAATTTATTTTACGGTTGTATTACATTGACGACTTCGGGCGGTCGGTTGATTGACGACATAACTTAAATAGTTACAATATTTGTGGTGACAATCAAAATAACGAATAAACATAACTTCTAATAAATAAATCCTCAACTAGTATAAAGCAAAGCAATTGTGAAACCATAGCAGTTGTGATAATTCTGTTACAAATAATAGTAATTTTTAATTGAAATCATTTAGGATAGCATACGCAATTGGTGCAACAATTCATTTATTTTCATAATTTATTCAACAATCATCTGTTTATTTTGGTGCAACGATTTTCGTAGTTATAATAATTTTCAATAATCACCTGTTGAATTTGGTGCAAAGATTTTCGTATTTACTCAATTATTCAATAATCACCTGCTTATTTTGATGTAATAATTCGGTTAATAATAAAAGCAAAAACCTGTGAGGTAGAAGATATAATTAATATGCAATAATAATTCGTTAAAAATAGATTATATTCCAATTCATTGCAATAGTTCATGCTCTTCTCATATTTTGTTTATTGAAAATAATGACCATGTCCATTAGCACATTTTAGCGACACAGTGTGTTGTGCGGTGATTTCAACAACTGTATTGTTACAGAACGATGCAGTTGAGACAATCACACGAAATATTTATGTGAAAATAAAATATAGTTCAATTAATTTCAAATACTTCAATATTAAAAGGAAAAATTCACGATATAAGGCCAAAGAAAATTAACATCCTTATTATTCCATTGATGCATAAATAACTATTATTCGACTACTGTTATATTGGATATAACACTTTATATTTTAAATAAACCTCATTATGTTGTCAGAAAAATGTCACCGTGTAGTTGTTCCAATCACAGGGAAATTGTTTGAAAATATTTTTTGTTAGTTTGAATAATAAACTGCTAACTTCGAGATGAGGTTGTCATCAGTTCAATTTTTTTTTCAGTGCAAACTTGTTATTGCATAACGTTTCTGTGCTTGATCAATTATTGAGGAAGTTGAATTTGTTTTTTATGTTGTGCGATGACATTATTTTGCTGAAAAAAATAAATATGGAAAAGTGGAAGATGTGAAAAGTCATGAGCTAAATATTATGAACCTTTCCATTCAAATTTTTTGTAAAACAAATGTACGGAAAATTGTGAGGGATGGATTACAAAGGTTTCGAGGAATAAACCATTAAAATAATTTATAAAATACTACTGAAAAAAAACCCTGTATACCAAAATGATATATCAAAAAACCCTCATAAAACAGTTCGAAAATGCAACACGGTTGCATGTTGTTAAGATTGATTGCAACCGTTACGAAATTTTGAAGTTCATATACTGCACGTAATAATGAAACTTTTTTCAATTAACACTTTAATAAAATATTTTCATTAATACTTTTAACGACATTTATGTCACACGTTATAATTTTGTAATATCTTACTGTCAAGTTGTTAACTGTATTAATGTGTAAATATTTCTTATTTATATCTTTTCAATTTTTCTTTGCTTTTCTTTTTTCATTTAATTCTTTATGAAAATTAAAATAAGGTTAATTGTTTTATTTTTGAATGTTTGACAGATATCGTTATAATAAATAAAAAACAAAACATAAATATATGCACGACAAGTATAATTAAATGTGCTATCATTAATGTATACTTGACTGTTTAATCGATTTTTTGGATTAATAGTTAAATTTAATCGAAAATTATTGTATTAACTTCCACGACAAACCCCGTTTTTAGCATATATAAAAACTAAAATAATAAAAAAAAACTGAAACTACTTACTAAAACTACAAGAGTGAAGGTAATTCTAAACTTAAGACATACATTGTATTCCAGTCGTATTTAGTTGAACTTTAAATGAAATATCTTGACTTGAAGTTTTGAGATTAAGATAAGTGTTAGAAAAAGTTGTTTGAGATTAAGAAGTTTTGGTATTATTTTTTATTAAGATTTGTTGGGATTTGTATGGAATGTTAAAATACATAAAATATTGATTTAACTTATTTTGACTTTCTCTTGTTAGTTAAAAGTAATTTAAGTTGGTTGACATAAAAATAAGGTTTTGTTGATAGTTGTTACGAAGATTATCTCACTAATGTATTTTGCATTTTATTATGACTTTGAACCAAAAATACAACTTTATTCTCTTCAACTAAGTCTTCCAATTTCTGTTATGGAATTTTTCTTCCTTATTTTGGGGTTACACATCTTAATTCTTTGTTAATTGACAGAACAGAGGGATACTGAGTAAAAAAAAAGCAGAGATGTTATCAGAAGGGGTAGGAGAAGTAACTTTAAAACTTATGCGATAACTTTGTGATGTACGGATAGTGAGACAAACACTTCGATCAGCAGAACGGATGAAATAATCACAGTGGACTAGCAGTCGGGAACAACTCATTTTTGGCAAAGACACTTCTCCAGTGTTACTAGTATACTTATTGCTACGATTCTACATAATTGCAACGAAATACAGAACAAAATTTTCACCAATCTCAATTCACCGTAAATAAAGATAAAAATTAAAACTCGGATAACTTAATAATAAACATATCACATATAAACTATGGCATAGGTTTCTATTTTATGACAGGATACAGAAAATAAAATAAAAGGTAAAAAGCAAAATTGTTTTAAAAATTTGCAGGAACAAAATTAAAATGGGGTTGCCAATAATCTAGCTAGTGGCATATTCCTTGATCACGTGACTCACTGACTGTCTTCCTCAATGCATAAAGCTTAGAAATAAAGTTATGTGCAGGCTCGTTTTTTCGAGCAAGCTATAGCATGTCATCATATCAACGAATATTCTAAAGCTAAGATTGGAAGGGTTAAGCCGCCAGCACTCCTAAAATATCACCTTGGCTAGTGATATCTCACTGCTGTCGCCACTGCTATCCTATATGTCAATAGCAGGGGATGTTGTTTGGAAGAATTTCCAAATCAATAAAAACTGGTTCCTCTGTGAGGTAAGTAACCAAAAAAATTTTAAAATGTGTCGAATAACAACAAGATGATGGAACGACACAACGAACGTAAGATGCTGTGTTTGTTCAGGAAAAAACATGTCCAGAAGTAACTTCTTTACGTCTTGATCTACAACGTGACTGTTAAAGATGTTATGTCGGAAAAATGAAATAAGCGCCCGACGTAGGGCGCCCAACAGGATGATTTATGAAACAGTGTCGAAAACTCTGGATTTTAAGGAAAAAGAAGGCAGAAATTGAAAGTAAGGAAGAAGTGTTTTCCTAATACGCTCCTTCATATCACGAGTTAGAAAAATTTTTTGTTCCAGAGTCGTTTCTCTTTTGGAAGATTCTGAAGTGATTGATGGTAATAATGCTGATAAGTATCAGCCGATGGTAATAACGTTGGCAAGCACAAATGCTGAGTATTCTTGTGGATATCTGATAGCGGGCCCTAACTAGCGGGAACCACTATGACATTGCAGGAGAGGACGTGAATGATGTGAGCAATGGAAATGCACTGTCGAGGATTTTCAGTATATTAATCAATGTCTTCCCGACCATACGTTTAATCAGAACTTGAGTCCTCTGCAGAATTCGTATGAGCTTTATTATACGTTCAATTTAAACATTTCCATTTTCTATAATTTAAGTCGTTAGAACTAGAGTATTCAGTACCGGGCCACAATTTCGATAGCGGTATCAATAGCCGACAATTCCGGTATAGCTGTATTTAAATCGGTATTGTAACTTTTTTAAATAACAAAATAGATAGACGCATTTTTACTCTAAAAGCCGATAAAAAACTTATAACTTCATCGCTTTACGGTTACAGAATTCAACAGCGGATTTATGCCTAGTGAAGTTAATCACGTATATTGAAAATTACTTCAAATATCTATAGCTTTCTTTTTCTAACTGTTATATGTTCTTGAAGTGAAGCAAAAAGCTAAACTAGAACCAATCTGGTAGTTCGCTTTCACAAACAATCAATCCGAATTTCGTCCCTCATTTAACAGATTGTGCCGAATTAACAAATTATTGAACTGATCCAGAACAAAACAAATAGCTTTTTCAGTGCATTGTTTTTATTTGTCCTCTAAACAAAACCTCTAATCATCATGTTCCAGATTCAATGAATTGAGTAAAATTTAACACATGTCTAGAAGATTTTGATTTCGTTCAAAACTGCTAGAGATGGGTATCAAATAACTTCCATACCCACTTCACAAAGCTAATTCTAATCGATATCATGTTTTACATTTATAAGATTATTTTTTGGGTGAAGAAAATCGACCAGACGAATTGGCGTGAAAATTGGAAGAAAAATAAGTTTCACTACATAAAATGGCGGGTGATCCGGCTTTTTTTAATTTATTGATATAGTGCAAATTAAAACCAAAATAACGTTTGCATTTGCACCAAAGTTTGAATCAACCGGAACTATATTTCGATAGCGGTATCAATAGCCGACAATTCCGGTATAGCTGTATTTAAATCGGTATTGTAACTTTTTTAAATAACAAAATAGATAGACGCATTTTTACTCTAAAAGCCGATAAAAAACTTATAACTTCATCGCTTTACGGTTACAGAATTCAACAGCGGATTTATGCCTAGTGAAGTTAATCACGTATATTGAAAATTACTTCAAATATCTATAGCTTTCTTTTTCTAACTGTTATATGTTCTTGAAGTGAAGCAAAAAGCTAAACTAGAACCAATCTGGTAGTTCGCTTTCACAAACAATCAATCCGAATTTCGTCCCTCATTTAACAGATTGTGCCGAATTAACAAATTATTGAACTGATCCAGAACAAAACAAATAGCTTTTTCAGTGCATTGTTTTTATTTGTCCTCTAAACAAAACCTCTAATCATCATGTTCCAGATTCAATGAATTGAGTAAAATTTAACACATGTCTAGAAGATTTTGATTTCGTTCAAAACTGCTAGAGATGGGTATCAAATAACTTCCATACCCACTTCACAAAGCTAATTCTAATCGACATCATGTTTTACATTTATAAGATTATTTTTTGGGTGAAGAAAATCGACCAGACGAATTGGCGTGAAAATTGGAAGAAAAATAAGTTTCACTACATAAAATGGCGGGTGATCCGGCTTTTTTTAATTTATTGATATAGTGCAAATTAAAACCAAAATAACGTTTGCATTTGCACCAAAGTTTGAATCAACCGGAACTATGATCTAGAAGTAAGGAATGTTAATAAATTTTAAAAATGTCTAGTGTGTGAGAAAAATTTGTCAATTCAAATCACGCTCTACATCAAAAACCGAACGCAAAATTCGTTGAAAATCACTGATTCGCTATTTTAACATGTGACTTAAGAAATTGAGAGTCGTGTCGTAATCAAACATGTGTTGTTTAGAACACTACAACCAACTGTCAAACCCCAATTGTCTAATTAGAATAATTACTATGGATATACAACAACTTAGATTTATTTTACTTTAATTAGTAAAAAGAATTCAATTAAAATTAATTATTATCTTCAATAAAAAAACAACAATTTTCTAAACAATAGTGTTGCAAGAATCTTTTAAAAAAACTTCAATAAAAAAAAAATGAAGTAATAGGTTAAGTCGTAATAGTCGTCATTAGGACGGTGCATAGACACAATCTGTCCGTAGCCATACTATGAAAAAAACTTTTGCTGTTTCAAACACCACCTTTTGAAAACCAGCTAAAGCTTCTCAAGTAACGACAAATGTCCCTGACCTTCAACGTGGGAAAATACGCCTCATGGGAATTCATGGGAAAAAACGCCCAGTCTGACACCTGATCCAGATGACACCTACAATCACGTTGATATCTCTGCGATTTATTGATCAGATCCTCTTGTATTTGTACGCGGATCCGCCTCCTTTTGGAAAAGCAGTTGAACAAACCAAAGAGTATTTCCACCTCAGCCATATTTGGTGACACAAGACAGGACACTTCCATGACGAGCGAGTTCGTCGGTCTTGAAGTTCTCCGATATACCAAAATTTTAACGACGTACCTACTTCAAGTTTTACTCTAAAACAAGAATTTACAACAATTTTATTTCGGTTTCGGCCTTATTTCAATTCATTATCAATAATTCATTAATATAATACATGTCAACAAACAAACAAAAAAACATTTATGTATGCTACATGTCAATCATCCAATTTATAACATTTTCTCAGTTAATTGCTTTGTTGCGTCACACAAACAGAAATACATGTTTCTATCTACATAAATAATAAAAATTTTATTACATAAAATTTTTGTCATAATATTATATGTAGATATAATACGGTTGTTCAAATTTATAAGAAGCAGAATGGTTATCTTTAGTTGTAGAGGGGAATATTTTTTAAAATTTGCATTGTAATATTAATTACTGTTTTGATTGATCCGCAAATAAAGTTATTGTTGTACTATTTGAATTTAATCTATTTTTATGGACACTACTCACTGAACAGACTGTTATGACTTATGATTAGTGTAATAAATATGAGGGTAATGCAGTTAGAAATTTCTGATATAACTATGGGAGTCGATAACAATGTGGTCACGATGCTCATGCTTTGGAGACATGTTAGAGTGAGCTTATTCCAATCGTGTGTTTTTTTGTTATTGTTATTGCATGATATTTAAATTTAAATTTTTCGTTAATCTAAATCTTAATTTCTGTTAATGTAATTTTTTTTATATTTTAAAAGATTTCCATGCAGAGATTCCCTGATGTAGATGCAACAATTTTTTTTGTATTATTTCTGTTCAATACTTTGCAAATTTCTGGCACTCAAACAAAGTGTATGTTGAACAGCTCAACCATCTCGTTAAGAGATGACAGACATTTTCGAGCTACTTTAAGCGTGGTGAGGCTCAACTCTAAAACCTTTATTACAGCGTGTGCCGTTTTGATCTTGTGTTATGTTGACAGGCATTGCAACTCAATCTAACGTTACTTAAAATTAAAGTTGTAGTTTAAGTTACTTAGTTTAATATCGATTTTATTTAATGTGACCTATTTTCCACGTATTAACGTCGTATTATGTGTGACGTATTATTGGTAATACCGTTATCGGAATTGGAAGCCCTAGTTTTGGTGGATAGTCAGCTGTCTTGTGCGGGTTTAAGCACACGTCTATCCATCTCTAGGGAAACCTAGTATGCTTACCGATTCCTAAAAAAAATTCTCTTTCTTTCAAAAGCTCCTCATAAATTTTTGTAGTATTAGGCTAGCGTCTAATTACCAAACCCACCTTATCTACGCATGTTCGAGCTGCTACAGATAGAGACAGACACAGACGATACACTTCAAACAAGTATTCGGATTATTTATTAAACAAAAAAATTACCTCGTTTAGTACGTTTCCCAAAGCTGCCAAATCTCTCACGTTCAATAACTTGATTATGAACAAAACGTTCCGAAGCTGATCTAGATAATTTTTCTTTTGATCCATGAACACCCATTGCACTTTAATTTATTTTATTTTTATTATTATATATACAAATGACCTTTAGATATTAAATTATACAATTTAACTTTTTTTTATTTTTTTACTCGTACTGAGATTTCACCACACACTTTTTATACATTTCACCACACATATCAACAACTTTTTTTAATATTTTATTTTCATATTTTCTGCCATAGCTATAGTTTTAAACAAAACTAATTAAATTAGTTTCGTTTTTATTTAGAACTGTTATACATTTTTTATTATTTTTTAACTAGAATAGAAGCACAAAATATTAGCAACTCTTTCTTTTTAACAATTTAATATTTAGAGAAAAGTAAATTTTTATTTGGAACTGACTAGGGAGAGATGAGTGTATTATGTATTACTAATTAATGCATAACAACCTTCTACACAGGATTCATGACTTATTATGTAATCCACTTAATTTATTTTCATTTCATTGTGAAAAATAATTAAAAACTGTAATTTCAATTACAAACGATCCAAAGAAAAATAAAATACAAAAAAAAATAACGAGAAAACTCGTTTAAAAAATTCATTTAATTTAATTATCAAAGATAAGGAAAAACACCCTTAGAATACAATCATTAATTATATAATGAGTCTCACAGACATTTTTATTTTTATATAACCTTTTGAATTGTTTTAAATAAGAAAACAGACTTTAGTGGATAATAAGGGTAATAAAGGGGAACAATGGACGGTATAGAGTTAAATTGGAAAATTGATGTGATTAAACGAAGAAATAAATATACTGCATGATTTAATAGTAGTAATAAAGTTATACTCATTAAGCAGCCAGTTGAATTGGCTTCACTTTTATTAATGGTTTATAATATAGAATTGTTGTTGTTTTTCTTCGAAGAGTCAAAAATACTTTTATGGATTTGTTTTCTAAAACTTTTTTTTACAGTTCACATTATTTATATTTTGTTTATGAAACATTCCGGATTAAAGATGTTTGGAATAACGATTGATATTTCTAGATTCACAGAGATAGTATTTTAAGAGGCTTTTTCGAACAGAAGTAGTTAGTTTTATTTTAGACTGCGATTATGTTTAGTGAAATTAATAGTAAACGAAACGCCCTACCGTGTATATAAAATCGGGTAGCTAGAAGTTCTTTTTAAAATTTGTTTTTGTAAATAAACTTTTAAGTGTTTTTTAATAAGAGATAAACTTTGTGTTGGAAGAATATTCTAGATAGGAATATTGTTTGCTGTATTGTTTTGTTGTAGCTGTAAAACATTTAAGATGTTTAGTATATTAGATGTTTAATATAATGGCCATGAAAAAGACCGCGTCAAGAAAACTCGGCCTCCTAAATAGATGTAAAAAATATTTTACTTCGCATCGATTACTCCACATTTATTAGTCCTATATTCGTCCCTGTATGGAGTATTGTTGTCAAGTTTGGGGCGCTGCATCTGTTACTATCCTAGCTCTTTTGGACTCTGTTCAAAAGCGTGCTATACGAATTGTTGGTGATCGACATTTAACATTAAATCTTGATTCCCTACAACATCGTCGCACTGTTGCTGATCTCCTTTTTTTTGTTTTAAATATCGACGTAAGACGTAAGTGTCTTACTGTTATAGGTACTTTAAAAACTACGCCTACAACAGCAATGGAGATTCTTCATAGCTCATGAGCGCTCATAGACTGCAACTCACAGAAGGATTTAAGGCAGGCAATCTAACCGGACACCTTAAAATTCTTTCTGAATTACAAACTGAACTGCATACATACTCTATTTCGCATTGTATGCCAAAAACAATAGATTTGGACAGACACTTTGATGTGAAGATATTAGTCAAGACATCATATTGAACACTACATACGGCCACTGCCACAAAATACCAGCATCTAGTACACAGATGGCTCTCGAACAAATATGGGCACAGGAGCACGAGTGTGTGGTCCTAGAATAAAATGAACGGTTGCCTTAGGCACCACAACAACAATATTTCAAGCCGAAATTTTTGTCATTAGCAGTTGCGTTCTTCTATTTGCTGAAAGAAAACACCAAAATATTGAAATATATATTACCTGTGACAGCCAAGCATCACTTTTGGCACTAAAATCTATCCGCTTTGATTCAAGACTAGCATGGGAATATTACCAAAATCTACAAAGTCTCCTGCAATATTAGAGTCACACTTGTGTGGGCACTTAACCACACTGGCATATAAGGAAATCTATTGCCGACACTTTAGAGGTGCAAGGCAAAGCAGGGTGCTAGTGAAAAATTTGTTGGACCCGCACCATGCTTCGGAACAGTTCACTCAAAAGCACAATCCAAACATGGGAACAGAAACAAAATGCTAAATTATGGAGAAGCAGAGGGACTTTTACACTCCAAGAAGTTTCGCGGTAGCCTCTCACTTTCACCTTTAAAAACAATCGACTTAAACAGAGTCTATAAGTATTCTAACGTGGTGGATATAGTCTTTTAAGCCACCCTCTTAACAAAATGGGTCTTGTTGTTTCCGACAGCTGTAAATTCTGCTACTCGTAGGCGGATGAAAAATGTTACTTGCAACTGTCCTGAACACTTTTAGCACAGCTACAACCAACTTGATCGTAGAAGACTAATCCTTCTACTACCACAAGACGTCACTCCAATTCAGCTAGTTAATTTTATTAAAAGTCTCAACTTGGATTACAGAATACAACCACTAACGGTATGGACGACGATTGACTAATAAAACAACCAGAGTAAGCACAATAGACCTTCAAGTCACAGTCTCAAGTAAGTCTCAAGATAAAGCTTATATTACTCTAGCTAAGAACCAAACATAAACTTTAAAGCTTTTTATGGCGGCATTGTAGCTACTAAAACTATGTCTGCTTCAACTAAATATAACTACTTGTATACTCTTCAGGTAGAGAGACAAAAATAACATTAGCTAGTTCATCATCTGATTCAGCCATCCAACAACAAATGTAGCGAGCACACTTTTATAAATGCAATTAAAACTGAGACTGTGGATCTCTCGACCATAGCACAACATAGACTTTGTGTAAACCAAACAATTCATTTTGACGATTAGTGATGTTATACTGAAAAATTTTAGCCTTGACCCTGTAGAAAATGTCTGGTGAGGATGTCTGTATAACTGAATTTCACTTGTGGGGTTACCTGGGCAAAGGAAGACACAACGTAACGCAATTATGTTGTGTCTTTAGCAAAGAAACGCATCAATCGACATTCATTACGTCAAAAGGTGTTTTTATTGACCAAGAGTACACCCAAAATCCCCATCTTGCGGTAGGAAAAAGAACAAAAGAGACAAATATGGTATTAATAAAGGCAGCCGTAGCTAGAGCCGATAAAAAACCAATCAACAAGCCCTACGATACGATGAAACAATCATTAGACACTACATATCCCTTGGATAAAACTATCAACCAGCTTATTAGTACAATATATATTTATTTAGGCCACATTGCTACCCAAAAAAAAAAAAAATCTTATATTTGAGGTGGACTCAAACACTGATTCTGTGAGTTAAAGTTCAGTTGCATAGCTAATAGATGCGGTAGATGTAGTTTTTTAATAAAAAAAGTAATGAATTAGAAATAACTGTAATGCTCGTTTTTGGCAATTTTGTTCAAATTGCAATGCTAATAGATTTCCTAAATGTTGAATATTAGCAGGACATTAAATAAATAATTGGACAGTGACAACAAAATAAAAGGGAGAAAAGAAAACAAAGAAGTTAATTTCCAGTGCAATATTCAAATTCTGGGACACAACTTGAACAGAATTAACATATAAGGAGGTATAAAGTCATCTACGGGTAATTTAGTTGAAGTTTTCAAAACAGTCTTAGACATGATATATTAAAAAACGAAATAAAAAATAATTATTCGAGCTGCATAATGTTACGAAGCAGTTGCATCTGAACCGCATTTACTGATTCGACATTGTCGATATGAGTTCTTTTCGATTGGTCTCTCCATGATACACAAATTCAATGGTTGTTTCTTTTTCATTTCTTTCCTCGCGCTTTTTTTCGTAGTGTTTTTTTGTTCTGGTAAAAAATATATTAGTCAGTCAGTTGGTGTTCTGATAAAAAATATATTTCAGTCAGTTGGTGAAAATAAAATACTCATAGGTCGGGTAAAGTTTTTTTGGAACTAAAATTTCTTCATACTCCACGGGTGTGACAACCCCGCGCACTTCAGTCGCTGTTATTGGCACATGAGTTAACGTGAGATATCACATACCACTGGCAATAGCAGTGAGATATCACTAGGCAAGGTGATATCTTAGGGGTGCTGGCGGATGAACTGTATTCAGTCAACGGTAGCACTCTCAATCTTAGCTAATGAATATTCTTTGATGTTGGAACGCTGTAGCTTGCTCGAAGAAACGAGCTTTCATATAACTATATATCTGAGCTTTAATCATAGAAAAATATACTGCGTCCCATAATCAAGGATTATGCCATTAGCTGGACTATTGGCAAACCAATTTTAGTTTTGTTCCTGCAAATTTTTAAAACAAATTTGCTTTTTATCTCTTATTTTATTTTTATTTTCCCTATCCTATCACGAAATATTGGCCTATGTCATATTTTATATGTGATAGGATTTATAGTTTAGTTGTCCATTATTTAACAAAAAATATTAAAAAAACAAAAAAAAAAGATTTGCGTCCATTAACATCCTTAGAACGCATGTTGTTGTGAGACCTTGGTCTTAAAAGGTTTTTATGTGTTGTTGTGACACATATTGTAATGCCTACTACACATCACATTTTATTAAAAAAAAAAAAAAAAATACTAATGTTGAAATTCATTTTAAATTTCTAGATTCAATTAAATAATTGAAAAAATTTAGTGTCTAGAATTGAGGTAAAATTAAAATAATTGAAAGAGAATGAAATTTTTAAGGCATATAAGCAAATGAAAAAAAAATTGTTGCATAAATAACCAGTTTTAATATTATGAAAAAAATGCTGTTTTGAATAGAAAAAAAATTGGATATATTTAAATTATTATGCAAATTTATAGTTTTAATTAGATAAAATAAACTAAAATGTTTAGTTCAAATTTATTAGTGCCAAATTGATTAGGCCATTGAATGTTATATGTAATTTAATGTCAAAATAATTGAAAAAAGAATAAATTTATTATGTTGGTCGTTCCTATTGGATGTTGATTAAATTAAAATTGAATGAAAAATAAATGGTATATTGGCAAATTTCATTTAAATCTGTTCGGTGGTTAATGTTGTTTGCATGCAATTCTGCATTTGTACTGGGCTGGGGAAATACATTCTCGAATCCGTAAGATTGAAGCTAGTCGGAATTAAGCCTCGCAAGGCACGCAGTTACCCTAATGTTTCTAATAGTGATTGTAATATTAGGATCAGTGTTCATAACAAGAACAAAGTGAGTGTTCCATTATTTCAATTATGTATTTAATATCCAGATTCTTTCTGGTATCCAATTTGAAATTTTTATTAAATATTATGCGGGGATTCCTTGTTGAAATTGACAATACTAACAAACCATACTTTTTACTTAACAAAATTATTTTATAAATATTATTTATATATTGTTAGTTTACATTTACTTAGCCCTGGCCAACAAATTCTATCCGCAAGTGACCGTCCTTTTTTGTTTTTCAATTTTCCAGAATTTTCGGAATGTTTTTAGAATTTTGCAAAAGTTTCAATTTTTGATTTCATCATAATTTTTGGAATTTTGAAAAAAGTTTATGTTTTCGATTTGGTTATAATTTTTTGATTTTTCTAAATTCATAATTTTTGGAATTTCGAAAAAAGTTTGAATTTTTGATTTTGATTTTTATTTCTAATTTTTGCAATATTTTTAGAATTTTTTAAAAAAGTTTCAATTTTTGATTTTGTAAGAATTTTCGGACTTTTTTTAGAATTTTTTAAAAGCTCAAATTTTTGATTTTATTATAATTTTTGAAATTTTAAATAAAATTTTTATATTTGATTTTTTAATAATTTTTGCAATATTTTAAGAATATTGGAAAAAGTTTTAATCTTTAATTTTGTAATAATTTTTAGAATTTTGAAAAAAAGTTTAATTTTTGATTTTATTTTAATTTTTAGAATATTTTTGGAATTTTGAAAGAAATATGAATTTGTGATTTTGTAATATTTTCTCGAAACGCTAAATGGAGAGGTTTTTGAGTAGTTTGCTTATTGTATCATCTTTTCACTAAATTAAGTTAATGTATGATTTGTTATAATTTCCCGGAAACGTATTGATGTTTCGTGTTAGTTTTGTAATAATTTTATAAGCAGAGATAAAAAATACAAGTCCTTTAGTAAAGAGTTTTATGTTTGATATACATCACTGCCCGAAGCTAAAAAAAATGTCCTCATAAAAGTTTTTTACCGAATACTATATCAAAATCCTTAATCCAGACCGAAGTCCTGATTTCTCAGGGCTGTGATAATTCGACCTCTTCATATTTTTTGTTTTAATTTTGTGTTTGTTTTTTTTGTTATTGTTGTTTCCCAGAATTGTTTCCCCAAGTTTTACGGGAGATAATGTTGGATCAAGACAAAGCACTGATTAATTTGGTAATGTAATGAACTAAAACTAAACTCTAAACCCGATTGACAAAATTAAATTTATATTTTTGCAATTTGATATGATTTACATTTTAAAGAAATAAACAAAAAATTTATTTTCTTCCAAAAAACGATTTTTCTTTTTCTTTTACGAAATTCAAAGATTTGTTATTCGTTTATTGTATATGAGCATTTTTGTTGTATTTCTAATATAACAAAAATAGAACACATATTTTTCCTTTACTGAATTTTATTTTGGAATCGAATTAAATTACAAAATAAAATTGAAATTAGATAAAAAAAAATTATAATACATGGAAATACTTTAAATTGGAATTAGAACAAGAAAAACTTTTAAGAATTTTTCTTTCGTGAAAACGTATTCTGATTTATTTCTATTTTATTACAGTTTATAAAATTAAAATCGATTTAACATTTTAATTGGTTTTCAATTGCTAAATAAATTAAATTAAATTAATATCCCACACGTCAATTGAAACAAAAAATTTTAGGCCCAACTTTATCAAATTGTAATACATTAAAAAAAAATATGTTACAATTTTGAAATTCTTAATAATTTTTTTACAATCGTTTATGGGTGGGTGTTTGTTTTCTTTACAAGTTTCATTTTATTTACAAAAAAAAATAAATAAAAAACATATAAAAATTAATTAATGACTGGAAATAATATAGAAACTAATATTTTTATTTTCAAGTGAATGGATTAAGTTTTAAATTTTTTTTGTTGTAACCAAAAATAGTTTGAATAACATTTGTGAGCATATAGCGCGAATTTGATTTATTTACATATTTCATGTTTTCAATTAGTTGGTTGGTAGTCGCGTGTTTAAAAGTTATGTTTTTTAGAGAGAAAGTTGTATCATTTGTTAGGTGTGTGGGTGTGTATACTACATTTAGCTAAAAATCAATTCGAACGTAATCGAATTCAAATTTCGAAAAAATCTCATACTTTACCGAAAAATAATGTTTAGTAAGCTTTTTATTATTTTGATTTAAACCCATGTTCTATGAAACACTGACAAATCACGTAGAGATTGTTACACAAAAATAGTTTCACATACATTTTTTTTTCAAATTCTTTAACGAGAATTTGAAGAATTGTTCCTAGAATAAAGGAAAAATGAAAAGCAAACAAAAAAAAACTTTTAGATTGATGACATTTTTCTTTTATTTATTTGATTTTCATCCTTTTTTTGTGAAAAAGCTTTTCTTACCGTTTTGGGTGGGTACAAAAATTTTTTTTGTAAGTTTGATAAAGTGATTTTAATTTATTTGAATGAAAGTAAATTTTTCATGATTTGTTTAATAAATTGTTTTTTTTTGTATTATTAATTCATATGTGAGTTTTATCTTTTTTATCTTTTTGTTGTTTTGGGTTAAAATATTAATCATAGTAATATGATGATTTCATTGACCTTCAAATATTTAATCCGTTCAGTCACGTATTGAATCTTGCTGTAATGCATCAAAGAAACGAGAATGGTTTTAAGTTTTTTGCTCGTTTCAACTATAGATAAATGAATTTAAGTTTTGAACAACCCTTTCCAGTAACAGCAGCTAAGTTTTGAATAACCCTTTCCAACAGTTCTTTGGATAACAAACTGAAAACTTGTAATGAGTCTTAGAAGTTTGTAGGTGGAGCCATGTAAAATGGAATACCGTCCAAAAGTGAGGAGGGAATCTAGAGATGTTATGCTTTGCTAATAATTTCTTCAATTTTAATGATTTATATACAAACCAACGCTACAAGAAATTTAGGGACTCGCAGAACACATAGGTCTTGTAGAAATTGTTTGACTTAAAAGTACGAAAAGCCTCAAGAGTGGCGCAATAGTAGAAAACAAAACCATTTGTTTTTTTGTCCTAAATAATCAAACTAAATTTTAATATGAAATAACATTTCTAGATGATTCACCCTTAGATCGTAAGGTAATATGGCTCGCTTATTGCATTTTTAATTATCACAATCTGCATCCTATAGCATAGTTTGCCATATTTTTCCACTAAAACTGACGTTTTATTCACTGATCCTGTGTATGCTGAAAAAAGAGTCTTGTGAGCTCGTCGAATAAATCTAGTTTACAAAGTTTTTGGAATAATTCGTTTACGATTAGGACTATTTGGGCGTATTTTAATTACCCACCCTCATATTTCATATTTATTTTGTTGTTTTTTGAGAGATACTTGGCTTGAGTTACTTATTTACCTAATAATTAGCCAGCGCAATTTCAAAATATGCAGTAACGCAGAGTGGAACAGTGAATACCACACTAAAATCTACGTCCACTAAAAACTACGTCAAATGATGACGTAATTAAGTAAACCTCACCGAGGTTGGTGTTAGAACAGAGATATTTGCAACTAGTTTTCGTTACTTTGAGCTACTACTTTGAGCTATTGGACACCTACTTCAGTGCGTTTCAGGTTAAAATTTACGCAATCGAAAAAGAAGAAGACTTGAACTGAGGATTAAGCGCACTAAGCTCATTTAACCATCATATTCATAATAGTTTGAAACTGCGTGGAACGAATGGTACAGAAGCTTGGCAAAGGTAATGAGGTAACATGGAGTTATGAAGAAAGCGACAAACAAGCAGGACAGGATGCAACAACACTTTTTGTAGCCCGGCATTATTTTGTGAAATTGGTATAAAATTCATCAAGGAAAAGATGAAATTATGCCGAAGGTTTTAAATATCAGTCAAAACACTAAAAGGTTAAGGCAGTTCACTCACGGCTCGAACTCCTTGGGACCTCTAGGCACAGTTTGAAGTCTTCAAACGCTACAGGAGATGTGTCTGGAGGGAAACCTGACAGACTTTAAAATACCATACAATGACAAAATTTAGAGCCAAAAACTGAAGAAAATTGACATGCATTCCAATATCCAGTTTAATCACCTCGGACACAGATTTATCTCATTAATTTATTCGTTGATAGGAATAGACAATAAATCACAATTAGTTAAACAAAAACAAACCAATACAAACATACTAATAGAAATTATTGAAATTTTGTATTTATTTTGTAAACAAAATTCACAAATCACAATAAAATGACGTCATTAATGTCACATAATGGAATTCGTAAGAACATATGTTTTAATGAATAATTTGAACTCACAGTTTATCTGTTTGTAAATAATGTTTCGGTTATTTATAAATCAATTCAACATTTAAGTTATTTTAAAATCGTAATTATTACTCATCTCATCAACGAACTAAAGGCACTTAAGAAATATGTTTTATGTTTTGATTAATTTTCTTTTCTTTTTTGTTTTTTAAGTATGAAACTGAGTTAGATTTGTGTCCTAATTTAACGTTTTTTACACAAAAAAAATTTATTTTTATTTTTAATTAACTTGTTAGAAGTTGTATTTTATGTTGATGAAATTGTATATTTGTTTAATGGCTGTTTATGATATGTAACTAATGTGTCATTACACTTGGTATTATGTGAACATGACTAAATAATAGTAGAAGCAACGAGTGAGTCATGGGTTTGTTGTTTTGGAGAAAACAAAAATATGGATCGTTGAGAGTCATCAGTAACTGTACATTGCTATCTAATTTATTGGAGTATCAACATCCAAAGTGACGTGACCAGAACAACGTAGTGTGAAGAGGATGGTGGTGAAATATTGATTTTACTCAATGATACTGAGCAACTATCTTATATCAGCTTCGATTAAGGATTCAAGGATTAAATTTTCCACAACTAATCAACCAAGCAGATCAAAAGCTTTCAAAACATAAGAGAATTTATAGTTGGTTCACCCAAAATTGCATCTAATTTTTAAGCAAACAAATATCATTTTTTCACAACAGACGAATCGATATACTGATTTTGCGAAAAATTTAAATTGAAATGTCACATTCCAAACGCTTCGTTAGCCATAGTCGTGGTGCTAAGTGGTGCCAGATATATGGCCAACAACACCATGTAGTGACAAAAACGGCGGCTACTCTTCATATCATCTAATATTTGCAAAATTTGAATTTTCAGTATTTGTTAGCTAAAAAGTTAGTAACAACACAAAAAGTGTGACAACTGACAGCTCAATGTTGTTAAAAATCGAACAAGCAAATTTGATGCTCGGGAAATAGGACAAAAAAAAATTTTTTTAATTTTTTGTACGGCACCCTCCCATTTCGTTTCGCCCTCCGGCCACTTAAATTGCCACTAAAACTAGTAGCGCGCATATTAACTAATAGAATTACTATTTAAATGAAGTTTATATTAATTTAATTTTTATAAATTAAGTCAAAATAAATGTGGTATATCACTTGAACTCCTATGCAATTAGCAGGGACTAGACTACGCGGGGTTGTGACACCCTTAGATTAAAATTGGTGAAAAAAATCTCCACGAATTTATTTGTTTCGAAAAAGAAAGTTGGTGTTTGGATTCTGATAGATTGAGATTATAGAAAGTGGTGCGAGTTGGTGAGACTTAAGTAGCTTGACTTGAATTAACTTTTTATTAATTTGAGATATTTGGGTTAGCATTTGACTTCTAGGAGTTGAGGTTGAAAATAATTAGGACGATGTCGAAAGTTTTTTAATAGCGAAAAACTTCTTTTAGTTTACAAGTCTTTTATACGTACTTGCATGAAATATTCTTCTCACATATGGGGTGGAGCATACATAAGCAGCTTTAAGTATCTTGATTCTGTGCAGCAGAGAGTAGTTAAATTGATTGGTAGCTCGGATCTTACTAATGATCTTGATTCCGTGCAGCATAGGCTTCTAAAGCCGGGCTGATGAACGGGCTTCTAAAGAGATCAAATTTATTTTACTTAGGTCTGCTAACCTATCGCGTCACACCACAGCATCGGTAGCGGTCTATTTTTTTACGATTCAAATAATTAGATGTAGAACTGTAGATTTTCAGCGCGAATTTTCTCATCAGAGTATCAGAGTTCTCAACAGAGCATCTCTCGCATCTCTGGAGCTCGTTATTATCGTGGGTTTTCCCTGATAACTTTAAAGTTCAAAGTCGGAGTTTACGAATTTCTCAAAGAAACTTAATTCTCAATCGATTCTTATCCCTAGTTAGCATGCTCTTCGGCTATTCAGGAACATTAATTTATAATTTATTATATTAACACTAAACATGCCTAACTTTGAATAAAAAAAAATTATTACTTCAACTGTTTTAAAAAATGAAAAAAGAACGTGAAATATTTTATGCAATAAAACAGTAATAGATTACATATCGTAGATCAATTTAAAATTTAAGTTTAATGTAATAATTCATGGTAAAATGAAAATAAGGTATTCTCACTAGAGTGACAGCGATGCCATTTTGATTTTGATTGACGTCACTCAGAGTTTTATCATGGTATAACGAATATTTTCATTTTACCATGGTATAATAGCATATTCTGCAATTGCGTATTGAAATATTTATTTTAGTTTCAAATAATTTGTAAATAAAATAATTTTGTTTTATGCATTCATATTTGTTTTCAATTTAAATTACTTGATTTTAGAGAAAAGCGTCTTCGTTTTTTTCTATGATGCATCTTTTTTCATCTACCCAATGAAATATAATATTTTAATTCTAATAAATCCATTTTAGAGTTTTTTTATTTATTAGGAGTTATTTTATTAAATGTTAGTTACATTATATTGTATATATATAATACAAAACACAATAATAAATTCTTCAAAATTAAACAATTCATAGTTATATAAAAATTGTCGTTAACAAAACGTTTATTTTTTAAATTTTCTTTGTTGATATTAGTAATGTCAAAAAAATTTACGAAAAAATGCACATTTTTTTTTTTGATGTAAATCCATGGTATAACGATTATTTTCATTTTACCATGGAGTTTTATATAATACGTTTGTTGTTATCAATGAGAAAAGCTATTGTTTTTAAATTGAAAATATATTTAGTATGATTTATAAATTAATTTATTAGTTAATGAAATGATTGAAATTAATTCATTTATTAATTAATGAACTTTAGTATTTGTTTTACTATTAAAACATATACAAATTTAAATGCCGAACTACGTTAAAACCAAAAGTTTTCAACAAATGTGAAAAATCATACTCAAAACATAAGGTTTTTTAATTTTTTTGTAGTGGATAGAATCATGTGGAAAAAGAAAATGTTCGTATTTATTATAAGATAGTTTGTTCCTTACACTTCACTGAAAATGATTGGACTTTAAAAGACAAAATTTTAAATACTCTAATGAGTAAAAGATCGTTGAATTGATCGTTGAAAGTGGAACCTTATCTTAGAACATACAAGGAAGTGGTTACTTCCAATATTTGCACATATAAAGCAACGGTTTAAAATCGGTTTAAAAACATAAGTCTGCTTATGAATCGATCGATGCGAAAAGAAAGTACTGGCAATTCTCAAATTATTTGAGAATGCAAACTCAGTCATTCTCTCACCATTATCATTGTTGGTGTTGATTTCATAACCTCCTCCAGTGCTATGTAGAAAATATTGACGGTCTTAGCTTCAGTAGGTGCATGCAAGGCAATAAGAGAAATATTGTTTTATGTACCGCGTACCCCTAAGTAGCAAATCCTCTCATTGACCAGGATGAATTTCAACACGGCTTCTTGTATGCGTGCACCAACAAGGAAACCAGTACTAAATTCTTTTCGAGAAGAATGACCACTACTGCATAAAGAGTGACTATTCGAGTTTTGTTTTCCGATTATTGGCTGGCTAATTTCTTGCAGAGAAATGATATCCATCCTACGCCTCTCAGTCTCTGTTTCTAGGCTTATTAAAGCATCATGAGCGATCAGGCTGCACACGTTTCACGTTCCGATATTCGGAAGTTTGGTTCTTTCTCACGTCCAGGTAAAACTTCTGTTGTTTTGTTAGTGTCTGGTATTCCTTTTTTGGTTATCAAATTTAACAAAGCTTTTTTTCGGAGTGATGGTATTAACCTCAGTCCCAACCCAAATTTTCGTTAATGGTTCTGTTATGATGTTAAGGTTATAAGAAGTTTTAAGGCGCCAATTCGCAGTGATGTAGCGTAATAGACTAAGCAGTTTTTCTCTGCTTGTCTCCGATACACCAACCTAATTCTGTCTGCATTACCCCTGCAGCATGGCGTAGACGTCGAATTTTCTACCCTGCAAAATGTTCTTTAGAGTTAGAAAACTTAATAAACAAATTGTTAATGAAAAAAATAAGGAAAACCATAACGTAAAAATTATGTTTTCTCTAATTTTCAAATTAAAACATATTTTGTTTTTTTATATTTACGCCGGATGACGTCACACAAAATTTTCGTTTAGCTGTCAAGAATACCTTATATTCGTTATACCATGGTAATAATTGAAAAAAAAATAAAAGTTATTATAAAAAACCAACACGCTTAATTTTTGCGCCTGAACAGTTGGCGCAACAACTGGTTTATATTATTATATTTCTATTATTCATCACATCGCCTGGTTAGATGCAACGATTTTGGTGCAACGATTTATCTTTATCATAAACTTAGATTATAGTCACTATATGGTGGTTTGGATCATGGAACTGGAGGTTTGGACCAGTTACAAATAAGGGGGTGAGTGATTTTTTTAAATGTAATAATTATAATTGATGTGGTGGTGGTGATGGTCTTGGTTCCTCCGGGTTTTGGAGTTGTCAGAGTCCCTATTCGTTGCTCATTTGGGTCCGTTTTCTTCTGAAGTTTTTGCGTGCAATACAGCATTTGTGATGTGCTGAGGAAACATATTCGAACTCACAGACTAAGACTAGTTAGAATCAGTTTAAGGCACGCGACTCTTTGGATGTTCTTGATTATGATTCCACCATCAGTTGAATCAAAACATCATGCTGATACTAACTTTTGTCAAACAAGTTTTACGTAAAATTACCAAATTTAATTAATTTATTATCATACCAGTGATATTATACGATTAATTTAATTAATTTAAACCAAAAAAATACTTGAACCACACCAAACCTTGAAAAAAAACATCGATCTAGTAATAACAAAAAACCTATTGTACTTGAATATGGTAAAATTAATTTCTTAAAAAATGTTATCCGGTCATCAGTTTCGCATAATTTCACTACTTGAAATAAAAAATAAATATTTATTTTATTAAAAAAAAACAGTGGTGGTGGTGACTTGGTGGCCTTTATTAATCTCAATTCATACAAAAAAAAATATTTTTTATTTTAGCTGCGAAGATTTTATCATTTTGTTTTGTGTTTTGTTTTGTTTGCAACATTTTTTAACGGGGTGATTGTATAATTTTGAAAAATGAATTGTGTGCTAATTCACATAAAAAAATCTAATGATATTATTGTTTTCCAAGCCTTTCACCCAAGGTGAATAACAAGTTTTTTTATACATATCTCTCACATTTGTTAAGATAGGACAACCTAAAGTTCTGAGAACAAAACTAAATTAAATTCTCTAAATACAACAATTTAACAGAAATCTCTAAATGCAAAACATATCCGTTAATAAATCATTTAAAAACTTGTTCGAGCGTTAAGTACAACTATTTGTTACTAACAAAAAAATATATAACGTTAAAATACAGAAATCTGAAAAACACATAAAGCCTGGGGCGATTTTTTTCGACTTATTTTTTTTTATAAAAATATGTTTGCATGAAATGGAAGTAATATGCCGAATGGAGATTGTGGAATAATTTTTTTCGAGTTTTGTTTTCATTTTGAATTTACAGAAAAATGAGATTATTTTAAAAAACTATTGATTCAATTCCTGATGTTGGATTTAAAAGAGACTTATATGAAAATAACTATGCATAATCATCAAGAGCAATTATTTTAGATTTTGATTTACAGTAACGATGTCTTTTTGTTCTAAATGGTTTGACTTTAGTCCGACTATATTAATCACAACGTACAAGAAGCAATTTTATTATATTTGAACGAATTATTTTCTGGTTGGGTAAGATGAAAATATAAAAAGTCCGAGCGGCAGGTATATCCGCTAGAAATAGGTAGATTTCGGGATCAGACACTTATGTGTGCAATTAGAATCGGATTTATCAGATTACTTTAAAAAAAACTAAGATTAGATACAAATAAAACTAACAATTCCTTTTAAAAAACATATTGTGAATTAATGGAAATGAATGTAAAATTAATTAAAATAGATATAAAATTAACTAAAATTATGCGAAATCTACCTAAAAAAATTTAATTACCGCCACTGAGGTAGAGCACAAGATTTTTTTTTTTGTTGTTTTTCGTAGGAAGTTGGAAATTTTCACCGAAAACATTTGAAACACGACTTTAGCATTAAATAATTATATATCAAATAATTAAAATAATTATTCTTATTTTGTTGACTTATAATTTTTGTTGCAACTAACACTTCTAACAGTCTAGTTTAAACTAATTTAGAAACGATTATAAGGTGATAATTACCATTGCATAATTTCAACGGTTTTTTAAACCATTTTTTGCTTCTAATATGATTACAACTATCCATACGCATACATCACATATATAGGTGCATACAACTACAACAACGCAAAACATTTTTTCCAACCAATATTTTCAACAAGTTAAGAACAATTTCCATACACACATTGTTTTAATTATCATTTCCATTTGCAGATCTATTATCTCTCTATTTCACGTATTTTACTAACATTTTCTTACATAAAAGTAAATACCTCATTAAATATATGCAATCTTCTAAAAACCGCTTGGAAATTTAGTTTAACCCAAAATGCAATTCATTTTGGTAAATAGAAAATGTAATTTTTCTATGAAATCTACCTATAAAAAAATCTAGCTAAAAAAATATTAGAAAAACATTATCAATCTCATAATATTCAAATGTTGTTTTTTTTAAACAATTCGAAAACAAAACAAATACCTATAAACAAAAACCAGTACTTAACTCCTTCTTTTCATTTTCCCACAATTTTTGTTTTTTTTTTAAATAGACAAAGAAAAAAAACTTTAATTTGATTTTAGGGGTGATGTATGTAGTTTTATCTATCTACAATAAATTTATTTTAAGGTTGTTTGGGATTACGGTTATTTTGTTTAATGTTTATAAGTTTAACACTTATCTGTAATTATTTAGTCTAATTGATTGGTAAAAATACGTTTCATATACTTAATTTTTTAAGCGCCCATTGTATGCATGAATTTAGATATGATTTGTTTTGTGTTTTTATTTATTTATTTTTCAATTTTTTTCGGTTTTTATAATTTTCTTAGTGGTATTCACTGGCTTTAGATTTTTCACACAATAGGTGTAGTATAATGCTTATAAAATTGGAACCTATTTTGTTAGAATGTTGAAAATCTCTGACGTTATAAATGAAAAATGTATCTAAGAGAAAATAGGATTTTAAACAACATAAACTCAAAAATGATGAAAGCATAGCCGTTTGCGTTTGTATTGGTTTCAACAAACTTAGCGGCTCAACCTCTGGACTTGGATCATTTTTTTTTTAAATTCTGGAAAGATTTATATTTGAAGTACGTGAAAAAAAGTTTTCAAATATGAGCTTGGCCATTTCAGCTAGATCAAGGGCAGCAAAGTTTAGTAAATTTTTAAAACAGCTGATTTTTGAGGAACCTGAAACGCCAAAGTTGTCATCTGGATAAAAATGATAGAAAAAGGTTTAAATATTCAATATTTTTAAATTTTATTAAAATATTATTATTAAAACGGAAGTTATAGCGCCCTAGATTATTCGACTTTTTAGGCTCTAGCCGCTTAACCGGTACCCGGATATGGCCAGTTCACGAACTTGTCCAAGACATTATTTGCCGAAACATACACAGAAAATTATTTTGGTGTAGGTCGAAAAATGCGACCGTGAGAGTGCCGCTAAATTCCGTTATACCTCATATCGTTATATATATATATATATATATATATATATATATATAATTTTTTTTTTTTTTTGTTTTTCCATCTCCGCTTATCACATATAGTCGTTTGGCATCAAAATTTTTCCGAAATTCCGAGATGAAGCCCATTGCAATAGGTAGATTTTTATATGAAATCTACCTAAAAAAGATGATGGAAGCTTTCCGCCCTCTTTGTTGTGATAGGTCTTCGAGTATTTTGTTTGAATTAAATATTAATTAATTATTAAATAAACGTAAATATTTTTTCCCCTGCTAACAACTTAATTTCTTAAAACTAAAATTTATCTGAAAGAAAAATCTTGTTGAGAAGTATAGAAATTTGTAATCCTCTAATAGTGATTTTTACCGTCAACACAATGGTGCAAATATATCGTTAAGAAATCTTCCCTTGGCAGAAAAAAATCGAATTGCATCATATAATGGACCTTTTTGTTGGTTATGGTTTTTGAGATTCCGATAAGGATGCTTCATCAGGACCGAATTTCAGTCAGGTTATCATAAGAACCCCACCTTCTACCGCCCATATGTGATAACATAGTCCGTTGAAATTCGAAATGAAGTCAGGTGGATCGGTATCGGAGTACATCGTTTGACGTTCATGCCGCCAACTCACATTTCACGCACAGAATCTAATTTCTCAACACAGGTTGTTTTGAATTTCTTTTCAGTCTTTCAAACAACAAGAGCAGGAAAATGCTCAAACGCTCTAAACTCTCATTTGTTTATTAAATTTATTTCGCTTCACTTTTATTTTTTGTACCGTAATTTCGAGTTAAATTTTATATTTTCAAGTCGGATTTAAGTATAAAAGTATTTGTCAATGAATTTTGGAGTTGTTTTGCTTTTTGTTCTGGTTTTTTGTGCCAAACGATGTCTTTTTTTCTATACAGTTTTGGTTTCTAAACACAATCTTGTGGGCCGATCGAAAACTCGATTTTACATCATTCGTCTACTCTCGGTTCTTGTTTGTTCGATAAGTTTAGTTTTTTTAATCTTTTAAGATATAAGGCCGACCGTTTACCATAATCGGTGAAACGTACATTAGACAAAACTGCTTGTGCTTCTAAATTGAAGTTTGTACAACGTTTTTTTTTGTTTAAACGCCTAATTTAAGTTTTTTTGCTCGATTATTTCACGATTAAATCAGACTCTTTATCTTTGGGTGTGGGTTGGATGCTTTGACTAATCTTTTATTTTAATTTTCTCAGGACAAACGTAGTCAGGAAGCCTGTTTCTTTCACCCTGTTTGCCACTCCAACCTTTCATTATGGCTACCAATTA
This sequence comes from Diogma glabrata, assembly GCA_963693315.1. NCBI lineage: Eukaryota > Metazoa > Arthropoda > Insecta > Diptera > Cylindrotomidae > Diogma > Diogma glabrata. The sequence continues at coordinate 77,312,580 of OY856186.1, read as the reverse complement.
CAATACAATAGCAATCCTTAAAGGTAATAAGTCCACAAGACCACAAGCAGTCGTCGGTACAAGCCGACCGTTAAATCAAATGAAAGATAATTTTAAAAATAATTTAGGTGTTAACGACAGGTTGGTCAGTCTGCCAGCGTAGCAACCAGAATAAACTACGAGTGTCTTAGTCAGGAGGAATACTTTAATAAAAGTAATCAATATTTCTTACTCAAACCAAACGTGAATAATATACAACAACAGTGAGCACTAGTTCCTGAATTCCCACCATCAAATACCATTGTTAATTACCGTCGTAGGATATCAATCGTACTGTAATTTCAGCACTTACAGTCAACATCGGCCATAAACTAACAACTTTTATTAGATTGGTATCAATACATAAGCATTCTCAAAATTTTCTAGGTGTCGGTTTTATGTTACCAGATATGAAAAACATGATAAAATTTCATTCGGAGATGGCGACCACTTTATTTAATACCACCCAAAATCCAATCGGGTTTTTTCGTGTTTAGCCAGACGATAAACAAATGTCGCTGTAGGATGGATCAGTTCATCTTGAACCTTCATATCTCTGAGTTTATTATGGTTAGAATTATGTTCGTCATAATATAAATAAAATATTTCAAAAGAACACACACAGTTTAACGTATATACATATGCGCACTGTATTTAGATTTAAATGTAAGGCGTTTGTTATAATATCTTATAAGGTGGCATGTTCGATTAAATTATCTGATTTAACAAACAACTGTGTTGACATTGAAATTGATGTCTAAAAATTACACAGCAGATTTATTATTGTTACGCTAGATTTATTAGGTGACTTGTGTAGTAATGTAACTATAAAAAAATATTATTTATTCCTATTTTGAATTATAAAAATTTTGTACGAATATTTACAGGGTAAATGCCGGGAACGATTACGTTTTAATTTTAATGGAATTTTATTAAAAATAATGTTGAGAATTTTCTTTGAGAGAGTAAATGGGGAGTTAATGTATGGATTTGTCTAGTTTACCCAATGTTATTTCATTTTTAAAAATCTGATATCACAAAAAAGGCAAAAAACAAACAAAAACATGATTTGATTATAAAATAAATGCAAATATGTATTTAAGGAAATGAATAAACAAGTATGTAAATGAAAAATGTAATGTTTTGTTTTTGTTCAAGAAACATCAAAGAAAGAAATTGTTTGTTTCCATTTCTTATCTTACATTTTCATAAAATTAAAGTAAACGAAATTAATTTTTCTTTTTATTAAACCAATGAAGGGAACAATTCCTTTTCAAAACATCAAGCAAAAATGATTTAGATTTTTTAATTATATTCTGACACGGTTCATAATTATTGAACCCCAAGCTACTTATGTACCAAGGTTATTAGGCCTGGAAAGCAACATAAGTTCGAGGGTTTATTGCTCGGCGATAGATGTCGCTTTATGGGCGTAATACGCAGTACGCAAAAAATACAAATTCATCCAAATGCATAGGCCAATCCTATTTGCAAATTTCTTTTGTAAATACAGAGAAAGGCAAGAAACCGATGTTATTTTCTTCTGCTACACATGAAAGGGAACAACAAAATTTATAATCGTTTATAAAAAAAAAATTATTTTTATGATCATTTACTTCTAAGAGTAGGAAAGAAATACAGTTCCCACAGAAATATAATTTTAAGCATTGGTTTTATGTAGTTAGAATTTCATTATCATTACAGACGGAGAGCCAGTGAACCCTTTGGTTCAGTCTTTCTGTAAAGCTAGAATTTTTTTTAGCGATAAGTCATGAAATGTGAAATATGGTAGCCACCACCTGGCAGGCATCAGCTCTGCACGTCATCATCCCCTATATTTTTGAAAGTGTAAAAAAAATTAAAAAAAAATTTCTTCCTGTAAGCTTGACATTTTTATATGATTTGCCGGGCGGCAGGTTGTAACTTACATAGTACACACCTTTCGATTCGCCTGGCAGATACTTGTGGTTGTAGTCATAAAAATCGGCTGTCAATTTTTTTTGTACTCTACAATAAATGAGCTAAATCATATAAAAATTTCAAGTTTACAGGAAGAAGTTTTTTTTTTAATTTTTTTTACACTTTCAAAAATATCGGGGATGATGACGTGCAGGGCTGATGCCTGCCAGGTGGTGTTTACCGTACTTCATATTTCATGACTTATCACTAAAAAAATTCTAGCTTTACAGAACGACCGTTACTCATTATGAGACATTATGAGACTTTAGCTAATGATATCTATTTTAAGAAAGATTTAAATTGTTTAAATTAATAAGTTTTTCAAAATTTAAATTTCCAAAAAAAATTCAACGCTCAAAACACGAAAATTTAATGTGCGTCGAAAATATTTATGTGAGACTAAACACAAAATAAAACGCGCACACCATGCACATAACCAAGCTTTGGACTACTGTGAGGGTCATAGTGGGCCGATAAGCATGATCTGCAGTTAGAATGTCAGAATGTAAAAGTAAAAACCCACAGTTGATGTATTCAATTTCGGAAAAAATGGTGAGGCAACCCACCAGCAGACATTAAATACACTTCTTCATTCATTACTAATCAAAACACACGAACCACTACATTAACACTTTCTGCTATCATAATAACTAGAAGCTTCAAACCCAGAAACATCTAACTCATATAGGACGGCTCCTGGACAGCGACTGTCTTCAAGGTAGAAACGGCTGTCATTTTCCACTTAGTAGCATGCATTTAATGCTAAAATATGCTAACTATCGAAACAAAAAGTACGGTGTCGGTACAGATCAGCATGGTCAAGCAGGCTTCTAGCCATCGAAAGTCAGTAAATGGAATGATACAGTGGTGGCGAGCTTGGTCATCGTACCACCTCCCCCGGTAAGCCAAAATCAAAATATGAGTAATCAGTTGCCTCCTGATACGCTTTAAAGAAACTGAAACTGCCGTAGATCACCCTTAAAGGTCTTGCCGAAGGCAGGCAAAATTCAAAAACCAAAGGCTAACTCTAATGGTTTTATGCCTTATTATTTTTTGCTAGTAAGTTCGAGGAGCTTATGATAATGATGGCGATAAGGTACTGATAATCACGGCAAAAAACGCTCAATAAACTAAACGTTTAGAAATCAAGTACCCATTATTGAAGCATTGCTCAAATCTGCCATAAACAATCTCACAGGAGTGAGATGCGTCAAGGTACAGGTCAACAACGTAAGTCAGACATCACCCGTCTTCTGAAACAAACGTTAATGAAACCATTTAAAGACGACGAATTGCAAAATGGCGAGGATAAACGAGTTTAACTACTGTTCCCAAATCTACGAAGGTCGAAATAATGAAGTGAAATGTATTGTCTGCATCAGCATACGAAACATGGTAAAAATCTATGATAAAACGGAAGAGATCTGTGAAAAGGAAAATAAGATATGTTCTGCTAAGCCAACGCGAAACGAAACAAGCAAATCCCAAACCAATACCATCACAGTCGGATCCCATAACAATATCTAGGTTCGGTATGAAAACGTACGCACAAATGTTAAAAGATATGAAAGCTAACCTGAAAGACTAACAGTTCGAACTAATTCTTAAGGACTCCGCGAATGTTATAGATAGTTATGTCAAGAAATTTTTAAGGAGTTTTGCGATATAAACAAGATGACCATGCGTCAATATATCTGCTTTGCAGTCCGGAACCAATTTCCTACAAATCAGGTAGTTTAAAAAACTCGGACGACAATAAGCAGTCTTTAAGAACAATCAAGTTGTTTGAAGCGTTTATAGCGCTTGGCCACATCTAATGGATGGAAAAGATTCGGATATTTCAGATTCCTTGATTTTGTAAAAAGTTTAATCAAGAGACTGCAAAGAGGTACCAACATCTGCTTTTTGGCAGCCAGGAAGCACGTAAAGTAGGCAGCTTAGGAGAGGTAGTAGTTGACCAGTTTACAAAAGAGTGCTAAGCCCGACTTCTGCCCGTAATAGTTAAGTGCAGCCAGATCAATCCTAGACATTACCAGGTAGCACAAGCCCTACTGACACATACAGTTAGAGACCAGTGGACGTAATATTGATCTGCGAGTATTATAGGAACCTCTGTTGCCGATCGGGTCTGGATGGGGGATACAAAGGTCAGCATGGGGGAAAAGAAAGGCGCTAAGATAGAAAAAAATACAAGCATCCATCTTCTGCAACGCATGTGTGGCGTGTACTGATCGCTTGAGAAAAGAGTGGAAAAAGGAAATGAACACGAATGAGAAATCGTGAGGACTATCAGCAGTTCCACATTGGTTACAGGCAAAATATCGAACGAAATGCAGAAACCAATCACTACTGGTAAGAGCAAATCATTCCAGTATTTCAGAGATGACGTTCAAAATTACTCATGTGGAAAGCTGTACAAAATTGTACTTACAATTGTACTTACTAAAGGGTGGTCAATTAGCTGCGCCAGTGTTTCCAGAGATAATATCTAAAATTTCGTCTAGACTTTTACCACACCACGAAGACTTCTTTCTCCCTCGCAAACTGCAAATTGATGTTAGCTCAATTACGGATGTCACTATCGAAAAGGTGTTAAATGCAGTACTCAGGTTATCGGTAAATAGCATGCCAGGTCTGACCGCAGCCCTCTAGATATCGTAGGTTTTGTCTTTTAAAAATAAACTGTGACAGTGCATATTTGATGTTACTTCTTGATTTTATTATCCCTGTTAAAATCACAAAATATCACGTTTGCGTCACCAATTTAAGTTTATCAAATAACTATTGATCATTAATTTTTTACTTTACCACAACTTTCAATTGTGTAAATTAATGCAATCTAAAGAGAATAAAAAAATTTCACATGCCCCAAATTTAGTGTTTTCTTTTGATTTGGACCATCCTCTATCTAAATAGCCATTAAAAACAAAGTATGTACATGTCTGTGGGTGGGTGGATGGTTGACAAAACCGCATAGGATCTTGATGAAACTTTGGTATTTTATCCAAGTTAACTCGAAAATGGAAGATCTGGATTCATTTCAAAATTGAACAAAATGGCAGAAGGTCTGTACCGAACACCTGTAAGTTTGAATCTTCAATAACTTCTAATCCTGGCCTTCAATGAAACATGGTATATTATTTTGTTTTTGGTGTATGTTACGTTTCCGCGTCACAATTACTTTAAGTATAAGGAGACAAAATTGTTTTTCCAATTTTGGTAATAAACCAATCTCATATTGATAATGACTAAAAGTCGAAACCGGTCTATGTTTTATTATAAATTATGTTTAAAAATATAACTACATTTTAACAAAGTGTTCAATGTTTTTTTAATTTATTAAATAAATTACGTATAATTTTATGTCACACGGCGGTAAAGAATAGTGAAAAAATTTTGGTAAAACAATTTTGTCTCCTTATACTTATGGTATATTAAGTTTTAGTACTGTTTCCGATGTTTCTGCATACCAACTTCCGGTTTGTCACTTTTGGTATTTTTTAACGTGCTCATCCCTACTGTAGCCTACTGTTTCAAATCGATGTTTATGAAACGTCGGTAAAAAATTTCAATCGATATGAGAAAGATTTCATTAGCTTTTGAAGGTACGTTAGAGAAAGGGTGGAGGTCCAACATACAACAGATGGTTTTTTAAATTATGTTTTTAATGTTTGTTGGGAGCACACAACTAGGGTTTCTAAATATCCGACCTTTTTGATTATCCGGATATCGAATACATAAACAATAAATTATCCGGATAATCCGCATATCCGGATAATCAAGCAATAAATAAAACATGTAAAACTTTGCGGTATTTAAATCATTTATGTATATTTTTCGTGTATCTATATTAGCTAATTTTTATACATAGTCACAAAATAACAAAAATAGTAACAAATCATAAATAATAATTATAACAAATTAAAATTATTGATAAATTTCATTAAATTAATGAAGTTATTGATGCATTTATCAAAATGCATATTTTAGAAAAATTATTGCATTAATTAATTAATTATTACAATGTCTCGAAATTGAGTCGAGTTCTAATTTTTGTCCTGGTAAGACCAGCATTTGAAAATACCCGCTCCGTTGCAGTCGATGTAGGTTTTATCGGTAATAATACGCAATATAGAATATTTAAATTGCCCGTCCGTTTTTTATAGTTATTTAAATAAATGAAATCTCTTTTCGGCAATATGGAACTTCCTTCATTCTGCTTCTCAACATGAGTAATTAAAGCAATAGCATTCTCAAGTACTTTCTGCAGTCAAGATTTCTTATACAAACTTCACTACTTAGACTTTCTTCATCTTCACTTTCAATAGTAATTTCATTAGTGATTTCCTCACAGTCATAATTTAGAAGTCCAGCTCTCATAAACTTTAAAAAAATAGCCAATAAGCCAACACTTTAGATTTTATTGACAGGGCCACAAGTTTATAAAACATTATTTTTTTAAAATTAACAAAGCATTAAATAAATATTAGTAAAATATCTTTATACTGCAGATTCACGAAGTTTTTCATAAAATATTCAATGATTACAGTTTTCAAAACATTAAAGTTGTAAATAAATTTTTAAAATTTATAGTCACTTCACTGCACTAATAAACTTTGCAACGCAAGTTAATATTTATTTGAACTTTTCAACGCAATTTGAATATTTTTTTACAAAATAAAGGGTTTTTTAATATTCGGATAGTTGTAAAAAAGTATCCGGATAATCGAATAGTCAAAATATGGTCGAATAATCCGGATAATTCGATATCCGGATATCCGGATTAGAAACCCTACACACAACATTCGTTCGTGAATTAATTTTGATCAACAGGCTCGCAATATAGGCTTCTTCATATTTTTTAATTAATTTTAAAGAATTGAATGATGTTCGAAACCAACTAATTGAAGTGAAGTGGAGTGAAACAATTGATATAAAGTGAAATCGTTTCAAAAATTATATTTGAAAAAACATTTATATTTATACACAATTAAATTCTAGATGTAATTTCAACATTAGTTTTATTGATAACGGTCCCTCTAAAGCACAAAATAATCCAAGATAAAAAAATACAGATACTTTTTTCATATGTTCTGTAATTAATATGTACATATTTACATTTTTTGCTTTTCATTTAATTGTTTGTAAATGTTCTCATGTTATATAGAAGATGAATAATATTAAATTACAAAACCAAATTTATTTTATTCAAACTTAAAACAATTTACCTTCAAAGAAAATGGTGGATTGTGTCTGATCTATGACGAGTATCAATGTTGTTTAAATGTAGTACGCATAAAACCAAAATGGTCAAATATGTACACCAAAAACTGAAATTGTTTTATATACATTAACAACATATTCAGCAATCAATTGAAGCCATATATATCTCCATTATACATTAATTTTAATATTAACGACTTTATGTAACGTTGTGAAAGTAAATATTCTTCCCGATTTGTAGGAATTTGCATAATAAATGAATATACAGTTTCTTCACATAAGGTAATATCGTCGCTTTAATAATGAAATAACGTATGCCATATATACGTTGTTTTTATATAATGAGTGCGCTGCATTCCCCATAAGGATGTCTATAAAGTGGCATTTTAACATTTTCTAATTTTTTTATAACTGGGGGTGAAAATTAATATATTGTTAATTAACGTACATGCAAATTTGAATTCGGTTAAATATTGAAACAGCGTAAATGCATGTACGGTATTTCAATTCCTACAGAATAATAACTTGGGTAAAATCAGTGTCGTATACTTTACATACATTACGATCGCCACACGAAATGGTAAATCTAAAATATTGAATAAGCATCATTCATTACTACATGATATGCCGGTTCATATAAATAAATAATTGTAAGGATATTATGCGTTAGTTCAATAATAATTAGTTTTAGGCTTAATCGTACTTCCATGCAAAATAAAATAACGTATATGAAATATGAAATAACGTATAAGGTACCTGATTGACTTTTCACCTCTTTTTAGGTAGAAAAGCCAGCAGGTACCAATGTGAAATTTTAATATGCTGTGGGGAAATTAGTCAAGATTAATTGGTTGAAATTTTTTTTCCAATGTCTTTATTAATTCAAAAGTGCTGCCGAGTTTATGAAAATCAGAAAATCGAAAAATCTTTAAACCCAATTATCTCGAAACAACACTTTTGCGAATACGTTGTTTCATTATTAAAGCGACGATATAATAAACAATAATTAAATATACATAATCATAAAAATTCATTAAAAATTGTATTTAACATTTTTCTTCTGTCTGTTGAGGCGGATTTGAATAAATAGGTCTGAACAACAATAAGTTTTGATATCACTTTATTTAGATAATTTTGTTAAAGGAATCTTTGTGTCATTTTAGTGCCAACTTTTAATTGTAATCAGCTACAGATCAATATTGTCCAGTATGTGTGGTGTTGTAGTACCACAGCCTTTTTTGTTGAAACGGGTCCTACAAGTAGTGCTTAGCGGTGACCATCATAACATTTCAATGGATTGTTTAAAATTAATGAATCACTAAAAATTTACTAGTTCAATAGTTAATCTAGTACCTGGTTGAAGCTTTTGTTTTGCAAATAAACAAAATGGCAGAGAAAAACACTAGCTTCTGGTTTATGTTAACGAAATTACAAAACCTTGTTTGCATCGTTATTATCATTAATTTCAACAATACTTGGTAGGCGCAACACGTCATATTTAAAGCTAATACAAAAACATATAGCTACAGCAAGACGGTGACGCGAACTCATGAGATTTTACCCATCCATTAATCATCTACGTAATTTTCACTGCTATCCTAGCACATGTCATAGATATAGCTAATACTAAAAATAGCTACAGCGTGACGGTGACATGAATACATAGTTTTCCCAATACATAGATCATCCAACGCGTCTACGTAGTTTTTACTACTGGGCAAGTACAACACGTCAGACTTATAGCTAATACAAATATATAGCTACAGCGTGACTGTGACGCGAACATCCCAATCCAAAAATAAAAATGCAGTAGGTGTATCTATTATATATATTTAGCTAGATTTCATATTTTCTGCTTCTACTTATCATTTTTAAAATCGTCTACCGTCATTTTTTAATTATTTAAAAAAAAAAATATCAAATTAATTAAATAAACATTTCGTTTTTTGTTGAAATATTTTGTGCTATTATGAGAATGAATACATATCAAATCCATGAAAAATTAAAAAAGTACTAAAACGTAGGTGTTTAGGTCGAATTAAGATCAGTGGAAAACTGAATTTCAAAATAATCAATAAAAACCAAACATTTATATTGTATACGAAACACCTAATTTCGTTTTGCTCCTTTCCTCCCATCCTTAACTTCGAACATTACAAAAGAAAAATTTGAAAAAACTCACGGTTATAGGAAATGTTGTCAAAAGTGAATGAAAACTATAGCGGACGGTTCAACATTTAAAATGATATTTGGAGGAGGTTGAGAGTCGACATTTTGAGCTTGTGTCATATGGAAAGTGAATTTTTTTCTAGTCCATAACAATTTCTGTTGTAATTGTTGTATTCTGTTGTAATTTTCTAGCAATTTTTGTTGTTAAAAACAACCGTTAAAACAACATATCTGAGTACTTAGGATAAGTGAAAAACTAAGCAACTAAAAGTCTAATCTAAAAATTTTTAGGCAGACTCATAACCCGGGAACCATAGACATCGCTATGCGAACAGTAAGTTATCGATGTATAAACTCTCACAGATTCATTCATTCATTCATTCATTCATTCATTCAATTCATATCACGTTCATATATTATTTACAATTGATGTTCCCTTCAAAATAATTTAATACATTTCTCTCCACTTTTGACGGCAACTCTCGGTTAACGGAAGGAATTTTAAGCGGAATATTTTTTGAAAACTAACTTAAAATATGTAAAATGTTTTGTTTTATTTAATGGTTATAATAAAAGAACATATGCTGTTCACAAGTGTCTTTTGGTTGTTATAATTTTATATCTCAATCAATGTTGTCGAGTTCTAATTTAAAACTTAATTCAATCGACTATTTTTACATGATCAGAGTTATATTAGTCAGCTTTAGGCAAATTGAATAACTGGAGTGTTGTTAAAGTTTTCATTAAAAACGAACACCGTTTTATGGATCGAATTTTTTAAGAACGATTATCATTATATGAATCTATAGTAAATTATTGGGAGTTGTGTGTGACGCCTCAAACAAGGCATTTTTTCCATTTTAGCTTTTCGCTCGTTACACATACCGACTGCAATTTCTTTACAGAACTCGGGCTTCGGTTGGGAACAGTCTAAATTTTGGTAAATATATTAAGATAGTCAGATTTCAGTCATATTATTTTTATTTCGTGGTTAGGTCATGTGAACTGAAGATGTTTTGCTATGGAAAGGCCTTAGAGTGCTTTGATGTTTGTTTTATAATTTTTTTGGTGTTGGAGTATGCAAAAGATTTGTTATGAGAGCCTTTAAAACGCCAGCGGCATATTTCAGGAAACGGTTTTAAATCTAAATTTGCACTTCTTTCCAAGCTTGATTGAAAAAAAATCAGTCCTGATCACTCGAGGGATGTTCGTGGGAATAATCAAATGATTTAGGTGTTAAAATCTACAAAATATATTAAACCCGCCAGCTATTGACATCATGAGTTTGATTGTGGTTTTGTTAAGTTTATATACTAGTCGTTACATCAACCAGTAAATGCTTGCCAAACAACCAGCTCGTTTTTGAGTATACATAGCACAAATAAAAATGACTACTCTTTCAAATAATGTGTGTCATTCCAGCCTCGATTAAATAACAAATTTAAGCTTTTTTCAGTAATTCAAAACCTAACTTAGTACCTAATAATTTCAAGCTTCGTGTAAAACGAAAATATAAAACTAAGTTACTTTATCCAGCATCAAATCAATTTAATAATCGTAAGATCTTTAAAATTAAAACTTTAAAGAGGTAATCAACCAAATAAATTATCAGCGTGGGTATGAAAAGTTTGAATCAGCCACACAAAACCACAATACGCAAAACATTTCTTACAATTTAATTATGCTACGAACTTATGGTTTTGGCGAACAAATGGCACCTAGCTTCCTATTAGGGAAATGACTACCTGCTGCCTGATAAGAAAGATACAATCCGCTTAGTCGCGTTGCACTTTATAGACAACACGGGCAGTAAAAAATTATCTACTTCTCAAAAACGGCAACTCTCAAAAGATGGGAAAAAACTGAATCCCTTGAGATTCCGTCTTTCGGGATTTTTGCATATTCAAAATTTCGAGGTAGTGAATTATAATTCTAAAATTAGTTAATAAGGGTTAGTTATGGAATAAACAATCGGGAAAATAGCATTCACGGCTTTTCTGGCACGCACTAAGGCAATTCCGTAGCGTTTTTTGAATCCCGGGATTGCGGGAAATCTGCGGGGAATCCTGGGAATAAAATTTTTATGGAAACCCGCATATAATTAAGAAAAAACATTTTCAAATAAAACATATTATTCATTTTTTAGTTTCGAAAAGTATTTTAGTACTACAAAAATGAACTCACTAATGATGGAAAATCGAATCAAGACGCCGATGATGTAAGCCCGACCTTTTCCGATTTGTTTAAAACTTCGATAATCGTTAGAATAACAAAAAAAATGGATACATTTTTTTTATGTTTTCACTTGTTTGGACACAGGGTAACTCAAAATTTCTTAATAAATTTAGTGACAATTAAAGATTAAAGTTAAATTGTGCTCGAACGGGTTATTCGATTTTAATAAATGGTGTATTTTTCAGTGTAATTTTTTTTATTAAGTGTTATTTACTACCTTCTAAACAAAGAAAATTTGAATAAAATTGGTAAGCTAGTTCTTAGTAAAAGGCACAAAGTACAAAAAAAAAATCAAACTGATAGTATACTCAAATGCCTTTTTTTCAAAAACGAAAAATAAAGCACGTCTGTAATTTTAATAAGTTTTAAGCAGGGTTGTAACGTATAATACGGTAACGTATAAAACACGTATTATACGTACGTATAAAACGTATAAAACGTACAGTATAAAACACACAATTATTTACGTTTTATACCGTATAAAAGTAAAATCCTTAATGAATAAAAATACATTTATATAACATTAACGCGGGCGTTAACTCGTATCGTACTCGTGATATTTAATATTTATAAAGCCTAGATTTCGGGACTAATAGGAACAGTTGCTTTAGAAAATATAGCGTCGGCATGATAATTTCTTACCCAACTATTCCTATAAGTTCAGAAAACTTCCACATTTAACGTAAATGCTTCTTTTCAAAATATAATTATTTATTTTCAAAACAAATTTAGTCTGCAATAATTTGACATTTCCAACCATACCTATTATTCATCAATGACCAAAAATGAATTTACTCAATAAACTTCTCACTAAACTTTTTCGTTTGACGTAAATACATATTATTTTAACTATTACAACTTTTGTATAAAAAGAAGATTTGATCTGCAAGAACCTGTTATTTTCAAACTGTGTCTATTAATTGGAAGTGGTGCGACCCGGATTCACACAACAAAATTTTTTTAAAAACATCTCTAATAATTAATCTCTAATAATTAATAATAATTTCCCTAACTGCTATGAAAAAACGACATTTATTCTGAAACAACATTATATTTCCAGCTGTTCTTATTAGATAAGAGGAGCTGAAGTTGGATTGAACCATATTTTATATATTCGATAACATTTCCTGATGCCAAATAATTAAGTTCATGAGCCAAATGTTTCTCATCCAAAATGCTTCCCATTAAGTATTAAGTAAATGTTGGAATCAAAATAAAAGAAAATCATATAGTATACGTGTTGAAAAATTCAAAAATAATTTAATTGCTTGAGTTTAAGTGCTCAAAAAAATCTCTAATATATAATTCAAAATTTTCAATATTCAAATCTAGTGAGTTAAAAATTATTAACCAGTTTAATGTACAGTAACATAGTCTTTCGTATAAAGTATAAAAATATACATTCAAATAACATCTAGAATTTAAATAGTTTTTGTTATAAATTATAAAATAGATAAATAATTTATAACTACCTAATTATATGTTTACTAAGTATAAAAATTAAAAATATAATTAATAGAAGTAAGAAGTATTTTTAATTTTTTATGAATGAATTTCAAAAACAAAATCATATTATACGTTTTATACGTTACGTATTATACGTGTAACGTATAAAACGTTTTATACGTGTATATTAACAACCCTGGTTTTAAGTAAATATGACAAACCTTTAAAATAATATTTTTAAAAAAATGAAAGAAAACAAAAAGGTGCTTTTTGAATAAACCATGTTTGAAGAATTAAAATTAAAAAAAAAATCATCTAAAATATAATTTTTTTGTCATTGTAATATTTTTATAAAGCCACACAAAGTACCTTTCAAACAAAAAAAAATTTACTCAAATCGAATAACCCGTTCGAGCACAATTTAATCTTTAATTGTCACTAAATTTATAAAAAAATTTTGAGCCACCCTGTGTCAAAACTAGTGAAAACATAAAAAAAATAAAAACACGCATTAATTTTTATTTGTTATTCTAACGATTACCGAAGTTTCAAACAAATCGGAAAATGTCGGATTCAAATTTCTTATTTTATCGGCGTCTTGAATTGATTTTCCATCTAATCCAACTTCTTAAAAAATAAAAATTCAAGAACCAAAACATTAATTTCTGGACACTTAAGTTCCGATTTCACACTTTTTGGTGGAATGGTCAATTAGTCATTATACATTCGCTGCAAATGAGGTCCTCTACGACTGCTTTGCTTGAACATTTTCATTTCTCCCGCAAATTTAGTAACCAGTTTAATATTTTCTGTTATTGTATTTGTAATAAAAAGGTTTTGTATAAGCGTGGATTAAAACTGCGTTGGTATCTTCCAAATTGCATTTGAGTTGTAATCTGTGCTCCATGATCCAGCAGTGTGAAAAGATCGATCATCCGAAACGAGAGAGTACACGACCAGGAAATGTCTCATGCTGTAATTGAATTTTTTCACGGACTGCATGGCATGTAGCACCGTCTTTGTAGAACAGTTACTGCTTGACCAGCCTTATTTTCATAAAAGTATGGTCCAATGATTATTCCAGCCCAAAATCCGCGAAAAACAGCGACACGTTTAGAATTCATTTTATTTCGAGTCACATGTTAGTTCTTCGAACCCAAACACGGCAATTTTGGCAATTCAAGCATTCAAGGTGAAAATGTGCTTCATCGCTTAGGATGATTTTGTTCGAAAAATCAGCATCCATTTGTTGATGTTCCATAATCCATTCAACGAACTCTCATTGCTGTGCATGGCCATTAGGTTACATTTGTGTTAATCGAATTTTGTAAACATGGAGACACAGATTTTTTGTAAGTATACGATGTAGTTAGAAGTGCCAGGAAAAATTTTTGATATATATCGGTATGTATCGATATTTATCGATATATCGAAGTCGGAATGATTAAATGTCGATATATCGATACTTATATTAATATATCGAGAAATCTATTTATATCAATATCACTATATCGATATATCGATACAGATATTTTTATGTCGATATTTTCTATAAGTTTTTTAATATCACCCACAGTAGCAGTCACAAAATAAATGCTAAATTATTGATTGATGTTGAATTACAATTTTTAAATCTTAACGGGTTGTAACTTCTGGGCATTGAAAGCATTACGAGATAAAGATTTTAGGTAATTAATTTCAAAAATATATTTATTTAGGTATTTAAAATATTATGCGTTAAGCCAAAAGTTTCAACTTACTAAATGTCCTAATTTAGTGTTATTAACAATTAAAAATCACCACCGGTCGATATCGATACATCGATAATTTGGTATATCGATAAATAGATATATCGATATATCGATTTTATCGATATTTTTATGATGTCGATATTTTTTTAATATCGCCCAGCTCTAGTAATGAGTTTTTTTTAAATTGAAATTCTTGTCTACGACGCCGAATTGATATTCTGGTAGCTTCACTAACACACATATTGACATTTTAACGGTTTGTTTTTGGACGATCAGTGTGTTTAGAGTCTCTAACTGATTCAGGGCCATAAAACTTTCATTGTTTTTGAGATATTGTTCAATAATGAAAACACGTTGTTGTATCGTGAGATGGCAAATTCAAATCGTTAATTTTAGGCCACCCTTTATTTATCCCTTGTAACACCGCTCTACTGATGTAATCTTTCTTGGTCATTTTAAATCGCATTATGCGTCATATTGGTCGTAAAAGTATTACTATTTGCAATTTTAGTTATAAAAACGTGTTTTAAAATATTGGTCAGAATTTAGACTTTTTTAGACTTTCTACGACTGGTTACGTTGTTTCGTCATTACTTAAAATGCAAGTAGTGGACGTAAATTTATGTTCTAAATTGAATTTTCAATTGTAATTGTATGTCAGTGTTATAGTACTCATAAATGATGGGTCTATTTTATTTTTTTGCTTGCCTAAAAAGAAAGTAATATGCATTTAACTATTTCATGAATAAAGAATTATTTTTTCAACCACACTTTCATTTGCTAACCTTGTGTCTCATTGGTTAAGTGATTTATGATATAACTTGCTAGATATTTTGACCGATTATGAAATTAAAACTACTGATAACGGTGATTATATTAAATTTTTAGTGTTTTAGTGATTTTTTTTATTTAACCAAAAATAAATTATTTGAAAAATTTTCTTCAATCAATAACCACTTAACCGAAAAATAAATTACCAGAATTTTATTGAACTGTACTTACAGTTTCTCATTCTAAATAAAAAAATAAATAGAAAATGCAAATTATTTCATTACCTAATCGACGTGTTTCTTTATATAATCTGTAATCTGGCTTCTACATCATTTCTCTGCTGAATAAATATAAAAAAAAAAATTTGGTTCACTTCAAAATTCAAATCGCAACAAATTCAAAATACAACAATAGATTGAAGTTGTTTTTGTTTCCTTATTTTTTATCTCTTTACACATCTGATTGTTATTGCGGTTAACAAAATTTAAGTAAATTGAATTTGATTGAATTTTGAAAATTGAGGGGATTCTTGTGTTTGTTTTATTGTTTATTTTATTGATTCTAATAGTCCTTTGTTGTGTGAACTTATAATTAAATTTTAAGATTTCTTTATCAATTTAATAGATTACGGGCGCCACAAATATGGTTATTGATACATGGGTGAATTAACTAGTTTAAAAAAACGATTGTAAAGTGTGGGTAACGGAAATGTCTAAACTGTCAAATTTCGGTGAACAGTATTATTACTTTTAAATTTATATTGTTTTTTACATTCTGAAGATTCACACAAATTTGATGAATTGCTTTCTCGAATATTTTTTATATTTTCTTTTGTCATAGTTTGCTGATCTCACTCTTCTACCGATTTTTTTCTTAAAAATATGTAAGTTGAATTTAAAAGCTTTGAAACGAACAAAGATAATGATATTTAAATAAAGTTAAAATACGGGTTTCAAAACAAAAGATCAAAAAGCGATCCATTAAACTATGTAGTTTCTTGTTGCAACCTCGTTTGGTATTATTTTCATCCCAAAACCGACTTCACAAGCTTGATGTAGTTCTAGCGTGGAATAAACGAATGAGAACATGGTAGGTTAAAAGAACAGTTTTGGTATAATGTTGTTTAATTTTTGTTATGTATTTTCCGAGTTTTAAGGCTTTTTAACGGACACGTAGTTTAAAAAGTCTTGTTGGTAACGCGATTGTAGATAAACGCACGGGTCGAGCTCAATTTGGGTTTGATTTGATTTAGTATCTGCTTCAATTTCCAAGTTTATATCTGCTTGTACGAACTGCTTAAGTTTCATAATAATTGCTGTCTTCAATTGCCTTGCTTAGCAAGTTCTCATGGTCGCCATGTGATCACCAGATGGTCGATATTCTTTTCCTTAGATCTGCTGATCTGTTTCTCATGTAGAGTTAAACCTGATTTGTTCAACGAGACACAACAGCCGGGCGGCTTACGATACCGGAATAGCCCCGAGCCCAATGCCAGTTTTAACAAACCGTATTAACTCTATACTTTCCTCAAGTCAGCTTCTACCAAAACACCAAAAATTGTCAGTTTTTAAGTCAGTTGTAAAGATAGTTTTCGAGTCAGTTGTGATAAATAAAGATAAACTTAAAGAATCCAGCTACCGTAAGCCACACGGCTGTTGGGTCTCGCTCAACAAATCAGGTTAAACTCTGCATGAAAAACCGACACCACATCTAAGGACAGGAATAACGACCATCCGGTCATCACAGTCCTACAGTACTCGTTGCAAAATCTTCAGAGGAATCGTAGATATGAATGGATTGTCGTGACGACTAATAACCCCATTATTACTGATCCTTACCCATTGAAAAATATATAGGAAATTTTTTCCATCAGTAGATTCGTAGAATATAATTTCTCCAGCGATGGCCTAAGTTCAAATGAAAGTAAAATCAAAGCATTTGTCAATGCACCAAGTCCGAAAAATGTGAACGATTTAGTCTTTCCTTGGTTCTTTACATTATTTTAGTCGATTTTTATCTAATTTGTTATTATTTCCAGTGGCATAGGGACCTACTATCAATGGTTTTTGTTAAGATTATAAATTAGAATAAAGAAAGCCAGAGGAAGAACTATAGACATATTAGCTCAAACGTGAAAGTATCAGCTCTGAGTATGGGTATTTATTTTATGTATTTAGAAGTAGGGTCGTCAGAGTCAGTCTCGATGAGTACTTTACTTGCAAGTTCGTAAGAAGAGGCACACGAAAGGTGGAGTTCTATCACCTTACTTTTGAACAGTGTCATATATGATCTGTTGCAAAACGTGGGGAGCTGGGCTTTAAGTTGACCCCATACGTGGATAATATTGCTATTAGCGTCTTCGAAAAAAATTAAATAATTTGACCTAAATTTAACCCTTAACTCTCAACGAAGTCAGTCTGAGTGTCACACACAAGACTAATTTCTAGAGGCTCATTTTGGACAGCAAATTAAGCTGGAAACTCATTATTCTAGAAAGAGTGAGGAAAGCTATCAAGGCGCTTTACACGTGCAAAAGTCCAATTAGACGAAGAAGGAACTCGAGCTTCACGTTATTTACTGGATATACAGCTCGATAGTCTGACCAATTATTGGAGGTCTAAGCACACCAACCACAGCACTAGAAATTCTTTCCATTTCCCTCCTATATCGACATTTTAACCAAATAAACAACCACCTGCAAGACAGTTAGGCTGAAAGTTACCGGTATGTGGAGTTGCAGTAATATAGAATACTCCTCAAATCTGGTTAGTAGATACACTAGTTCGAGCACAGATATTCCATTCCGAAAACATGTTCAGAGATTGTTTTCACAGCTACTATTGCTTTCAAAGAGGACAGGTAAAGCTAACATCTCAAAAATGAATGTGAAAGTAGTCTGTGAGCATTTTTTAAAGAATTAAATTTAAACCACTCTTTTTACCTGTCTGATCATAGCTGTGTCCTTCACGCTGAGCTTGGAGCTATACAGATTTCGTAAGCTGGCTGAAGAATAATGTTATATCTGTGTCAATGTTGTATCTGGGATAATGTTGTTTCTGAGATTTTGAGCATTTTACGGCAAGTCAAACTGCAATCAAGGTTCTATAATTAAATTCCGCTTTCTTCATGCAAATTGCTACTCTAAAAGAAGGCCCATATGCGCACAAAAAAAAAGATGGTCAGAGAGCACCACATGTGATATTGCCAGGCAGATGCGCTCTGTAATGAACCGGTACAGGTCTGATCATCAGATTTCAATACATCGTATATTCGGAAGGTTGGAGGTGTCATTACTAAACAATTTATAATCAAAAACAAGCGAGTATATTAGTTGTCTTCGGCAATGACAACTTTTGCAGCTGCAATGATGAGGCAATGCAATGATGGTAACAGTTCTGATTTCTCCACCGTCACTACCCGTTTCTTGGTATGGGTCACAACAGACCCAAGTTTCTAAGTGCACACACTCGTTATGCTCTGACGGATCTCCGTGAAATGAACAGTAGAATGAACAGGTTTCCAAAAAGGAACTGCTTGAGCAACAAAAGTTCTTGTTATGGTTGACTCCGGAATTCGGACTGCTAATGTCTTTGCCACGTCATGACAACCATTAGCTGTTCACAAACCCAATTCTTTTTCAGATCATATCTTCCTTAAAGAAAGGTAAAATCCAAATAACACGAAAACAAAAGAGCCGCTCCAACACCAGACCACCGTACAACCAAGCGTTGCAGATCTCAGAATGCCATATACTAAAAACTTACAGAAGGATTTTGTTGTCCCTACGGCATATAAAATGAGAGAGTTGCAGGAAACAATAATCTCGGGTGGCTTTAATCCAAACGACAAAAACAATCACTAATGCACAACATGTTAAATAAAATTGATTGAAAATCTTTTATAATAACTATAAAAATCATCTTATATAAACCACAAAGTTAGTCTGGCAAAAAAAATCGTGTTTTATAAAATCAATAAAAAGTTAAATGAAACGTTTAAATGACATTTAAGTATTGTTTCTTTTTATTAATTTAACAATCGCCAAATAAAAAATAAAATAAAACTGGAGATAATTTTGAATAATTGAAAAAAATCACTTAAATATTTTGAAAAACGCATTATCACCATAACGATAATTATGAATCGAATTTCTACATCAAATTTCAAGAAAATTTCTTTAGAATTAAATTTAAAGAAATTTCAACCCTTGTCATAGTGTTGCTAATTAATTGAAATTTATTTCAATAGAAATTGGATAAGTCACACTGTAATTTGACAATAGACCCAATTTTCTAATAAGTATTTCTATTGTTAATGAAAGATAACAAGATAAGAAAATAATTTTAAATCGATTATCTATATAACAAAATATAAATTAAAAATATTTCCAAATATTTTTTCTTTTTGGTTTTAGATTCACTTAATTATTTTTTCACCTAAAACAACATAGATATCCAAAATTTTCTCCCTTAATCATTCCAACCAATTTATTTTTCTCTACAATCAAAATCTTAATCAAGAACTTCCACTATAAAAATTACATTTTTTTTATTATTTTTTTCCTCTTCTCACTATTTATTTCTAGCTGCACATAATTTTCCCATCTGATCACATCAATGATGTAATTTAAAACGGTTCACAATCACAAGTAAAATGTCAATGCACATAATTTTTTTTTTAATTTCACTTTATAAATAATATTCGTGCTGATTACATACAAGAATAAATCATTGAAAAACAATATTAATTTATTAATAAGATAAACAAACAAACATAAATAGTAAAAATACAACGTACAAAAATTAACCGCAGTGCGACACGAAACGATACCGTCAAAAAACTGCAAAAATTAAAGTTAAAGAAATTGTTGAAAGGTTGAGTTGATTTTTTAATGAAATACAAATACAACACTGAAATTCTCTTTTTCTCATGGAGATATTTATTATTATTTTTATTACATAAAAAAAATGAAAAACTAAATCGTACTCCAAAAGAGAATGAAAACATAAGCTAAGATTATAAATGAATGTATGCAGTGTGTGTCGAATGCAGTGATTTACAACCTTTCTTTTTTAAGCAGGTAGTTACAACATGGGGGAATTTCTTTTTTTTTTTTAATAAAATGTGTTGTGTAGTAGGAATGACAATATGTGTCACAACAACACATAAAAACCTTTTAAGACCAAGGTCCCAAAACAACATGCGTTCTAAGGTGTTGATGGACGAAAATTTGTTGTTTTTTTTTTTATGTTTATTGTTTTTTTTTATTTAAAAGACGGACTTTAAAAAAACTGTTATCTATAAAAATTATTAGCAAATTCTTATTGTTATAAACAAATAAAATGTTAAAATCGCTTTTTTGTCAATACCTAACAAAAAAAAGAGTGTTTAGTATGACCATCGAATTCGACGTTCTATTTTCTATTAAAAAACTATTTTTATTTATAGAGAAACGAGTTTTACTGTTAGAAATAAATTAATTTTTCGAGCGCGGGACGACGAAAATTTTTATAAATTTTTGTCGTCCCGCGCTGGAAAAATTAATTTATTATTAAAAGTAAAATACATTTATCGAATAATTAAATATAAGTTTTTTACAGAAAATTGAACGGTGAATACGATGGCCATACTAAATCGATTTTAACATCGCTTTTTCAAAAGTCGATTTAAAGATTTTATTTGTTTATAACAATGGGAATTTGTTAATAATTTGTACAGATAACAAATTTTTTAAAAGTCCATCTAACTTTAAAATAAAACAGAAAAGTGTGTCTATCTTTACCAGAACCGAAGTTATAAATCTTTGAAAGTCTTCAAGCCAAAAATCACGAAATTCTCGAAATTTTTGATCTGCTCTATTAAATTACTTGAAATTTTCCAAACAAATCCTCGAACACGTATATCTTTTTTTTTTCGATATAAAACCCATAAAAAAAATACAGCTAAATCAAAAATTTGTCGGTCAGAAAGGTTTTCGGTTTATAAAAGAATGACCCATAGTCAAACTTGGCTTAAAATCTGGATTTTGATATTTCTGCGCATATGTGGATTGAGTTCTATTTCGCTTTGAACGTCTGGCCGGTTTTTCTAATTTATGTTTATTAGGCAGTTAAGTGACAGAATTGTACTGGAGATGCATGGTTCACCTTTCTAACCTTAATTTAGGGTAGAATGAAGTCGAAGGATTTATCACATCGGGGTCACCAATTTATGAATTTATCATTTAAATTTATTGATATCGCACATTAAGTCGTGAATAGAATAGAAGCAAAAATTTAGAAATTAATGCACACTAAAATTACAAATCAAATCATCAGAAACAATTGTTTCAATTGAGAATAATTGCATATAACCAGACCAAATATTCCAAACAAATATTTATTTTAATACGCGCCTTTTTTCGTTGAAGTAACAACAGTGATTGGCGGAAGTAATGCACAAAATCCAACAAATCTACGGATTTGTTCTAGTACCGACCAAACTGATTAAACATTTCTTTGATATGGAAAATGCTTTATTCGCTACGCTTGCCCTTTTACTAACTATGTCGTCTAGAGTGAACGTACTACATTTCATGCAACGATTTGAATGATTTGTTTTGGAAAATACCACTCGACATAGAGACTCGTAAGAAAACGACCCCTATAACAGTTTAATATGAAAACGTTCTAGCTGTGTAACACCCCGCAGACTATGCGTCTGTTGATGCTAGGTTCATGGCATATCATCTGAACAATCTGCATAGGTGTGGATAGGGGAATGCTTAGTCAGACTGACCAAGACTCGGAAGTTCTAGGTTCCAATCCCGGTCAAAACAAAAAGTGTTCAAGCTTTTCTTGAAAATCATCAATAACCCATTACACTCAGGTAACAGGTCTGCAAATAAGTCTCATCCAATAAAACACGGATTGAATGTAACTGCGACTTAGTTATGATATTTGAAAGAGTGGTCCACTGTGTTGCCACAATTTAACATCGGTTTATTTCAAATTAATTGGCAAAAACGGAATTCAAACTTGATAGGAATAAAAATTCACAGACTGAATTTGATAAAAACGTCGTTATCCTTTGCGGCAGTGGTTGGTTGTTATCTTATACATCAGATAAACCATTGAACAATAAAAAAGGCAGATTCGTCAAAATCAAAAATGTTGTCCATTACTCAAGAAATAGTTCTTAAACGTTAGAAACTTGACTACGATCGAAATGTATCAAGATAGAACTTATGTAATCGCACCCGAGAATTTGTTTTACAATAAGAAATTTAATCACAAACTATATTCAAAGCGAAATTTTTAAGAAGATTCCTTCTTAATTCCCACCAATAATTGTAACCGCTAAAATTTGTCAGATCAATAATAAAATAGCGTATAAAATTAAAATACAAACAAAACAATTAGTTTTACTGTTGCCAATCAGCCCGTCGTTTAAAAAATCCCAAGGTGGGAGAATTCATTCCCCTCAATTGTATCGTTAAAATAGTCCTTTCAAGGTGATGATGCACTTGTGATTGCAATTTTAAAATTTTCTTTAGAACAAGTTTTCTTTAAACGAGACAATAAATAAAATTACGTTTATTAGGAATATATGATAAATTATATTTTAAGGCTCACCTGTATAGTTTAAATTTCAAATACCTTAAGTTGGGCAGAACCTAGAGAGCTGCTAGACCCTCTTATTTTAAAGAAAATTGTACAAGGTTGAATTTGATATGCTACTCGCCTATGTTGGTTTAAAACCATTTTTTTTTTTGGAAAATCTCTAAAAACTGTTTTTGAAAAAAAATCGGGAACAATTTCTGTGAATTTCATGAAAATCTAAAATGGTCGGGTTGAGTGACTTGGAATGTTAGTTTGACATGGAATGACTCAGTTATTAAAGAAACAAGTACTACTACAAAGGCTTGACCCAACCTATATTGCTATATTGAGATTTCGTCAGCACAGAATAGCGCGTGAATCCAAAGCATACCGCGTTTCATAGAATTTTGTGGACAGAATCACAAATCGAAAAACTTCAAAATATAGACTAACAAGCCATTTTCGGATTAGCGAACTCTCCATTTTTAGGCATCAGATCAATAAACAGTGATCGATCAAAAACTCCAGCATCTGAATACACTGTCCAACATTTTTGATGAATTTTATGTCGAAGATGCGAAAGTCCCTAGAGATAAAATTAACTTAGTTCTAAAAACCGGTGGTTTTCATTTGAGAAAGTGGAAGTCGAATAACCAAGCTTTTTCGATCATATCGAAAAAACTAGCAATGTGAACTTGGATCAAAAATCTGAAGTTACAAAGATTCTTGAACTACGTTGGAATCTCGTGAAAGATATTTTTACTTTCAGTGTTAACCTAGAAACAACTATGCAGCTAACAAAAGGATGAATTTAGCCAGAATCAACGAGGATTTTTGATCCACTAGGATGAATATAGCCATGTACTATCTTGGAACTAAAATAGGAACTATGTAAGGTCAGAATATAACCCAGCAGACCATATTTCAAGAGGAGCAACACCCAGGCTATTAGTTAAACTTGCTCAAGATGTCGAGAATACCTGGCCTAGAAGTGATTACAAAAGTCATAAATATGAAGAGGAAACAAATGAAGAAAAAAAAATTTAAAAGTTCAAACACTCCAAACGGAATCTGGAGACAACTTTAAGTTTGTATTATGAACCAGATTTTCAAGTTATTTAAAATTAATATGGTGTAACGTAACGTATTGTGATTTTTAAATAATGTGAAAAGAAAAAGTAAAAAAATACGCAAATACGTTCTTCCTGATGAAAATGAGCTACAACAAGCTGAAATTTTTTTGATAAAGTGGTTTGAAGAGAGCTGTCAAAAAAACCCACTTAATCGACGAAGCAATTACTATCTATCGCTCCATTTATAGATGTGGACGGTATCTTAAGAGTGGTGGACGACTTAGAAAAATAGACGATCAGAATGATAAAAAACATCTTATCAGTTTACCATCTTACCATTTCCTGTTCAAAATTGTAATATTCAATTACCATAAAAAATATTCATTTCTATCCAAACCCTTCCCTTACCTCCCGTCTCATTAAACAAAAATTTTGGATTATAGGTGGCCGCAATCAAATAAGAAGTCAACTGCAGTTGTTAAACATGCTTCATGCGTTTCAAATTCGTATGATGTATGTATAGTTTACGAGATAATCGATATAATGGGGAAAATACGTTTTCCTACAATCGTTTAAGAATTAATCATTCCCATAAGATCACGGCTTTCAAAAATTTAATAATGTTGTTCCTTAGTTGTTCCTTTTGTTTTACTGGGCTACGATGTGAGGCCTTTAAGAAAAAACATTTTTTTATCGAGTCAAGCAGGTTTAATTCTGACATAATATTTATGTTTTTCAGCAAACGGTTGTAAACTTTGAACTTTACAGTCACTTGGGAAAAGGTGAAAGTCTTACTTTTTTTGCCTGCAAAGCGGCCGAAAAGTAACGCTATTTTGTTGTTTTTTACGGCGGCAGTGAAGTAATTTTTATTTTTTAAGGCGTCAGAAAAAACGTCGCCATTTCTTTCTATATTTTTACGATACTTGTTAATTTTTCAACAAACAACTTCTATGCAAACAAAAAATAACAAATATTTTGATTGGATCATGAAATGTTGAATTGAAAGATTGCTTAGATAAAAAAATTTATTTATACAAATTTAAATGTTTTGTACTTTTTTGAAAGTAACTATGACGATAACAAATCATATTTATAAAAATTTTGATGTATGAATGTCATATTTATAAAAAATTTACACGTTTGCCGAAAAAAGAGTGTATTAATTCGGAGGTAAAGTGACTTTTTGTGTTGAGTCTATAGTTTGGCAGTCGACCGTAGGAATGCCGACAATTATAGACGAAACACTTCAGCTCTTAATTAAATAATATATTATTTCTTGCCCACTTAGCTCCAAACCTAATTGATTCAATATCTTGAAAAGTATTTGGAATGATAGAACCAATTTGATCAAACAATATAGAGAAGTGTGAAATACTCATAATTATATTTGTTAAGGGGGTAGGCATGAAAGGGGTCAAAAGCACTATTTAAAATCCGGTCAAGTGGGATGTCATTTAAAAGGGCACTTGATTCTAGAAACATAGCCTGTTTAGAATTTTGTAATACACAGTTTTTGAAGTATTGTCAAAAAGAGCAAGCCCCTCCTCCCTACGTTTCGAAGTTGATTGACAGAAAATTTTAAAAAATTTACTACTAAAAGAAGTTTGTTTAACGAAAAATATAGCGAAGTCTCAAATTATTATATTTCTGTGGTTTTAGGGGATGAGAGTAGGGAAGAGTGAAAAAAACCTCTTTTGACCCAAACGAGAACGGCATCATTTGAAAGAGCACCAAATTAAAGAAACATTCCAATATTTTTTTTAATTTTGCAGTGCACTGTTTATGAATTGTTCTCAAACAAGTAAATTTTTTAATGATACATTACCCATCGCCTCCCACTATGTACAATATCATCAAAGAATAGACAAGCGGGGTGCGTGAATAGATAAGCTCCGCGCACTACACCCTGGATTACGCAAAAATCTATTCAAATTTGGTAGCCTAATATTTCATTTCGAACTCTTGGCTGTGATACAAACAAATGAACATGAACCAAAATCAAAATCACAATAACAACGGTACTTTTCAGCACCATAAGACAAAAAACATTGGAACCTTAGTCCGTATTTTGCAATTTTTTGAAGGCATTGAAGGCACAATTGAACATTGAAGGCGTTGAAGGCACAATTCAAAAACTGAAGACTTACAAAGGGTACTAAAAAAGATTTCGACATCGACGTTGTAATTCTGCAAGAAACGCATGCAGCTGATGAAGCACAACTTACCTCTAGAGGAAATATTGTTGGTTACAAGCTAATTAGTGATATTTGCCATCAAGCATATGGATCTGCCACGTATGTTTAGTCAGAAATCAGGAACTGCACCCATGCACTTACACAGACGGACAACGATTTACATCTTATTGTTGTTGATATATCAGACACGAAGATTGTAACCGTATACATGCCACCAAATACAGCATGGCCAGCTGCTACTCTACCATTATTTCAACACCCAGCAGTATATGCTGGTGACTTCAATAGCTATCACACTCAGTGATCCTACTCAAATAACAATCCCAATCATGGCATGCAACTGACTGACTGGGCGGATGGTAACAACATGTTCCTGGTTTATGATGCAAAAGACATGAAAACTTTTAGATCTGCTAGATGACGAAAGGATTACAATCCCGACCTCCGTTTTTCCACAAAAATCGATCAACAGTAATTCTTGAGGTAGGCATCCAAATCCCACTCGTTAACTCTACTCCTCAACCTAGATAGAATTTTAACAAAGCTTACTGGGCTAAATATAGGTCGAAGTTGGATGCAGTATTTGCTGGATCCAACCCATTCCTAACAAATACGATAGGTACGTTGAAGCCATCATCTCAACTGCGAAGAAATGCGCCCAAGCGGCTTTCGTGAAGAATACATTAGTGGCTGGAAACAAAAGTGGATTAACGCTGTTGAAAACATTGATTTTTGCCATTCAAGCAGGCAAGCTTGGAGTCTCCTTCGGAAGCTGGGTGGCTCAAACTCAATTACTCGTGCTAACAATGAAATAAATCCAGAGGACATTGCAAATCATATCGTAAACATATCTCGTTTTTCTATTAATCGCCTTCATAAGAAAACCATTAAATTGCTCGTCTCCATCGAAGTATGCGAACTCTTTTAGTAGCGAAGAACTAGAATCAGCTCTGTCCCAAACAAAAAACGGAAAAGCAGCTGGCTACGATGGTATTTTTCCAGAATTTTTTAGAAATGCTGGAAAAATGTAAAATAATGGCTAACTAAATTTTTCTCGATTATCCTAGAAACCGGCAATCTTCCAAAACATTTTAAGACTACGAAAGTGATAGCGATACTTAAGCCAGGTAAACCATCCAATGAACTGGGAAGCTTTCGCCCGCAATTGCCCTTTGAGCACATGCTATAAATTGCTAGAACGACTCATATACATCCGTATCGCATCCACTTTGAATGATCAGATTCCAGTCGAAAAAGCTAGTTTTCGTCCCAATCGCAGTTGCACTGACAAACTGCTCGCTTTAACATCCAATATCAAAGCTGGGTATCAAAATCAATTTAAAACAGGCGTAGTATTCATCGATCTCACTGCAGCATATGACACGGTCTGGCGAATTGGGACTATATATAAGCTGTTCAATGCAATGCCTTGTAGCGCCATCTCACGTTTGATTAACAACATGCTGGGTAATCGTGTATTTAAAGTTCATCTAAATAATTCCTGTAGTAGGTCCAAAATGCTTAACAATGGTTTGCCACAGGGTTCCGTCCTGGCGCCATTACTTTTTAATTTGTACATTCGTGACATTCCTGACACAACATCAAAGAAATTTGGTTACGCGGATGATTGGACCCTGCCCAACAAAGACATGGGTGTCTTGGAAGATTTGCTCTCAACTGACCTGGCGATAATGAACGATTATTTCTGAACGTGGAGCTTATTTCCTAATCGAAGTAAAACTGCCCTCAGTTTTCTTGTTTCCACTTAAACAACAAACTGGCAAAACACGAACTATCAATGTTATTTAACGGCACTGTCATTAAATACAATCAACAGCCGAATTCTTTTTTTAAAATCCACCTAGAGAATACGTCAAAAAAACTTAAAATGAGAAAAAATATATTGCAGCTATCCTCCACACAACTGCTCAAAATCTGGTTTACGTAGTGGCTAAGTACGGCACCCACGTCTGGTTGAATAGCACACATACTCAAAAAGTTGACTGGTAACTGCATGCGTACTATAAGTGGTACTATCAGCTCCACAATTTTACCTTGGCTTTCTATGTTAAGAAATATCGCTCCACCTGCACTCAGGTCTTCGCATGTGCTCATGCCGGAACATAAAAAGGTAACCAACAACATCACGTTACCCTTGCACGAATATTACGGTGACCACACTCGTTGGCGATTGAAGTCAAGAAAGCCTCCACACAAAACTGCCAGCAACCTGCTGGAAACAAATTTTAATATCTTGGATGTCTGTGACACTTCCTGGAATCATTACAACAAACCTGGTCTTTCTATAATTACTAACCCGACTTCTACCCAACGTGGTTTCGATCTGCCACGTCATACCTGAACTACACTAAACCGAATAAGAACGAATCATGGACGTTGTGCTGATTCTTTCTACAAGTGGTGCATTTCAGAGTACCCTCAACGTCCCCTGATGTAAACATCTAATGTTCAAATGTACTGCCCAATGTTCAAATATTTTACATTTTACTTTTTAACTAAAAGTCGGGCAATCAAATCGATTGTAAGCTCATTTAATGTGTATTCATGTTTTGTTTTAGGTAGATTTCATACTAAAATCTACCTATTTTAAGTTTTATTCTTATTTTTAAGTGTCACAAAAAAAAAACCATACGCTAAATAAACAAATCAAAGAATATTCCATAAATAAGATTTAGGATGCTACTTTTGGCTGAATAGAGTTCATCCGCTAGCATCTCTAAGATATCACCATATTGCCTGCGTTATGCGATATTTCGCGTTAACTTATATGTCAATAGCAAGGAATGCAGTACGCGGGGTTGTCATACCCGTAAAACACAAGAAGTTATATGACCAATTTACTTAGAGCTTCGTTATGCAAGGTTGACAACATCTGTCTTAACGTATTATATACAAATATAGAATTACAATGAATTTTATTGTATCTAAAGAAAAAAAATAAGTTTTACGTTCACGGTCGAATAATTTTCCGTCTAATCTCACCTGAATGAATGTATTGGATACTACATTAAAAAATTCAAAAAACCAAAAAAAACTACATAATTATAAAAAATCATAATTTCACTTGTTGCAACACGTGAATGATTTATTTATTTTTATTTCAAGTTAGGATTAACGAAAAGAATTTTAGAGAAGATAAATTAAATTGAACGATTAAGAAAAAAAAATAACAAAGAAATACGAAATTTTTAAGAAATATGTACAAGTAAGTTTATTTATTTGTATTTTTGTTTACTTGCCATGAACTTTTTGTCTTACAAAATCACATTTCGCTTATTTGGGTTTCATTCACTCATTTAACATTCTAACCGGCTTAATATTGGTGCGCTTTGTTGTCAAACCAAAATACTCAATGAAAAGATTTTCGAAAGCAAAAGAAATTAAAATTTTAATTTAGAGTTAGAATAATGAATAAAACGGAACAATATTTTCAGTTAGAAAGAATAGTATTTAAACAGATATTAATTTAAGGAAGTAAATAAAAAATTTGGTTGTTCTAACAAGGTTGTTGCTAAACAATTGGTACTCAGGAAGTCAGTTTTGCAACTCCAAGTACACTGCACAAATAATTCGTCTTCCAATCTTTAAAGATTAAAATTCATACACACATACGCAAGCCCGAAAAGACACTGATATATATGTGAATAATGACCTAAATAATGTCGCGAAACAAGGCAGCCGTAATGTGTGGCAAACTAACAGGTCTCTCTCTCTCTCTCTCTCTCTCTCTCTCTCTCTCTCTCTCTCTCTCTCTCTCTCTCTCTCTCTCTCTCTCTCTCTCTCTCTCTCTCTCTCTCTCTCTCTCTCTCTCTCTCTCTCTCTCTCTCTCTCTCACACACACACACTCTCTGTCTGTTTGTCTGTCTGTTTGTCTGTCTGTTTATCTATCTGTCGGACTGTCAGACGGACTGACTGTCTGTATTTGAAGTTTGTACGTTTTCAACTTTGCTATCGCTGGTATCGAAATTTGCGGCAGATATTGCCATGAATGTAGGTAAATATTTTGCTGCCACGAAATTGAATAATACGGGATCGACCACTTTATCAAATACCACATGTTGTTGAATGCTCATGGTAAGCTACTAACATTTTGCAAGGATTATTTTTCAAGGAAAACATTGATCAATGGCTAAAATTTTGGGGTGAAAACCACACTGAAAGATACGAATGTAACAACATTAGCGCGTATTTCATATGAACTGTTCAGTTATCGATGCCACGACAATTTCAAAACTTGAAACGATCATGTGTCATCGAACAAAAGTTTATGAAGTAAATGCATTTTTTGCTCCCAGTTCAAAAAACTTGTTTGGTCTACGTGAAAATCGTTTCTCGGAGTGACACGTGCAATCTAATGTTTTGATCATCAACAAAATCAGTGAAGGCCTTGTAGTTCAAAGAAAGAAAAGAAAAAAAATTTTAATGCTACGACAAAATAAGAAACAAACCTATCAATATCGGAGATATCGTGGTGATCAAGATAACTTAATTGAAGATGACTCTATAACAGGACAAATATCTCTGACCATATGAAGTAACCCGTGTTAATGGAAATCAATTCGATGTTTGAATAATTAGAAATTTCAAAGTTGAAATAAAACGTTTTACATTCTGTATCCATTTATTGTTATACGACGACACCAACATTTTTGAGAAATGTACACATGAAGCAAGTTAAACATTCTCTACGATATTTATGGATGAAATAAGCCCATTATATTTTCACCAAACTCCACCAATGCATTAGTTTTGCCACGTTTATTATGATTATTAATTCATACGAAAAGAATTTATTTATAACAGAAAATCAAATATTCAGTACATTGCCCTACAAATTATTCGCTTCGATTTTATTTTACAAACAATAATTTTTAAAAAGAAAATTATAAAAACAAAAATTAGTTAAAATTATTTTCAAGTTGAATATTTATCGTTATGGAAATTAAAATTTACAACAAAAATAAAAGAGAACGTTTTTCAATTGTTGTCAGTATTTATTTCCATTAGAAAAAATACAAATTAACTTTTATTTATAATAAAATTTCGATTGAAGTTAATATTATTAAAAAAAAAAAGTTGGCAGTCAATTTTCAAAAAAATTTTTTAATAGAATCAAAAAATACTGTGACTATCCGTTTTTTAAGTAATCAACCGTTCAAAATTCCTGCACGAACTTAAACCCCAAAAAAGAAAACTATTTAAAACGGTAAAATTTTGTATTAAATGCATAACAATTAAAAACCATTTGATTGATTCGTTATTCTAAAACTAATTCTTGACTGTCATATCGCTTAAAATTATATTTGAAGTCACATACCAGAATGAATCTGAGATTCTGATAAATACCAAATAAAAAAATTTAATGATATCATTGTCGTTCAAATTAATCGATTAATCTTTTAACTTTAGGTATTAACTCAAAAATAAAATTGTTTTAGACATGGAATACAAAAATCATAAAAATATTCAACGTCATTCATTCACCTTATAACTAAACCTCTATCGACCTAATTTTAGTATTTTTTTTTTTATCTAAATATAAATAAAATAGTAAAACCTAATTTTATGATATAGTGACATAATTTTTTTTATAGCAAACATTAAATTATGAATTCCCATATCATGACAATGACACGAGCAATATATCTTCTCGCCATACATACTCGGCTATAAATCAACGATTTCACAATATATTTTCTTTATTTTCAAAATCGAAGGTTTATAAATAGAAAATCTTAGAAAACGAGAGTATATCTATCACTATCACATCAAAGAAAATGTTATAAAAAAAGGTTTAGGATTTTTATCGTTAATAGTTGGGCATACACTTGTAACAAAGTTTATGGATATTTATGTCAATATTTTTATTTATGACATTGTGTTGTAATAAAGTTAACGTTTCAAAGACGGAAACGAATTTACGACCCGAAATATTTTACAAAAGAAAATTATAATTTAGGCAAGAAAAATGAAATATATAATCACGAACACTCAGACAATGACACTGTGGCACTGAAGTAGCGGCTGAAAATTGATCTGGAAAAAGTTATGAAATGCTAAGACAGAAAAACAAATAAAAACAAAATAAATTTAAATAGTGGTTGATCAAGAATTTTAACAGACAGTGCAGAGGAACGGCTTCCAAATACCGGTGACCGCGATCAGTGATCATTTCTTAAAATTTAGTAACTGGTACAATACAGTGGTAAACATAGCCACTGAACCAGGAACTAAAACCAACTGACAATAGAACTCGTTCAAAAGAAAGAAAAAGTTAACTCACTTTTTCAAATCGCCAAAAATGCGAAGTGGAAATGCTATGGGTATATGAGATCGCCAACCGTTCGCCGTAAAAAATTAAACTGCAAATATGGTTTTGAAATAACATGAGTCAGGATCCGAGCAATGTACAGTCCAAATATATTTCCATGCATTAGCGTAAAAGGAACATAAAAGAAAAAGGAAACAATCCTGTTATGCGAAGCAAATCTTGCAAAGTTGGATTTGCAGAATTTTAAATTTTTATCGAACGCCAGGTTTGGTTTGTCAAGAAACTACTGCATTGTAATAGAAGACCGATTCTCCACATATAAATCATTTTTAAGACGAAACTCAAATCATATTAATGAGTCTTGCCGAACGCTTGTAGTGTTGGGACTCTTCAACTCTCTGTTTTAGATAAGACGATCACGTAGGACGAGAAACTACAAATTTTACCCAAATTGTGGGAATCAGAGAGGGATTTGTCTGTCAAACGTGCCTACTTTTACATCTGCTCCTAACATTTCACTTGATTAATTTTAGAAGAGGCTTGACCGACTTGTAGCAGACAACAAAAGTTATCCTCTCTAATTAAGTGTAATTTCAGCACTTGAACTGTTGAATGGAGAAGTAAGCGTATAACCCTTAGAGGTACAGTGGAAAAAGTATGTAAAAGTGAAGCTGTTTCAATTGTCGATATCACTTTTGGAAGTAAGGCGCTTTGGAGAGGTATATCCGGTACAAAGTGTCCGAGTTTAATACAAATAGTAGACACTTCAACGGTTTGAAATAAGCAGAAGAAAACAGACGATAACAAGTGGAAAGTTATACAGTTGAACCAGAAAGAGCGGGACAATAAGTATGATTGTTTGTCTGAGAAAATACTGTCTCAATATCCATACGAAATAAAGGGGGGGGGGGGGAGGAAGTGGATTTTCAAAAGGCTCATTCGTAAATCAAAGCAAAGGTACAGTATTAAAGTACTGTGAGTCGATTGAGACCATCAGAGGGTGTTGCAGCTCTAGTCGATTGAGACCATCAGAGGGTGTTGCAGCACTAATGAGGGCTTTGTAAAAATAATCCTTTAGCGAGAATGGACAATTCAAAATTATCCAACGGCACTCAAACTTCTTCCAAGGATGAAACCTATGCAGAGGCGAAGAACTTTAGACCGAACATTCTTTCCTCATACTTCCTAAAGTCTTTGAAGAGGTGAATGTGTGAATGGTGTTAATAAAACACTCCTAAAGTGGATACAATGGCGCTACCAACAAGGGCTACCCCACAATCTAAATAGGTGTGAAACGTGTCTGTGCCCAAGGGGGCGTTCTATCACACCGACTGTAAACATGATGGTAGACCAGATCATAATTGGATTAAATTTTAAAGGGCTAAACACGTACGGCTATGCCGATGATGTTGGTATTTTTTGAAAAAAATAAACCATCGTCAGCAATAGGTTCCTTGCATGAATTTCGAGAACTTTTGTTAGGAATGTGATAAAAAAACTGGAAGCGGTATTAGGGTTCGCTTGCTAATGTATCGCAAGTGCTATCAGGACAACGCCTGCAGCAAATCTGCAGGACTTATTAGAGCTTCCTTCCCTGCATGTATTTGTAAGAATGCAGGATCTGCACAACAACTGTGCAACAATGCCCTAGGACCTAGGTGCTTGAATTATTTTGGACTCAAGAACTGCATGTATGCGGTATGGAAACTAGTGCACTATGGAAATCTCGGGAACGAAAAAGCAAATCAGTAAGCAAAGAGCTTTGCAAGGAGGCTTATATGCCCTCACTTTTTTTCGATCGAGCAACTCCCAATGGAGGAGCACAGAACACTGCAAGGGTCTCTGTGCTACAATGCCCTAAGTGTTTGAATTATTTCAGACTCAAGAAGAGTATATCCCTGATTTGGACACCAGAGTACTGTGGGAATCTTGGGAACGACAAAAGCAAATAAGTAAGCAAAGATCTTTACAAGGAGGTTCATAAGCCCTGAGTTCTTCTTCGATCCAGCAACTACCAATGGAGGAGCACAGAACGCTGCTAGGTCTCCCAGATGTGCACTCCAGAGACTAGCAGGTACACGACCCAATTTTTGTTAAGCCTGAAACGGTCAGACTGCAGACTAATGGTGGGACTACTAACCGGTCATCATCATGGGGATAAATACATGATACGGATTGGAGTAGTACATGATCCAACATGTCACTTTTGTCTGGAAGAGGATGAAACAGTCCCTCAAATTGTGGAAGAATGTTTGAGTCTATGAGGCCGCCAAAGTGGCATGTTAGGATCATGCTATCTACCAATAAAAGATTTCTGAAAAACGGACTATAGAAGGCTATTGGCTTCTTCAAAAAGCACATGAGGATATTATAAAGGACTTACCATGTCACCTCTCTTCATGTCAGGCTATGACTAAAAACTCACCTCCAAAAAAATCCATTATGCACTAATGAGTAATAATATAATTATATTACTGTTGTCTTGAAAATATTGCGCAAAATTATGTAGAACTATGGAAAATCCCAATAAAGGATTATATACCAAGTTTCATTAAAATCATTTGACAGAACTTAGTTATTGAAGTTTCATATAAACAGGTTCGGAAACCTTCTCTCCCTTTTGTCCAAAAGCTATCAGAAATATTGGAAAACTGCAACCAGGTTTATGTACCGAAGTTTTAAATAAACAGGTGTTCGGTAGGACCCCGTTGTCTAATTTTGTCATAAATATTTTCAGTTCACTGTCTACAGTCTAAAAATTTAAAAAAAATATTGAAGTGACTCAGTAGTTTTCGCGTTTTCGTTGCAGAGGGGATACGGTTTTGAAAATTTTCACGAGATTGTAACAAAATAACAGGATTTTTTTTTTAAATAAAAAGTGTTGTGTTGTAGGGTTTACAATATGTGTCATAATAACACATACATACCTTTTAAGACCTAGGTCCCACAACAACTTGCGCTCTAAGGTGATGATGAACGCTTTTTTTAAACCTCTGCGGATTGAAACCTCCTGTGACTATGGATTCCGGCAAACTATTCTATTTGTATGCAGTTCGGACAATTTAATAATGAATATCCTCAATTTAATAACGAAAACCTGCAGAATTAATCCATAAGGCTGACATAAGTTAACTGATAGTGCTTAAAAAATCGAGGGAGGGTATAAAAATTGACATAAATCTAATGTACCATGACTATTTGATAAATGACACTGTAACTAGGCAAATAAATCTCACAAAAATATAGAATGAAACAAAAATAGGAAAGTATCGTTAAAGGTATTGATTAACCATAAACAAATTTGATCCCCAGTTGCTAGTTATTCAGTCAAACCAACAACTTAAATTCAAATTATGGTTATGAGAATAAATTATAGCTGAGGTCACATTTCAGTTACAAACACAGTTGACTGATGAGCCCATATTATTATATCTCTGTACCTTTAATCAACTCTAACCTTAAATGAATCATTTTTCTATAGCAACTGTCACACCAGCGCTTTTATTGTTCATTTATAACTTTAACATTACCATCACTAACATTTGAAATTTATTTTGAGTATCAACTTTGTCATGACCTCTTATACTAATGTTTATTTAAGAAAGAAAAAATACAATAGAAATTATTATTTACTTTATATCAATCAAGAATTTGAAGTATTTACATTTATCTTTCAAATAATTCTTAGCATATACCGTTAAGAAATTGTAAGAAATTGATTTATGTTGTTTGTTCTAATTTTTATTAATATATATGATTTATAATAAAGGATGCTACGCATTAAGGATATTTGAAACGTTTATCAATATAAGAATCATTTTATTCGAGAAATATAATACTAGAAAGTTCGATTAGTTAGATCGTATAAAAGACGTATGGATGTGGTGTGGCCTAGCAAGTAGAGCGTTGGACTCGGACTCAGAGAACCCGGATTCGGCTCCCATCTAAGACAAAGTGTTTTCAACTGAAACATTAACAACCATCAACACACCGGTTAACCGATAATTGACCTGCGACGAAAATATGGTAATACAAATGGCAATAGAAATAATGGCGACAAATTAAAAAATACAATTTGTTTTTTAATTTCCGTTCCGCCGTTTTTTAATTAAATAAATCTACTTTCATATACTCTTGTGGATTTATAAGAAATAATTCACCACAAACCTCAACTCCGCATTGAATCCAATAAAGTTATTAAATCAAAATTAAAAATTTAATTTTTAATTAAAATTTATTAAAATTATTTTTTCCATAATCATTACATTCAACACAAAACAAATATAAAATAAAATATTGCAGATTATTTAAATCCATTATAATTTAAATAATAACTCATCATACAATATTCATAACAATACCTTTCACTTCACCAAGAAAATTAATTTATATTTTTCTTATCATCGTACAAAACAAAACAAAAAAATTATAAATAAAATAAAAAAATTTCCATCCTATAAAATTTATAATAAAAAATTTATGAAATAAAGAAAATACGATTTTCATTAATTTATCATAATACAGAAGAAATTTTCTTTTAAATAACTTAAGTTTTCCTCCAAATTATTCTATAAGAAAAAGAATGATAACAACAACAAGAACACTACAAGTAAAAAAAAATTTAGGTCACCTTATGCGGTTTTATTTTCTAGACTATTTTATATTTAGAATTTTCATGATACTTATTAGACGTAAAAAATAGGGAAATCTATCAGTGAATATAAATAATAAATGAAAACTGGCAAAATGTACTTACGCGTTATTGAAGAGGTTTTTGATAATACTTTTGACGATGCACCTGATAAACTTAAATCACTTTGAGAACTATGTTGACTGTCTTTGCTATAAGTAAGTCCTCTGTAAAGAAAAAAAGAAAATCAATTATAATAATGGTAATTTTAAATTTCCGGTCCTATATGACCTAAATTATAAAGGTCGACACTACACAATATCACTAGAAATAGAGAAAACGAAACAAGTATTAGTCCCTCAGTTCCCCTCTATAGAAGATATTTAGAAAGTATCCTTAGTCATTTTCATCACATCAACTTATTTTCCAGGTTGCATGAACACTTGTTGGCATACATCTTTTAAAATTATGCAGGGAAAATTTTAAATTTACCTTGCCTAGCAAACCAGTGCGTCTATCCTCGCCTCGGACTGGGCAACGCACTTCAGACCATGACCAAAGAAATCGATTTCGTGCTTTTTTAAATCCAAGTTCGGTTATATTCGTAAATTGATCTAAAATAATTTTGTGACAGTCGCAGATACTGAAATAAGTCACCAAGTGTTTAAGATAGGCAAACTTGACAATAAAAGTTAAAACAATTTCTTTGCTGAAACTCGTCGAAACCCGACACTTTTGGTCTTGATTTGAAGTTTTAAATTATCTTAAATCAGTCCAAATTATCACCGAACATCATAAACACGAATACAAAATTGCAACGTCGCGCATCAAAACATGTATTTCATTTAAGAAAATGATTATCAAATGATAAAACCATACTTGTTTAGACTAATCTAAATACTGTTACGGTTATAACAAAATCATAACGAAATACATCCTAAAATTCTATTTAATTTAACATAAATGAATTACCCTATAGCAGTGGTTGCAAGTGATTGTGGATTAGTGAACGATTGAAGCAATGGATTGCAGGTCAAGGAACTATGACAGATCCATTACTACTTTGAACTTTGTTTTTACCATACTTACTTGAAGTAGTTTATCTCAGTATAAAGTATTATACTAATATTACGAAACATCCGTCTGCTTATAAAAAATATCTAATCTCTTCTTAAGCTTTTCATTGTTTTTATTATATGTTTCATAAACTTCTGTTTTCTGTAATGTGGCAATAGTAGTTTGTGCTACAAGTTTTGAAATGAAGATTTTTTCAACACTAGTCCTATCTGTTCAATACGAGCGAAACGAGTATTGAAAATTAGTACGTGTACTGAAAAAAATTCATTTCAAAACGAGTTGCTCACAACGTTTTCTGCACGTGAGTACCACAATAGACAAAAATAAAAAAAATTACAAAAAATCACTACAAAAAAACTCCGCGAAGTATTGATCGATTAACAATGCCTTGACAATATGCAAGTTGGATTATATGCAAAAAAAAACGTCATTTGTTCTTGATTGTTCCCACTCTACAAACGTGTTTTCATTTCGCGTGTATTTTATTGAGAAAATGCAAAAAATGAGCTCAGGGGAGAATTCCGATTTGGAAGGAGCAGCAGAAAGAGCTTTGCAAGGTTTATTGCCGGTAATATCCAAAGAAAAATACATAAAAACGTATCAAGCATAACAAATTGATTTTTGTATATAGTTGCAAGTTTCCTTTTTGATTTTACATTAAAAAACTATTTTTCAAAATTCAAAACAAATATATTTTTATTTTTTTTTAAATATATATTTTAATCTAGCTTCTAAAAAACAATTTTAATTTTCTTATTTCTCTTACACGTGTTTCAATCTTTCGATCATCCTCAGAGAGAAAATATTTACAACTAAATCTAAAAATTTTTTCCTTGACAACGAAACTTCCGTAAGCTAATTAAATTAATGTGGGAAAACCCGAAATTTGAACATTTTAAGATAACAATTGTTTTAAGTATAATAAAATAAGGATAAGTACAAAAATTGTGGGCTTTGTGAATTTTAACAATGCAAAATAGAAATGAATTTATGAATTAAACATCTTAAAGCTAAATATTGAGAAGTTACAGTTTGATTACGATTATTTTTTTTTATAATTTTATTTAATGAGGTTAAATAAGTCTGATGTTATGATGTTTTGTTTTTCTTCGCAGTTCATGATGTTTGGTTTCTGTTTTTCAATATATAGCGATTCATATGCGTCTAGTTCCCAATTTTTCCGAACTGTATTTATAATTTTGGAATTGGCTAAATCTATTGCATGTGTTGGGTTTTCGACCATATGAAGCGCAACACTTTATTTATTGACGTTTCTTGTCGTAACTGCTTTGCAATGTTCTTCTAACCGGGTCGAGAATTTCCTAGATGTTTGCCCCACGTAATTTTTCTCCAGTTCTTGCAGCTGATTTGGTAAATGCCCGACTTTTCCGAAGACTGTTCCTGGTCCTCATAGTTATTTAGTAAGTTCCCTAAAGTTGTGCTTCTTGTTGCGATCTGGATATTGTGCTATTTTAAATGGTTTCCTATTTTATTTGTAATGCTTGGATAAAACGGCAGACATATTCTTCGTTGACTGTTGTTTTGTATCTTCTTTAAAGTTGTTAGATTTCTTATTGTCTGGTTTCTTTTGTGGTTGGTGAAAATTTGTTTGATGAACGTTTCTGGGTATCCATTGATTCTGGCTGCATCCATTATATATTTTTCTTCTTCTTCAAACTCTTTCCTTTCCATGGGAATGTTGTATAGTCTATACACTAAAGAGTTGAAGGCTGCTTTTTTATGACTGCCATTATGAAGCGAATCAGATGTTATGAACCGTTTGGTGTTTGTTGGTTTCCGAAAGATGCCCAGTTTAACCTTGTTTCCTTTTCTTATTACTTTGATATCCAGAAAGGGTAGACGTATCAAGGGTAGACGTATCAAGCGTTCAAACAATGGTGCAGTGAAAAAAAAATTAAAGTGATTGACGAAAATAAGTGGCTTGCTTATTTCGATACCGAGATGAAACAATTCCAATCGTCAACTACATGGAGCATTTACTCAATGTTAAAATCCACGTTGAAGGACAACATCCATATCTCAAAATTCAACAATTTCCGAGCTCTTTTGAAGCGTAAAAATGACAATTATTCTGCGAAGAAATCAAGAATCTTCACCATTGAAGAAATCTAAATTCTTGAAGGACGCTCCCGACGATGTTTATTTGGCTACGAAGGTAAAATTTGCTGATAATTTTTTTGTTTCATTTTCCTAACCTTACAATTTTAAGGTGGCCCTTATTGTCGGCGTCTATGGTGCTTGTCGACGAAGCGAATTGTTGAATTTGAACGTAAAGGATGTCGAATACATGGATAATGGCATTAAAATTACCGTACCGAAAACGAAAACCAAAATCATTCGACAATTTGTCGAATTGCGTTATCACTCATGGCGTTATCACCGACAGATTCTTTTTGGGTTTTCGTAAAGGCAAATGGATCAAACAGCCGATCGGCATTAACACGATTGGAGGATATCCGAAAACAATTGCAATTTTCTTGAATCTTTCGTCACCGGGTGAGTACACTGGTCATTGCTTCCGTCGATCGTCTGCATCCTTGTTGGCAGATTCGGGTGTGAATTTAACTACAATTAAGCAACATGGTGGTTGGGAGTCTGATAAGGTTACAGAAAAATACATTCAACATTCGCTCAACAATAAACGTAAAATTGCTGACAGCATCATGGGTTCGAAAATTGTTAGAGCTGATAACGTTTCAACGACCTCACCAACCACTGCTCAATCCAGTGAATCAATTATTGAAAATGGCAATGTTTCAGCCGGTACAACTGTTCAATAATTTCGAGTCAAACAAGCCGAACAAACTTAAAAGTGGTAGGAGAGCCTTTGCCACAACCACCGATTCCTGGAGGATATTCATTCAACAACTTGCATAATTGCTCTTTCTACTTTGGTCAAAAGTAATGTTTTCATTCATTTCTACTTTATTAATAAAAATGTTTACCAACACAAACGCACCGTTTCGTCTTTTAAATTGGCAGCAGTGCGGAAATGAAAAAACAGTGCGGAAATAACTCACTTTTCCGCACTCAAACGAGTTTCGATATATGTCGTATTGCGGTACTCGAGTGCAGAAAATTAATTTTCTTCTTTTGGAAACAGATATACTTTTTCTTTATTTAAAAGTTTAAGGGGACCACACCTTCAGAATTTTCACTGACTATTCTACCTCTTGTTTTTGTGGAAAAAACTGGTTTGTAAAAACAAGCCAGTTGGGCCAGTTGTAAATACCTAGATTGAACCAAGATTCAGTTTATTATATTACACGTTTTTCACCAGCTGGTTATGCATTGTTATAGTGATTGTAAGTTTCATGAAATTTATATTTTTGAAATATTTCACGAAATATTTAATTAATGTAATATATAATATTTAATATTTAATATGTTATATTTAATGTAATATTTAATTTGCCAGACTTGGCCCAAGTCTGGTTTGCCAGTCTTGGCCCCAGGACATCATTCCAAGCTTGGGCCGTTTGAAAATGTTAAGTCTGGCCCAAACCCCAAAAGTTGTGGCGCGGACTTGGGCCAGGCTTGGCCCAATAGCTAATTCTTACCTGGGTTACAACATCGCACCAATGGCATAAAATTAGAAATAGTTTTAAACTTGGTGATGTCTAGTAATGAATTCATCGGCTAAATTAATTAATCTATCTTTAATCAAATTTCAAAATTAATTAAAAAATGTCGGTCAAGTGAAGAAGGGTTCCGTGAAACTTTTTTATTGTCACAATCATGGGCACAAAAAAAATTAATTTTTCCTCGTAAATGTGAATTGCAATGTCAATCGAAAATTGTTTGAACTATTACAAAAAATGTAACATTGGGTTAAATCTTATCCATAGCTGTTTATGATAACTTTAGAAAAACTTAATCACACCAGCTTGTATATGGTTTAAATTGGAAAATATATTATATATTCAAATAATAGGTCACTCATATATGACCATAATTCAAAAACTGTGCACTCCATAGTTATATAAAACTTTGCAATGTTTCTTAAATTAGAGTCTCTTTTAAATGACTACCCACTCGTTTGGGTCAAAAAAAAAATTTTCCACGCTTTCTCACTCCCATCTCAAACACGTAGAAATATAATTAGAACACACAAAACAAATTCGACTCGGGGATATGACTATGTATACAATATATTTGTGCGAGGGTCATTTAATTTGATCTTGATCTTGGTTTGACCCCACCACGTCAGGGTTCAAACATAACCTAAAAAACCGCAACATTCTAAAATTCATTAAAACCGTTGAACCCGATTTTAAACCCTAAGGTCAGGTAAAACATCGATTTCTTAACTGAATTCATAACCCCGTAGCCACTTAAACCAGTAACTCTATAACCTCATGACCACACAGACATATAACATCGTAAAAATCATGAGTTATAGGATTATTGAGTTAAGGGGTTACGGAGTTAAATTTAATTCAGAAATCAATGTGTTACCTGGTTTTAGGTTTAAAATCGTTTAGCGTTATCGGGTTTCATGGTTTTAGTACATTTTGGAAGTTTTTGATGTTTTTTTAGGTTATTTGCGAACCCTATCGTGATGGAGCCAAACATAGGTCGAATTCGAATTCAGCTACCCCAAAACATATAATATACATGGTCACACCTCCGGGTCAATTTTAGGTAGATTTCATATAAAAATCTACCTATTGCAATGGGCTTCATCTCGGAATTTCGGAAAAATTTTGATGCCAAACGACTATATGTGATAAGCGGAGATGGAAAAACAAAAAAAATAAAAAATTATATATATATATATATAACGATATGAGGTATAACGGAATTTAGCGGCACTCTCACGGTCGCATTTTTCAACCTACACCAAAATAATTTTCTGTGTATGTTTCGGCAAATAATGTCTTGGACAAGTTCGTGAACTGGCCATATCTGGGTACTGGTTAAGCGGCTAGAGCCTAAAAAGTCGAATAATCTAGGGCGCTGTAACTTCTGTTTGAATAATAATATTTTAATAAAATTTAAAAATATTGATTAATTAAACCTTTTTTTATCATTTTTATCCAGATGACCACTTTGGCGTTTCAGGTTCCTCAAAAATCAGCTGTTTAAAAAATTTATTAAACTTTGCTGCCCTTGATCTAGCTGAAATGGCCAAGCTCATATTTGAAAACTTTTTTTCACGTACTTAAAAT
The DNA here is from genome assembly GCA_963693315.1 of Diogma glabrata. Lineage (NCBI taxonomy): Eukaryota > Metazoa > Arthropoda > Insecta > Diptera > Cylindrotomidae > Diogma > Diogma glabrata. The sequence goes on along the minus strand of OY856186.1, from coordinate 77,268,969 downwards.
ATAAATCTTTCCAAAATTTTCAAAAATAATAGTTTAAGTCTAACGGTTGAGACCCTACGGCGGTTGAAATGAAAACAAACGCAAAAGGCAATGCTTTCATCATGTTTCAGTTTATGTTATTTAAGTTCATCTTAGCTTTTAAACATACTTTTCAGCTATAGCCTCAAAAAATTTCAGCTTTCTAACCCAAAAGGTTCCATTTTTATAAGCATTATAATGCAACCCTTACAAGAAAAATATCAACCCATTTAATACCATAGAAAAATTATCAAAATCTCTTTTGTTTTTATTTTTTTTACTAAGTAACCGTTTGAAAATAGATTAAATAAGAACAAAAAAACACAACAACAAAAGATGATTTTGAAATAAAATTGTTTGACATTGTTTGATTACAAATTATGTGTGATGGTATAATTGTAGTTGTGACGTAGTTCATTTGATCTTTGGTGGATTTAATATGTTATTAAAAGTAGTTTAAACCAACTTAAATAAAACTGTTCCGAAATTGTATTGATGGAGTTAGTTCGGATAATGTATTTAATTTGGTTCGATAATTTTTTTGAATTATTCTGTTTCTACTTATATTTTATATTTAAACTAATCTGACTTATCTAATTTTTTTTTGGACACAAAACCGTCTGACCCCGAAATCTACCTATTTCTAGCGGATATACCTGCCGCTGAGATTTTTTTTGTGGTTCTGTTATTTGTTACTTCGCTAAATTATAAATTTCACTTATTTAAACATATTTCAAAACACTGGAAAATTGTAAAAATAAACTTGTATAATATTTCTTAAATTAAGGGCTCCTTTAAATGACTTAACCGGGTTTTATATGATGTTTTTACCCCTTATCATTCCCACCCCCTTAAAATATATAGTTATGAGTATATGACACTCCGCTTTAATTTACATCAAAAAATTGACGACTATCATTCCATGCATTTTTTTAAGATTTTTGATCAATTTGGCGTCGGAGCTAAGCGGGGAAAGCAAAAATAAAGAAATAGTATATTATTTAATTTGGAGCTAAAGTGCTACTTTTTACGTTGAGTCTATAGTTTGGCGGTATAAATAGCGACACTTTAGTGTTGCCGTACCCGTAAAAATATGAAAGTTTCTTTACAGACGCTTTGATTATATGTCAAAAAGTAAAACTTTAGCCTTCTCCCTTAAGCGACAGTAAAGTTAATTTTTACAGCCGTTTGCCGAAAAACAAAATTATACAAAACAAGCGTGAGGTGAAAAATTCTAAAATACATTTTTAAGGAATACTGTAGCGGAACGCTTTTATATGATAGCCTTGACTGGGTAAAAAAAATGTATTTTCTTCAAATCTCCGTTCTGTAAAACACACCAAAACAACGACCCCATCTTGTGTGGACACGTTTTACTCTCATGGTGCATAGTGTTCCTTATAAAAAACGTAACCCTAAAAAATAAATTCAAAATATGTATATCGAAAATCAAAATCATATACAAATAAATATTGAATCAAATTTTATTGAAGATTAAAGGCAGATTTGTGATTATAACTACAAAAAACATTTTCTGCACAGCACGAACAGTGATGCTAGAATGGAAAATGAAACTTAGAAAAAATTGTGGAAATTGCGGAATTGCCGGATAGATTGATTATTGCGAAAACTTTATACCATTCACTTTATTTTTATTTTATTCTTTATTTGACACAAACCAGTCAATGCTCCTAATATGGTGCTACGCGCTTCCATGGTTATGGCATGGTTACTCGCTTAAATCAGAAAGACTTGACCAAAAATTGTACGCTTCTTCCTCAACCTTAACACTAACTTCCCTTTTCTAATTTCGTCACGAAGCTTACTGCAGAGAGTAATTATAATCTGCTCACAGCGAATATATTCCATACCGTTGGTTGTAAAATTTAAATTGCTGAAGAATTTCCTTTTAAGATATGGGGATCACTAAAACTTTTCGGGCTTAAATTTCTTCAATATAATATGCGTGCTTTAGCTTGGTGATATAACATTTCGTCGAAACTTAATTGAATGATTAATTCAAACTTGGCTGACGCCTTTAAACAAGTGTCAAACTAATCTTGGTATAAATTAAAAATTGATTTAAATTTATATTAAAATTTTTTTTTTTTTTTTTTTAAATGTTATATATTAAAATGTTATATTTTAAAAATGTTAATTTATATTAAAATGTTTGTAGTCCAGGAAAATTAGTCAAATAAAGGCAAGAATCTCGGAATGAGAGATAGTCGGCTGTAAACTTGTATAAACCTTTATTTTGGCACCCTAAATCTTGTCTCAAAACCTACTTATCGTAGGGTGTCCGCGTCTACAGATATTCCAAGGTCAAAGGTAAAAAAATCGATTTTATACACATTTATTGCAAATATCTCGTTTCCTATGGGCTTTATGCTATTTGTATATATAATAAATATTGTAGAGGATTAAATTCTCTACAACTTTTGTTTAAACATTTTTTTATATATTGAACCATTTTTGAGATAGAGAGCAGAGCGCGCGCAGTGTTTAACTATTTAGAGTATCATTCGAGGTCAACCTGTAGTCTCGATTTAAAACATGCTGTATAAAGTTTATAAACTATTGATAAATATGTGATTCTAAATAATTTGCATTTTTTATTAACTATTACGGTATAGTTAATATTTTTTTCCATAATTCAGTATCTATTCATTTAATAACACTTACCTACTCGTGTAATTATAAAGTTATTAAGGGAAATACTTTAATTATTTTTTAATTCTAATATAATTTATACTATTTACTTCCTAACTAAATAAAAAGAAAAGAATTAAATTTTTAGTTAATGTTTTTATCGAAAAATACCGTTCCATACATATATGAACGTTGAAATTTAAAAATTGAATAATAATAATAAAAAAAACTACAAGTTCTAATTTCAATTTTCTTCTTCTTCTTCATCATTGTCTTCCAGTCGCTGTAAAATTTCAAATTCCTCTGTGTTCTCGTCTTCAACGTCATTTGTCTGTTCTTCCAGGATTTCGGGATCAAAAGTACCGTCTTCATTGATATCACTCTGATATGGTGAAGCATTAAGACAAGCTTGTCCATTACACTGCCCGCAAGCTAAAGAGCACTGCAACCCTGCTTTCCCTCATCCACAGCGCGAACCACAACCATTCTTGCAGTTGCAGAATATTGTGTTAATCAATTCCTCCGGAGCTGGTGGATTCATAGTCATAACAGGTTCCAGGACTTCATCACGCATTATCCAACTCCAATTCTGGGGTTCTAAGTCATGCCCTAACCAAGTCTGAACTTGATAATAAACACGCTTGAAATGTTGGTGAACTGCTGCACTCGTTGGTGAAGATTTGATAATTGCACAGGTTTATGCAGTTTTGTTAATTTGATGAACTGTGCATAGCGAAGACGATTGATACAGTCCTCAGATTTTGGATCATTATAGATTGCCAAGAAGGTTCGCACTCCATTCTCAAATAATGATTGAACTGGACAATTTCCTTCTTCAAATGCTGCAGCAATTTGATCCAAATTCGGAAATCTCTCTAGTGTTTTTACAAAAGTTTTTTTTCCTTTTCTAAAGAGCGCAGAAGTCGTGTCACAACCACTTATTGCGTGCAGAAACAATATGTGTTTTTTACAACGAGGATATTTATCAAAACTTTTGGAACAGTATATTTCAGTTTTTACATTTCCTTTGCCAACTTTTTTAAAGAAAATTTCTTGTTGATGAAATATGGTACGCCCAATTTTGGTACGCAGTTTTTTGACGTTTGGATTCATCAATAGCTGTTTCAATAATAAGAACATCCGCATCATCTCTGGCCTGTTTTGTTGTGATATTAACAGCTTGTAATTTTTCAATAAGCATATTAACTTTAGCAGGCAAAATGGAAATTAATCGAAATATTTTACTGTCGCGGATAAAATATCATCTTGTATTCGCATAGGATGATGGCAATCCTTCACTCGAATGATTCCCTCCACTCGCTTCGCTCGTTACGGGAAATTTCATCCTCGCGAAGAATTGCCATCATTCTAAGCTCATACAAGAATTTACTATTTCCTTAATAACTTTATAATTACACGAGTAGGTAAGTGTTATTAAATGAATAGATACTGAATTATGGAAAAAAATATTAACTATAACGTAATAGTTAATAAAAAATGCAAATTATTTAGAATCATATATTTATCAATAGTTTATAAGCTTTATACAGCATGTTTTAAATCGAGACTACAGGTTGACCTCGAATGATACTCTAAATAGTTAAACACTGCGCGCGCTCTGCTCTCTATCTCAAAAATGGTTCAATATATAAAAAAATGTTTGAACAAAAGTTGTAGAGAATTTAATCCTCTACAATATTTATTATATATACAAATAGCATAAAGCCCATAGGAAACGAGATATTTGCAATAAATGTGTATAAAATCGATTTTTTTACCTTTGACCTTGGAATATCTGTAGACGCGGACACCCTACGATAAGTAGGTTTTGAGACAAGATTTAGGGTGCCAAAATAAAGGTTTATACAAGTTTACAGCCGACTATCTCTCATTCCGAGGTGAAACCCCTAATATTCCTGGACTTTTGGCCCAGTGATGAAAGTCGACACAATTGAATTTTTTAAACCTGGTGTTTGTACAATTCAGAATAACACTTTTTAAACTTTTGATTTCTACGCTTTTAAATAAGTTTTAAATAAAAACAATTAATCTTAAATTTTGATTTGTAGTTCTAACGATACTACCGATGATTTCCTAATAAAACGAAAATATTTGAGTCAAAATTTAAAATTGTTTTAATTTCTTATTTCTTATTTGGGCTAGCACTCGCAAAATATTTGCCTCAATAGGCCACAAAACAGTTTTCATGGTTAACTGATGTATTTGGACTGCGTACGGTCCGAGAAACAGTTGAGGGATTAGAAATGCTATATACGGGATTCGCATTGGTAGTCACAGCCGTAGAAATACGACGGACCTGTATTATATTTGTATTATTAGTTGGTTTTTGAGGAACACAATTTTGACCAGGATGTAAGTCGTCTTTGCTGAGATCTTCACAACTTGCTCGGGAGGTACGATTGGTAGGTTGGACATATTGTGGTCCTACCCTTCCTGAAAAGGTTTGTTTAAAATGGTTTGGACTGATTTTGAAGTTTCCATAATGGCGGATGAGAACTTAGGAATAGCGATCGGTATTTAGAAGGAGGCTAACCATTCAAATCCTCCTTGAGTTTTGGACTTCGACGGTATATAAAACAATGGCCATCTCTGTCTGACTCTTCTCGTTTTGAAGATGTTGGGGATTAGTTTTGGAGTTACGTGTCAACACCTATTCGGTGGCTTCAAAGGACTGAGAAGAGAGCTAACGTTAGGCGCCATCTTGTTGAGGACTGTGTAGGTCTGGACTGTGGACTGTGCAGCTCTACCAGTTGGTCTAGTGACCAACCTTTTTACAAGAAATTAAGAATACAAATGAATCACATTCACGTGCCTTAAGCACCACCCAGATTCAATGTAAGGATGCATTGCCCTGCCACAACCCTACCCTTATTACGTTAGCACATCATATCGAAAAAAACTACAAGCTATAACAAATTTATAACAAGTCACCAAACAAACGAACTTGATGCTAAGTATCCGCGAATACCTGTCATGATGCAGTTGATGACGCGATGATTAGATTTAGTCCAAATAGTTGGACCCCTTTAGTCGGCTGTCCTGACAGCCCTTTACAATAATGGAATTTGCTCATATAAATAAAACTCGAACACTCTCATCCATTGCTTTTGAATTATTTATTTATTTGTTTAACAATATCTCACAAACTTATTATTATTGAATTTCTCCAATTGTGTCTATTAAAATCAACAACGATACATTCCACTTTTTAAATTTTCTTTTTCTGTTTTAGTTATTGAAATTGTTTCCTCTTGTTACACTGTAACTAATTCATGTCACTAATCTGTTTATTTTTACTCTATTCTTAATATTTACAAAACATTCATATTGTCATCACAAAAACTCGGTATAACGTTTTTTGGTGTTTTTTTTATTTTGATTTAAATAAAAACAAACAAAACCATTTGGTTCACCTTCTCACAATCAACATCTCAAAATCAACCATTCGAAGCAGGTCCACTCAAACTTAAAACAAAACTCAACCGCCCAACTCAATTCCCATTGTCCGATCCAAATTCCAAAACCAAGTAACTGAATTTAGAAAACATTGAAAATAATTTACAAAAAACAATTAATTAAAACTTATTTTTTTTTTAGTTTCCCATAAATAGACAAAACTATATGAAAAATAAATACAATATGAGACGGTCTTCCCGGAAGTGTAAAATTTACTTCGCAATATTTTAAATAATTGTGTTTGTTTTTATAAAACATGTGCGGTTCATGAAAATTTCGAATTATACTTTACTATAATATTACTATAAGTAAAGAGAACGGCCAATGGAAGTACGACTGACACAGAATAACTTGCGTCAGTGGACCTTTTCCTCCTTTTTCCTCTACTGTAATGCTCAGGAGTCAGGACATGTTTCATTAAACAACTCAATTGCGTTGAATTCAGCCCGTAATTACGTTTTTTGTTACATTTATTATTTCAATGCGGGATCAAATTTCTGTTTTTTTTCGCAGAAGCATTTTATTTTGCTATATATTTCTCGTGCAAAATAAACTGAAGGACGGATAGAAACAAAGATTTTTGCAATTTAAGCAAAAGACTAAAATTAAATGGATTCGTAGGACCAGTTGCCAGTTTCATAAAAACTCATAATGTTATTTGTATAGGGTTGGAATAAGGGTAGCAAAAGAATTTTTTGGCGCGAAATCTGGATGTCATGTAAATTAAAATTAAAAGTTTTCGCTCTACGCTCTGAATTTTTAAACTGTTCGCTGGTCATACCGTATAAAACACGCATTCCAACAGTTTAAAGCTCGGCATGCAATTCAAGGCTAAATATCAATTCGTTATAGGTCATAGGAGATTATTAAAACATTTTTTTAGCAACATTTATCCTAAATTATAGTTTATAAAATTTTTTTTCCTAGAACAAAAAATTGACAAAATAAATGTCATCTCGTTTATTATTTAAGTAAACTTTGGATTCGATGTCATGCTCTTATTAACAATGACATTCATTTTAATTTTGTCTAATACATATTTAAAAAAAAATATTTTCTTCAGAAAAATTTAAATCTTAAAGTGTAAGTAAGACACATATATGTACTAAAATAAATACTTTAAGTTGATACAACGATAAAAATGTATTCGCCTAAATGTTTGCTTTATTTTTTGCTATAAACAAATAAAACATTTTCGGTATGCATGAATAAATTTTGGAGATGTTAGTTCTTGTTATCGCATTTTATACTTCAGCTTGAAAATGCAATAAGATCATAGTTATACATACGAAGCAAAAAATATCTAACGCTAAAATATTGGATTTTTCTGTAGCATTGTGACTTGGTCAAGGAAGGCGGTTGGCAAAGTGTTTTTTTGTCTAATAGGAACTGAACGGTTTTTGCTGCTGAACGCTGAAATTATCCAAATATTGTCCAAAAACTAATCAGTTCTTTGTCATTTAACTATCGTTTTTTTAAGAATCGGGCAGTCGCGGAAATTTTCAAATTTTTTTTTTACAAATTTGGTATCAATCGATCTGGCTTGGCCGTCTCTCGAAAACTTTATGAGATTGGGGTGGTAGGACCCACCCCCACCCCTTTACACCCTCTTTAAGTTTTAGCATATGTAAATCTATATAAAATAAATGGAAGAGATAAAAAAAATTTAATGGCACCATTATCTTTTATTCAGACCGGCGCTACTTTTGAGTCCAAAAGTTGGTTTACACCACCACCCCCAACCAACCCCTTGGGTGGGATTGACACATTAAATGAGTAAAATATGTCATCTGGGGTATCGTTTCGATACTTTGTATAACCGACCCCCAACCCCCCACCTATTATTGGACTACCCTGAGTCCAATCCCAATTTTTGTTATGACGATAATTTCGGTATTTTTTATAACCGACCCCCCCCACCTCCACCCCTTTTTGGACTACCCCGAGTCCGGCCCCCATTTTTATCATCATCATTGAACTCAGCATACCCGATTATATTGAAATCGACACCAAACATGACATGCAAAAAAAAATATTTTTTTCTACGATAAGGGAACCACCCCCTTGGGAGTAAAAAATGGTTATGTCACTGATCAGGGAGTAATATGAGGGATTGTATTTGTTATGAAATTCTGATTCTAACGATACCCCACATGACATATTTTACTCATTTAATGTGTCAACCCCACCCACGGGTTTGGTTGGGGGTGGGGGTGCAAACCAACTTTTGGAGTCAAAAGTTGCGCCGGTCTGAATAAAAGATAATGGTGCCATTAAATTTTTTTTATCTCTTCCCATTTATTTTAAATAATTTTTATATGATAAAACTTAAAAAGGGTGTAAAGGGGTGGGGGTGGGTCGTACCACACCAATTTCATAAAGTTTTCGGGAGACGGCCAAGCCCGATCGATTGATACCAAAATCACAAAATCGAGTCAAAAAAATTTCCAAAAACTACGTTTTCTGTCCGATTCTTTAAAAAAAAACGATAGTTAAGTATCAATCTTTTTTCAACGTGTCATTAAAATTGATTAAATCTTGCGTTCTGGGCAAGATTAGCAAGTGCAGGTAAGACACAACTTAAATTTTGAAAAGTACCCTCTGCAACCAGAGCAAACCCAGTGACTTTATTTATATTGTTCCCGTTCACAGTTAGAGCAGTATTTTTCTAGACTGGATATTTAAATTGTTTGTACTATACCTATGCTTTCGATGGTGATATGCATATTCTGTCTGAAAGACGTATTAAGTCCTTCTTTGTAATAAATTTTTATAAACAATAAAAAATAAAATTTCATTACAACTAAATACAAATTTATAATCACAATAAAGACGTTTTGACATAGTACTGTCAAAGGCTAATGAATTTTTTTATCAAAGAAAATAAGTTTCTGTCTGTTAATTAATTCGTTGAATTGATTTTTAAATCAATATTGTATTGTAATGGATTACTGTAGATGTACTTTGATTATTGCAAGCAAATTAGACAAATGTTTGAAGTCAAACTAGTGCGACATTTATTTATATACTGTGTCTGTGTATGTTCGACTTTTTAAATCATAAAGCAAAATGCATGTCTGCTGGAACTTGGCCATCTGGAGATAAGATAAAAATGGGAAAAATACTGAGCCAATTTCAAACATTTTATGTCATGTTATAATAAGTTATGCTATGTAATGTAATGTAATGTTATGCTATGCTATGTTATTTTATGTTATTTCATGTTTTGTTATGTTATGTTATGTTTTGTCATGTTATGTTATGTTATGTTATGTTGTTATGTTATGTTATGTTATGTTATGCTATGTTATGTTATTTTATGTTATTTTATGTTATTTTATGTTATGTTATGTTATGTTATGTTGTCTTATGTTATGTTATGTTATGTTATGTTATGTTATGTTATGTTATGTTATGTTATGTTATGTTATGTTATGTTATGTTACGTTATGTTATGTTATGTTATGTACAGAAAAAAATGATTGCTAATATTAAACAAAACATGATGTTCAATAATTTTTGTACAACGATTTTCAGCCTACTAAGCATGTTTCTTGGATTAAGAATTGGCTGGAATAATATCATAAATAATTTTTTTCTTTATTTAAGAAATATTTTTAAAAACACAAAAGGTTGAGATGTATTAATTAAAACAAGCAACTAATATTCAATTTGAGAAAGTTAAGTTACTGAAATTAAGTAATCGGCTTTCTTGAACTAAGCAAAAATTCTATACACTTGAAATTGAAAAATAGTTTTTCTTAAATTTAGCAATGTTTTCGCTTTAAATCATGGTCTCAAAAATGGTTTCATTCTCATAAACTCAAAGTTTAAATTTTTTTAACGTGTGAAAAACAACGATGGTGATACTTCATTCAATTGGGTAAAAAATTAATTTTTACCCTTTAACATTTCCAGTTCCACAACATTTTGTCAATTTTTGTCCATTAAGTTTGACGCTAAGCGAGAGAGGAAAATATGAAAACCGTAAAAATTATTTTAGCCGTACCCTGAGGTAGCGCTCACGTCACAAGCGCTTCAAACAAATAAAACCAATTTTAATTATTTTGGTGATTGGATTTACAACTTACGAGATATTCGACTGTGAGCGACAGACAAGCACCGCAACCTCACCATTTACCAATATATTTATTTAAACGAAATTAAAACAATATTATATAATTACCGGGAAAACGGTTTAACTGGCAAAATTCGTTGTTTTGGAAACAAAACACAAAAATAGTGGTTAATTGTCAATTCAATTTAATTTGTTTACGGTTTTTCATGACATATGTCTAATATCGACAAAATTCAGACATTTCCTTGAAACTGTCGATAACTGTTTGGCATATGCCATCACCAGACTTACAATTGTACAAGGATCTTCCATTTAACATACAACCGTATACCTTCAAAACTGCAAAAAAACATTTTTGTGTCTATGAGCAGCAACATTATTGTATTGTTCAATGCTGACCAACCAGTCTACCGAACTATAGACAGTAAGTTACATTGTCAATATTGCATGTCTATATTTAAGAAAACAAATATTCCGGAATACGTAATTAGTATCCAAAAATCAACTCAAGGTCATAAAAAATATTGTGTATCTAACTTGAATGTTAACTTTAAAACTGTTTACAGATAATGATATTCAAAACTTAAGAATTATAGTAAACTATTATAAACTTAAACCAATTTTTAAAGACTAATATATATTAAAAACAAGTTTCAGAAGTAATGAAATTCATTATTGACATATATAAGAACAACAGTTTGCTCATGCGTACTTTTATCCAACCGCAGTCATTTTTTCCAATACAACGTGGAATTCCATAGAAATAATGTTCAATAACATCGCAGAACATTTTCGAACAACAACAACAAAAAATTCATTCAAAATCTATGACAACAATTACGGAACGTCCAGCAAACATTCTTATTATAAAAGGAATAAAACTTAATATCTTGTCCAAAAAAATATAACTATATTTATTCATCACGTATCTCTCACAAACATATGATAATACAAAAAAAAATTTCCTAAACTGATTAATCTAAAAATAAAATTTAATTTAAATTCAATCAACTATATAATTGATAGCTATGACCTATCAAAAAAAATTAGTTGACACAGTTAGTTCAAAATAAATCAATTTCACTTTCGATTAATCTAATAATATTTAGTCACTCACTTGATTATTTTGATTATGCTTTTACTACCAGAATTACCACTATATTTGAGCATTTGTGTTATTTTGATGATAAGAACTAAACCGTTATTTACACAAATTCACATAAATCACCTTTTTAAAGACGAAGTTCTTAAGCAACTAAATTTTCACATACTAAATTTATTTTCCTTTTAAAAAATATAGAAACAACCCTTAACATTTTTTTTTTTAATATCGTAACAAACACATGAAAGGCGATACAGAAACTATCGCTATTTTTATGAAAACAAAAACAATTCTATCCATGAACTGGTAGTAGAGTACGTAAGTTAGTATGTACATACACAATTTTATCGGATACAAATTATAAAATCGATTTACAAAAAAAATAAAAAATGGTCTATTGTCGAAAAAAAGCATTTTCTTCAAGGTCGGTCATAGTGGAGTCGATGATTTGAATATTAATGAGTAACGTTGGTACGTTGTTATATTCACTACGAAATTTTACGCGTACTAAAACGACAAACATTCGAAACAAATTTTATTTTGTTTTTTTTTGTTATCCATCAATTAAGATTTTTATGTAAGAATGAGACAATCGGATTGTAAGAATAAATATGAGATAATTTTATATGAATAAAAATGAGGAATTAAATGAAAAAGATAAAAGTTAAGAAATATAATTACATCAATGGATACACTAATTTTTGCTGTAAGTTAAATTGAATGTTAGTACATTTTTATTCAAAACCGGGAAAATATTATATTTCAAGTTAAAAAAAGTTTTACAAAGGTTGCCATGTGCACGACCATTGTTTAGACGAGGTAACTATGACTAAAACATATCTTTGTTATTGTTTTAATAATATTAAATTATTTCAGTTCAAAGATTGAAAGATGTTGGGTTTCGTTCCTAAACTCTGGAACCTGAAGGGTTAGTCCTGCTTTTTTTCATAAGCTGTAGGGCATTTAATTCAGTAAATTATTTGTGATATAACATCACCCTGATGGAAAATATCCCATCAAGAATAATATAAGAGCTGAATCTAAAATATTATGATGCAAATTATGAAAATTTTTTGCAATCCATACAATTTTCGACCGATCTAGTTTCGAACCAATGAGAAAATTTTAAACTTTAAAAAAGTTTATCATTCTCATCAGGGCTAGCCGACTAGATAAACTACCAAAACATGTCAACGTTAAATATAAACCATAAAGTAGGTTACAACTCTAGCGAAGTATAAAAACAAAAAATTTACATAAACATATATTTAATAGATTCAGGTTTAGTCAATTAATTTCTTTGGTGATCACTGTTTGGTTATACTCTAGACATACTAGTATTGAATAACAAACTCATATCGGTAGAGAAGAAGATGACTAGTCTTCCCTTGTGTATATTGACACATAATCAACAATTAATTCAGTAAATTATTTGTGATATAACATCACCCCGATGGAAAATATCCCATCAAGAATAATATAAGAATTGAATCTAAAAAATTATGGTGCAAATTATGAAAATTTTTTGCAATCCATACAATTTTCGACCGATCTAGTTTCGAGCCAATGATAAAATTTTAAACTTTAAAAAAGTTTATCATTCTCATCAGGGCTAGCCGACTAGATAAACTACCAAAAAATGTCAATGTTAAATATAAACCAAAAATTAGGTTACAACTCTAGCGAAGTATAAAAACAAAAAATTTACATAAACATATATTTAATAGATTCAGGTTTAGTCAATTAATTTCTCTGGTGATCACTGTGTTGTTATACTCGAGACATACTAGTATTGAATAACAAACTCATATCGGTGAGAAGAAGATGACTAGTCTTCCCTTGTGTCTATTGACACATAATCAACAATTAATTCAGTAAATTATTTGTGATATAACATCACCACATCACCCCGATGGAAAATATCCCATCAAGAATAATATAAGAATTGAATCTAAAAAATTATGGTGCAAATTATGAAAATTTTTTGCAATCCATACAATTTTCGACGGATCTAGTTTCGAACCAATGATAAAATTTTAAACTTTAAAAAAGTTTTTCATTCTCATCAGGGCTAGCCGACTAGATAAACTACCAAAAAATGTCTACGTTAAATATAAACCAAAAATTAGGTTAGCAAAGCAATGTTGACGAGGCATACCAAATCGGAAGAGGAAACCTTTGATATACCATCACGATTTGAGGACATACACATGTGAAAAGATTTCATCGAAATCGTGAGACATCACTGTGTTACGAAGCTGTTCACCCCGTATAAGTTCATGTGTAGAAACACTATCTTATTCATGAACCAACGCGTTTAATGCGATTTATCTCATTCTTGAATCAATGTATTCAAACAACTTATACGAGACATACGACTTATCGTCTTTTTTTCTTATATTTTGTTTTCTGTTAATGCGGTCCTGTATGATATATTTTTATAAATTAGGAAATTTTCCATAGGTTTAGGAAATTTTCCATAGATTATTTTTCCGAAAAAAAACTTGATAACTGTGATCGATTTGTATTTTGAAAACTTTAAATGATCGTGTTTTCTTGCAAAACGAGGTTGTTTGTGTTATCTTTAAGTTGTTTTGATATGGTTGCTTTATTATTGGTTTTGCAATGGTTTTAATACATATTTACTGATTTCTAATTAGCAATATAACGATTTGAATTTTAAGAAAAAAGTTCTATATATTTGCTTGTACATTTGGTGCTCAGTTCGCTCAGTTCGTTACTATACCCAAACACGTTTATATTTAAGAACACAACAAGTTCACATAGATTTAATTTTTTTTTAAACTATTGCAAGTAGCGTTTACTTCTTTTGCGCGTACTTTATTTGGGTCCACCTTGTAATGGCGGTAGATAAATAATTAATTGATTAGTTAAAATAAAGTAAAATAAATTATGTATGTCTGTCTGCCGGCCGTCATTACCTACGAAATCTAGAAAACCGCTGGACGGATTTAAAAAAAATTTTTTTTTCTAAAAATAGGTATACTCAAGGGACAGGTCCGAAAGGACGCTGTGTTCGATAACTGTACCGGAAGTGTGTCAAAAAATCATAAAGTGTGTCAAAAATAGCAAATTTTCATATTTTTGGCTTAAAAAACGTTCATTTTAAGTGATTACATATGAGTAGGAACATTGAATTTGGAGAAATCTTGATGGTAGGGATTGGTATGTGAGATCAAAAACTAGATTATTGCATTAGAAGTTTGTCAAAAAAATATTGTCAAGTGTGTCAAAAGAAAGATTTTTATTTATTTTTTACCCAATTTTTTGGAAAAAAATAAAATTAATTATTTGTATGACATGTAATTTTATTATTATTATAGAGAATTATGACATTATAAGTTTGTCAAAAAAATAATGTCAAGTGTGTCAAAAAATGATTTCATTTATTTTTTAAGCCAATTTTTTGGAAAAAAAAATTTAGCTGTTTTTGTGACGTAATGTTATAATGTATTCAATTACATTTAGAAAAATAAATTGGACATGGAAATTTTTGAATTTAATATTTATTAATTAATTAATTAATATTAAAATATTTTTGGAATTTTGAAAAAACTTTGTATTTGTGATTTTTTAATAATTTTTGCAATATTTTTAGAATTTTTAAAAAAAATTGAATTTTTGAATTTTATACATGTTTTTAGAATTGTGAAAAAAGTTTCAATTTTTGATTTTGTAAGAATTTTCGGAATATTTATGGAATTTTGAAAAATTTTAAATTTTTGATTTTGTAATAATTTTTGGAATTTTGAAAAATGTTTCAATTTTTGATATTGTTATATTTTTTGGAATATTTTTAAAGTTTTGGAAAAAAGGTTTTATCTTTGATTTTGTAATAATATTTGGAATATTTTTAGAATTTTTGGAAAACGTTTGATTTTATTTAATTTTTGCAATATTTTCGGAATTTTGAAAGAAATATGAATTTGTGATTTTGTAATATTTTCTCGAAACGCTAAATGGAGAGGTTTTCGAGTAGTTTGCTGAGTGTGTCATCTTTTCCCTAAATTATGTTAATTTATGATCTGTTATAATTTTCCGCCAACGTATTGATTGTTAGTTTTGTAATAAATTTCTAAACAGAGATAAAGAAATAGTTTAGTTTAGTTTTAGAAAGAGTTTATCTCTCATTCTTTTGTATCAAAGAAAAGTTGTTATCATCAGAGATTAAACAAACGTCGTCGAGAGTGAAGTTAATAGCAAGAATAATGGTAATTATCCAAATCAACATGTAAAACAGTAAATTATAGTTGTAAATGGCAGGTTTTTGTAGTGAATAAAAATTCATAGTTGATAGCGTGATTTTTCTTTGTATACAAAAACGGTGTTTTGTTCGGGCACCTAAATTCTTGATCCACCAGTAGCCTGAGTTGCTTATACCTCATTAGAACAAGTATTTCTTAGTACGATTGGGTGAGGAACAATATTGGCATGGAGAGTGGTATCAGGATGAATCATGGGCTAAGTGAAATAATTTTAATTTACTAAATGTAATAATAATTGTGGTGGTATTGTTGAGGATGTGATGATCTTGGCTTCTTCGGCCATTGGGTTCGTCAAAGTCTTCTTTGTTTTACTTTTTTTCCTATTACGTAGTCTCTTTTGCGTGCATATCTGTTCATTTGTGATAGATAAGTGGGGATAATCCTACTTGGCACGCAGTCTCCTCGATTAATTCCTGCTAGTAGCCTACTAGCAGGTTTAGTGTTCATTGCAACTGATGGTTCAATACAATACAATCAACTGGAGCGATGAAATATGTCTTGCTTGAAATTCGACACATCAGTCATATACGATCTAAATTGTTTGCCTGCCGGGATGGTATTCGAGCAAAAATGATGGTACGTGAAAAATTTTTCGTAAAGAATGAAATTCAAGTATCCTCAAGTACCAAATTTTGCATCTTAACATAGAGATACTTATCTTACGTAATTCGTAAAAGACAAAACTGATAAACCTTTTATGCCAAAGTCATTTAACATTTAAATTGTTGATAAAAATCAGAAAAACGGTTGGTGACTAAACCGTACTCTGAGGAACACCGGCTTGAATTGGAAATTTAACCGACATAGCACCATCCAGCACTACTCTGATAGATCTCTGGGATAAAAAAAACTTCTAGCCAACAGATCGTAAATCAAGATTAACCTCTTGATTTAGTTTATGATTGATTTTTCCATAACTTTAGCAAGTTTCCACGTTAATGCAATTGGACGATAGTTTGATGGATCAGACTTGTTGCCCTTTTCCGGGACTGGTTGGCCATTGGTCAGCTTCCATAGTGATGGATGACCCGAGCTTAGGGATATAGGAAAGAGACAAATTAATGGATAAACCAGGGTATCAGCGAAGTGTTTTAATACAATAGGTGGCATACCGTCCGGACTAGCAGATTTCCTACGATCTATATTAAGTAGTGTTAACTGCAAAATTCAAAGTAGATCTGCCTTTGCTTTGGTTACGGTTACATACATGGAAGATTTAGATAAAGCTATTGCCAACCTGTCGGATAAAGTTCCAGGCTGTCGACTGTCTTTAGTGGCGAATAAAATTTTACGCTTAGTTTTGGAGTTGAAGAGAAATTTGACTTTTTTAAATATACTATGATAATTATTTCAGGTTTTGGACCCATTTCTACTTTTCACAATACTGATTTTAATAAAAATGTTTATTATCATTAAAACAATGAACGTGATCAATGCAGTTGCTTGGTTAACATTTTTATCCTGCAGAAATAGTCGCCAGTCAATTTCGTTGTAGAATTTCCTACGTTTCTGCCAATTACATCTACTGTAATTCCAAACCTTTCGAGGAGAGGACAATTTTGGACTAGGCGCTTAAGAAATTATTTCGAAATAGGCAGAAACTACACAATGTTCTGATCTGCCAAGAGGAGCATCGATATTTGGCATGTATTTTGGTAGAGTAAGTTGTCATGAAAAAATCAAGTAAATTAGAAGAGTGGCTGGTAATATTTGAAATATGGGTTGGCCTATCTACTAGTTGTGTAAGCTGATTGGAATCAGATAGAAAATTAGCATATTGCCTTTTTAATGATGTTTTGGTGGAGAAACGTAACTAATCTTTGTGGTGGACGTTGAAATCACCATTAGCAAGCTATTTTCTGCACAAGGTGCTGCAATGAAGATGTCATCGATTGTGTTTGTAAAAGAATTAAATGCCTTCAAAGATTGATTATAGTGGTAAGTAGGACTATGGTATAAATAACACAAATAGATGTCGTGTTTATTTACGATGATTTTGAGCCAGATTAAACGCTAATCAGTTATACAGCTGACAGGGTGACTCATCAGTTACACGATTGACAAGCTCAATTTGTAATCCTTAATTTTGTTTATAGAAATGAGGTCTGTTTATGGCACTGAGTAGTCCGTTCTGTCCCTTTATCATCTGCTACATGCCATCTATCTATAGCATGTAGACCTCTGATACATGAAGGATTATTGCTAAGGCAGGACTCTTACTTAGTTTTTCCTTATGACCACTGAAAGATATTTGGTGTTAAGACTTGATTTTAGGACTACTAGGTAACCTAAACATATCCGCTACAATATATGAGATATTCTGGAATTTGGTATCACAATCATTAAATTTTTAAATGTGCAAGACTTTTATAAACTCTTTTCAGACCTCCATCTACATACGGAAGCTGTCCAATTATTTCTAATACTTTAGACAAGATAGGATCTGCAACTGTTCCTTCGTTATTATTTTCGTTGCCAATTCTTTGTAAGAAAGAAATTCAATCCTAAGTTGTACGTACTGCTTTCTTTTGTTCTTCAGTATGATCTGATGTCTATTTTCGTAGTAGATATTTATTTCTTTTGTTTTGTATTCATTTTATTCAACTTTTCTTTTATATGTTATTAACATTTCACAATGCCGTAGCTATTTCTTCACAGTTATCGACGATTGTTCCTTTCTTGAGAGTTTTTATTCTATATGACAGAGTGATTGAGTATTCTAAAGTGTTTATTTGACAGAAATAATATTCTTTCTATGCTGCTTTCTTGATGCTATAGAACATTTTCATTGAATTCCATAACCCACAAAATTGGTGACACAGAATCTTTTTTAAATTTTCTTCAGACAATTGTTTCGATATTAGATGGCTGCTTTCTCACTGTTTCAATATATTCTGCTGATTTTGCACCATTAATCTAATAACCCAACTCCTAAACCATATGTGAATATTTTATTTCTTGCCTCTATTACGAATCCAGCTACGTTACCAGTTCTTCAGGCTTAAATTGCGTACTTTCTATTCTTATATTAGCAATTTTCTTTTCTCTGATAGTTGCACATTATATTTGTTGTAATTGTCCTTTTATAATAACTCTGTATGGCCAACTGTGCGAATTACTCTAGTATAAAGTGGCGTGATACCGTTTTTGATCATCAATACTTGCTCTTACAGCAGAAACATCAAACAGTTTTAAGAAGTGAAGGAAGCTGTGCTGTCGCGAGATATACTCATGCAAGAACCAGCACCGAACTAGAAGTAAAAGCGGTAGTTGTTCCAACTAACACCTGATAAAAAGCTCTATTCCTGATTTGCAGAAGTTTAATTTAGCATCCGTATTGCTCATAGCATAACACTATTATATAGAGCAATTCCACGTCATCGCAACAGCATTTGTTCTAGCATGTGACCTGACCCCCTCTGATTTCGATAAAAATTTCATATACAGATAGCCAATGACAAAATAAAAATACCATTTCTTCTTCTAAAATATCTCTAAAGACTATTATTTTCATTACTGCGCTCTCATTTTATGACAGGTATTATCATTAACAGGTAACAAAGTACGGTACTTGTTTTGTCCATGCCTTTAAAATTAATTTCGGACAGGTATAAATGGATGAAAAGACAAATTATGTAAAAAGCATTCTCACCCTCAAATACTTAATTTGTATCCTTAAAAGAATTAAATGGTCATTAAATTATTATAAAACAAGAATTCCGGTGGGTTGAGTTAAATAGATGATTCACTGCATTGGCTAAAAAAAAAAAATTGAGAAAAAAAACGGAAATGAAAATTTTGTAAAAATTTTATTTTTAAAACGAGAAATTATGTACTTGGAAAGCTTTCGTTTTAGATTACGAACTAATTAAACATTTTTTTCCTGGAAAAAAAAGTGGTAAATGAGAGTACCCTCAACAGCGCCATCTTTGAATTTTTTTTAAGTTTAACACACTTTTGAAAAATTATTAAAAAAAGTTAAGTAATTTTTTTATAAGTCCTATCAATTACCTTTCCAATGAGTTATAAATAACTTAAATCGGTTTAGTCAATCGTTAGAAATCGATATTCAAAGATACTCATGTTTCGCAAAACCCTAAAACTTTGCCGCCACCCTGTGTCATCCCTAAAGCGAAATTTAATTTTTTGAAAGAAATGGTATTTTTATTTTGTCATTGGCTATCTGTATATGAAATTTTATCGAAATCAGAGGGGGTCAGAAACATCGATGTTGCGGTGACGTGGAATTGCTCTATATTACGGAAAAGGAAAACACTACTCTATTGGCGACGTTAGAATACAATTAACTCTAAAACGTAGTGTCGTTTCAAAAAGGTCTGACTTTTCATCAATGTCCAATTTTTTTTTCTTTGATTGGATAGAATTGGATGGGATTGGGTAGGATTGGATAGGATTGGATAGGATAGGATTGGATAGGATTGGATAGGATTGGATAGGATTGGATAGGATTGGATAGGATTGGATAGGATTGGATAGGATTGGATAGGATTGGATAGGATTGGATAGGATTGGATAGGATTGGATAGGATTGGATAGGATTGGATAGGATTGGATGGGTTTGGGAGGGATTGGGTAGGATTGGATAGGATTGGGTAGGATTGGATAGGATTGGATAGGATTGGATAGGATTGGATAGGATTGGATAGGATTGGATAGGATTGGATAGGATTGGATAGGATTGGATAGGATTGGATAGGATTGGATAGGATTGGATAGGATTAGATAGGATTGGATAGGATTGGATAGGATTGGATAGGATTGGATAGGATTGGATAGGATTGGATAGGATTGGATAGGATTGGATAGGATTGGATAGGATTGGATAGGATTGGATAGGATTGGACCGGATTGGATAGGATAAGATTGGATAAGATTGGATAGGATTGGATAAGATTGGATAGGATTGGATAGGATTGGATTGGATAGGATTGGATAGGATTGGATAGGATTGGATAGGCTTGAATAGGATTGAATAAGAATTGATAGGATTGGGGATAGGATTGGATAGGATTGGATAGGATTAGATAGGCTTGGATAGGATTGAATAAGAATGGATAGGATTGGATAGGATTGAATAGGATTGGATAGGATTGGATAGCATTGGTTAGGATTGAATATAGGGTTGGTCAACTCTCTAAGAAGCGGTCAACTCTCAAATAATTTCTAACCTAAGAACCGTTCGTTCTGTTCATGATGGACAAGTAAGTAAGTTCAGTGGATTTTTTTCGTTCAATTTTGTTGTTCTATTTTCGTTGACTTTTTGACATATCGTCTACTCAAAGCATTAACGTGTAACTACATTTTCAAAAAATTGGGAGGAAGCAAAAAAAAAACATTAAATCGCAATTGTAAACAACATTCAAAATAAAATGATAATAAATTAAAAATATATTTTTTTTTATTAATAATAAATTTTATTTTGAAGGTTGTTTAGAAAAGAAATTAAACGTTTTCTTTGTATACTTAAAATTTTTTGAAAATGTAATTACACGTAAATGCTTTGACGCCGGAAGGAAGGAGTTGCGTAAGAAATATTGATAAATACTTTAAAACTCGTCAGACTGGATGATCTATATCAAAGTTTCAAAAATTTTAAACTTGTTTTATAAATAAACATAAATAAAACTCGAAAAAATTAGCAGACGGTCGTCAATGTCAAGCTGAACTAATTAGTTGTCCCTCGTATACTATTTGAACATTTTCAAACGTTAGGAATTCGGATATCTATAGATTTACCCATTCACTGTTGTAATTAATTACTTGATGTAATTCTATTAAATATTTTTTTTGTATGTTTGAAGTATGACAGTAAAAATGGCTGTTCATATTGAAAACGAAGCCAAATAGTCTAATAATAACCAAATGGTCTAACAGTTCACATCATTGTCACCGTTACATGAAGTGTTTTTTATACTATTCCTGCTAATAGTGGTGTAATTTAAAAAAAAGTGAAGTTAAATCAAATTACAATTTTTTTTTGTTTAACAATTAACACAAAATTTTGGAGTTATATCAGAAGTTATCCCTACAGTCAAATTTAATAAAATTTGTTGATAATCGAATTTTAAATGAAGGAATAGACTTAAAAATGGTCATCTTGTTATTAATTTTCATGGTTCGAGCTTTGACAATAGAATAACAAAATAAAGTAGAACAACATATTGAATACTTTTATCTCTATACTTGAATTTTTGGATAGCATCTAAGATGAGTACATATTGAGTACATAACGTTTGGTATCCCGATATTTTTTGTTGTGTTTTATAATCGCCTGTACATTGGCGCAACAATTTATAATATATTATATTATTGTTATTACACAACAATCGGCTGCACCACTGGCGCAACAATTTGATGATTTATTAGATTAATTACTACATATTATTCAGTATGCTTGGCTAGTGTGGAGGAAGTATTAAGAGTTGGATCAAATTCAAATAATAGGGTCGAGTGAATCATTTAATTTTTTAAATATAATAGTTAGATTTGATGGGCTGTGGTGATGGTCTTGATTCCTCCGACTTTTGAGGTCGTTAGAGTTCCTGTTCTTTGCTCATTTTAATTCGTTTTTTTGTCAAACTTTTGCGTGCAATTCAGCATTTGTAACGGTCTGAGGAAAGGCATAATCGAACTCACAGACTTTAGTCAGTCGGAAATTTAAATATCATGGCACGCATTGCCTCAAATGTGGGAACGCATTGCCTCAAATGGATCAACAACGTTTGTCGAGGATTATAAAGTTTCTAGCATCGATTCAATCGATTTATTAAGGTTGACCACAGATTTCTAGCATTTTATGTAATTTGCAATAACAACTCCAAGAAGTCTAACTGATTCAACCTCATGTAATAATTTACAATAAACCAATTATTACAAAATTTTCTCATTAAATATAATCCAAAATTATCTCATTATAATGTGACATTTATTATAACGTTAAATACTATTCATTTCATGTATAACCAAGAAGTTTGTTGTTTTATTTTAATATAATTTTTTTTTCTTGACTTTGAAATTATATTAATATTTACCAATTTAAATTCTCTGTACAACGAAAGATACATAAATGAAAATAAATAAATCAACGTTCCCAATATATTATGCTAATGGATTCATATCATATCATCATCATGATATAATCCAAAATAATACGAAATATGTTTAAATTGAAATGAGAGAATACAAACAAAAGTTCTCGATGTTATTAGTGCAGAACAGAACCATACAATAAAGAAAAGCCAAGGTTCAATTCAAATAAATGTTAACAATTTTTTATGCATTTATTGCAATATTTTTAATTAAAGCTAATGGTATTGGTAGCAAAATTACAAATTATCGTAACAGTAGATTCTCATCACAAAGATATGAAAAGATGTTTTGATTCGTTTGATTGACACTTGCAATCAATCACACACACGTAAATTCCACATAAAAATTAAATATAATCAAAAACGATATCATTTGTTATAATTTTTATAATCTTATCATCTGATAAACAAAAATCTGGGTTTCTTTATCTGGTCGTTAAATGCAATGGGCCATAATTTATAAAAATGAAAATGAAAACAAGAACCATAAAAATTTTGTTTAACAAATCTTTTTTGCCCCGATTTATAAAAAATGGTCGCCGGATTATCTGTAGGCTCGCTTGCACTCGTGATAACCCACAGAACCACTTATTCGATTTAAAAAATTATTTTATGCTTTATTTTGCGAATTAAACAATGCAACGATTATAGTGTGTTATTTCGTAAAGTAAATCGTTTTTTCTCAGAATCGCAACAATTTTGACAATTTATGTAATTTTATTTTTCCAAAAACTGTTGGATTAAAGACCTACTTCCAAACGGAGTATCACGTAGTAAATTTTGATGACCTACGTTTCAAAATGCGGCTAGGAGAGAGACGACCTCAAAGTCATTCGCATTGACTACGGTTTCCATCTCAAGCGCCAACAATCGTAAAATCTCTGTCGCTGCAAGATGCCCCAAACTTGAGGGATAATGAGATTCTAGAAGAACGAGATGAACAAAGACCGACACATAACACTAGTTATATACGAAAGATCTAGCGAAGTCGTCATGGTCACCATATGCGTCAATTGTGATAACCAGGTGATGAATGCGTCAATTGTGATAACCAGGTCATTTACCTTACATTGCTGCAACAGGAACCCAAGATTTACGAGGAACAAGGCACAGGTTTTGCAAAAGCTAACCGAATCATAAGTAGTCAAAAAGTAGTCAATCAATGCTAAATCATTCAAAGCTTGCAATGTGATGAGGAACTGATAACGTATTCTGTGTTTAAGATTTCTTAGCCAGGAACATGTTGGAACATACAAATCTTTCCACTATTGGGGATACTGGACGTAAAGTACAAGTAGCAGGTAGCTTCGACCTAATTAGCAGGACTTAGAAGGCAGACAGCACACCCACAAGAGCTCTTACTGTATGCAAAATTCTTGTGGGCAAAACTTAGAGTTGCATATTAAGTTCAACCCCAACACTAGCAGCGTTCCAACACCTCCCAACAATAGCTAATATTAAGCCTCATTAGTCAGACAAGACTAATAAAACGCTATCTAATTAATTTTAACGTAAAAGTCTGGAGTAAGAGTGGGTCTGTGAGTTTGCTGGATGGGTCGTAAATTATTATTTCAAGCAAGATGCTTAATGCGTGCGTGATGGGTTGGCGACTCTCTACTATCTAAGCCAGCCTCTGACGAGAAGTCATAATATTCATGTGAGGTCGGCATAGCCTAATTTGAAGCAGACATTCTGCTAATAAGTAAATTCCATGTAAAAAAACTACCGTTACAAAATGGCGCCCATCATGTAGTTTGATTTCAGTACTTAGAGATCTCGCAATTGGGTTCTTGTTTAAACCTTCTTGTAACAAACCTATTTATTTGTTACTCAAGCAGTCTTTAGTTTCGGGCTCCCTTTCTTAAGAAAGAGATGCCGAAATAAAAAGTCAAAGTTCAAACCACATGGGTGGTATAACCCATCAGGCTTTGATCAACGGTGTTCAAGCAGCTGTAAACCCTAGTTACATGTTGATGGTCATGTACAGGAAAATGGTGGTCTGCCGATCCCTCTTTGGTAATAGTGGATGAGGATATTCCCTAAACAGCTATAACCAAATAATTTGAATTGTTTGACTTGAGTTTACTCGTATGGCTTGAAACTCAAACAACCCATATCCCCCATAGATAGCAAATCTAAGATTAAAAAAAAATGGATACTTTAAGATATTTGTCACTCGCCTAGGGCTGGGCGATATTTAAAAAATTATCGAAAATATCGATATCAAAAAAATATCGACAATAACGATTTATCGATATTATCGATAAATCGATATATCGATAAATCGATATTTCGATATTGTATATATATCATATATTATCATGCCAATATCGTTATTCAATAGATTCGATAACTACCGATATAAATATCGATATAATAAATATTTATAAATTTTGCGCATTTGTTACAAAAACTAGTGCGGATGTGTTTTCCAAACGCTAGTAATTGCAGCTCTTGTTTGGAAAACGCGTTCGCACTAGTAGTCTACAATCTACTATTGTATTATGTTCTTTTCTTTTTTCGTAGTTTTGTTAATTTTTATTGAAAGTATTTTCGATATTGAGATAAATAAATGCTTAAAAAAATTTTTAATTTGAATATTTATTTTAACTAAAGCAAACAGTACTATGTACTATGTAGTAATAATATTGAAATAATGGAAGGCATTATGTAACGCAAAATAGTTTAAATAAAGTGTATATAGCAAAAATATCGATATCAAAAAATATTTATAAAACCTATATATCGATATATCAATACATCAATATATTGATATATCGAAATATCAATATATCGATATATCGCCATTATAATCGATATTATCGATAATATCGATAATATTGATAACATCGATGTATCGATAATATTGATATATCGATAACATCGATATACCGATAGTATCGATTATATCTATATATATATATTGATATATCGATAGTATCGATATTATCGATATTTCGATACTATCGATATATCGATAATTTATTATTCTGATATCGTTATTCGATATATCGATATTTTTTCCCGGCACTACACTCGCCTAACCGAGTACGACATCAAAATAAAATTATTAAAATGCATCTTCGGGTTAATACTATTTGATTTTTTGAGTCAATTTATTTTGAAAACTGCATACTTCCATCGAAAGAAAGAGAAACTGTCGTCTACAACTTTACAAACTTGTTAGAACCTCGTTGTCCTGTTTCTTGGCTGTCACTTTTCAACGGTACATCAATCAATATATGTTTTCTTTAGCAACACTTATCCACTATACATCATTGTGCATCAAATGATGCAACTTTCTTTAAAACTTAACAAAACATAAAAATTTAGAAACCTACCTTTTGCTATTACACATCATAGCTCGTTTTGTTCCTTTTAATTTTAATCCCTCCTCGATAACTTGAGTATTCGATTTCATCAACTGTGTTGAACGTTTTGGTGTTACGAGACCACTAGCAACTTTTGATTTAATTTCACTTAAATTTAATTTATTCACTTTTAATGTTTTATTTTTTTCAATTTTATTCATAACAGCTTCCCATTTATTTGCCGGTGGTGGTTTTCGTGTAACCGACGATGAACCACCACCATCGCTATTCACATTACTATTTATTGGACGTTTATTTTCTTGATTTTCATTTTTACTGAAATGATTACGATTATTTGAGTTCATAACATTCAATTTGCTACCGATAACGCGTTTAGACATTTCATGATTTTTTAAATTAGCATTTGCTTCGTTTTTATTATGTTTACGACTGGGAGTTGATTTTTTTATTAAACTATTTGAACTAGAACTCGTCTTATCACTTTTAACACTATCGGTAACATTCGATTTTAATGAACCGAATGAAATGTCTCTGATAAGACTAAGATTGTTATCAGAGCTACAACAACTACCTTTTTCAAATATGATAGGACTTGCATTATTTGAATTAAATCCATGACTTTGAGTTGGGGTTACAATTGACTTATCATCAAATATTTTCTTTTGACTACATTCGGAGCTGTTACTACGAATTGTGTCGGATGATGTGTCTGGTGACATATCATTCGAATTAGCACCGCCAGGACGATGTATCAAATCGTCTTCACCTCTATTCTCGAGATCAGTAAATATTCCACTCGATTCCATACATGAATCATCAGCTTGAACGTTTTGTTGATTTATAAAAACATTTGCAGCTTGTAACGTAGGGCCATACAACTGACCATCAATTACTTGTGCCCGACGATCACCTCGATGAAAAATATCATCTGCGTCGCTTTCCGTAAAAAAATCAGAATCAGTCATCGGGTCTTGCCGTCTTGGAATTGGTGGATGTTCATTCATATTCCAATTTATTGTATTATTATTGTTCTGAATTTTTTGTTGATTCAATAATATTAATCGAGAGATGTTTGATGGTGAATGATCAGCTCCACGACTAGCCGGTCTTGACATTTCACCATCACCTTGATAACCAGTATCCAAACTTGTAATACTTGTGATCGAAGTTATAAATGAATTAGAAACTTTTGAAACCGTTGATTTTGTCATGCCATCCATTTTCGAATCAGAATCAGTTTGTGAAAATTCTTGATACAAAATACTTGCCGGTGGTGCACTTTCGATTCCAAGCATCGCATCTGATATATCAGTTTTAACAGCAACTGGATCTAATGGTAACTCTTCTGGTGATGGTGTTTGATCAATTCTACAATGATCATTATTTGATTTATGACTATCTTGATGGGATCTAATCCCAGTCGCATCTAATGGTAATTCTAGATTTGTGGTTGTTGTTGCAGAATCTAAAAATTCTTTCATTTGATCTGGCGTCAATATTCCTAAACTTTCATCAATTTCAAAAGAATTTTGTTTTACTAGATTTTTTGAAGGGGAATCAGTTGTTGATGGTGCTGGGTTTGAATGTGAAGATATATCGCATAATTCAATGGAACAATCGAGTGAGCAATCGGTTAAATCAAGACCAAACGAAAAGCGTGATTTTGTTGGATTTACATTATTTTTAAATGATTCAGGACTAGAACTTATGATTTGATCCACATTTTGTAAAACTGTTGTATTTAGTGATCTAGCAAATGGTTCATCGTTTATTGGACATTCTGTATTTTCTAAAATATTTGTTGGATCATCAATATCCATTAGAGTATCTTCATTTTCTTTTGAATTTCGAAAACTTTCATCACGTGATGAATTATAAAACAGTTGACCGAAACTATGGCCCTTATTATTTTCGTTTGGAATTTTATTTTGTTGTAGTTGTTTTTGCTCAGTTTTTTCAAATGTCTTTTTGATAACACCATACTGATCCCTCTTTTGAGCACTAAATGAAGTATCAATCGTCTGTAATGAATAATTAGATTTATCACAGTCAGTTTCACCATTTGATTGACGTTTTTCCATTAGAATTTCATCGGTAAAATTTGTTTCTTTTTCGCCCGCACTGCATGTGAACAACTTATCGTTTTCCAATCCTTCCATTATGACAAGATGTTTGTTGAAAATTTTACTATCATTTAATTTTTTTGTGAAAAAATTTTTATTTTCTGAGATGTTGGCTTTAGTGGTTAGAAGCTTTGTTGTTTTTAAACATTTTTGTATTATTGGGTTACCTAATTTAGAAGAAGTGTTTTTAAGTGTTCGTATTGCACTTGGTAAAGGAATTTTAGTTGAAACTCCGACATCACCCAGTCGTGGTATTTTCGACTGTGTTGGGTCCTGAAAATGGAAAAAAAAATTCATACTTAGTCATTTTATTCGAGTTTTTGAATAAAAATATAATGAATAAGGTTAAGAGTTGAAGATTTAAGAATGTAATTTTTACGAGTACGATAACGTAATTGATCTAAACACGATCAAATACAGGTATGAGATGATAAATGTGCTGAAAAAATATACTGATAAGGCAAGACACAATAAGACAAAAAAGCAAGACATCATATAACATATAAAAAGAAAAAAAATAAGGAAAGAAATACCAAGACAAGTCAAGATAAGAAAACACAAGAAGAGAAATTAAAAACCAAGACAAAACAAAACTAGGTGAGACAAGACAATATATGGCGACACGAACAGGCATGTTAAGAAAAAACAAAACAAGACAAAACAAACACAACTAAACATGCATGACAACATAAAATACATTAGAACAGAAAAACTAAAACAAGACAAGATAAAACATGACAAGACAAGACCAGACAAAATGATCCAAAACAAATAAAATAAAATAAGATGAAAATGAGTAAAAAAAATAAAATAAAATAAAACAAATATAATAAACTAAAATAAAATTAAATAAATAAAATAAAATAAAAAGTAACGTTTAGAAATTTAATACAACAAATCCAATAAAATATAAAACTATTTCCAGAATATGGAGTCTAATGAGAGTGGAAAAATTCAACTTAAGTACACACAAATAAGTGATGATGAAGTTTCAACTTCGAAATAGTCATCGGCTCAATAGAGTGTCTGCTAAAGGATTCCATTCCAACATGGCAATGAAGAGGAAGGTTCTAGTTAATCCGAAACACATAAAATGAGAAGTAGAGTTTTTTTCTAAGAAACTTCCAACCATACCTTTGAATTGAAAAAATTCCAGATGGTTTCTTACTTACTTGAGTTTAATTGCTCTCCAAAAATCACCAATAGAATAAAGTAAAATTAAGTAGAGTAAAGTAAAGTAAAGTAAAATAAAGTAAAGTAAAGTAATGTAAAGTAAAGTAAAGTAAAGTAAAGTAAAGTAAAGTAAAGTAAAGTAAAGTAAAGCAAAGTAAGGTAAAGTAAAGTAAAGTAAAGTAAAGTAAAGTAAAGTAAAGTAAAGTAAAGTAAAGTAAGGTAAAGTAAAGCAAAGTAAAGTATTGTAAAGTAAAACAAAATAAAATTAATCGCGATCGACGTTTTGATAGCAGTTACTTTGATTGTTCGTAAAAACGAGTATGCGCGCTTTGATATCTGCTAAGATGTCGTTTGAATATGTCATACTGACACCATATTTAAATTTAATAAAGTTTTGCACTTTGAAGTTGGTGGTATTCAGGTTGCCGAGCTATATTTATTCTCTAGATGCTTAATCCAACATGTTTTTAATCATTTTGTATAAACTGTTCAGAAAACCACCCGTACTTTTCATAAATTCATACCATCGTTTCTCTTGAAAACACAACTATTTCTTAGAACAACCTAAAAACCCAAAATAATAATTCAAACAATTCCACTTTAATTCAAAATATTAACAACATTCAAACCTAATTTTCGAAACAAAATTAATTATATTCTTTTCTACTTGAATATTTTTTTTAGCTTTAATATGTACATAAAATTATGAAAAATGTTGGAAATATTTATTGATGACATGAAAAGAAACCATAATAGTTCATTCAATTTACAAAACAGTAAAAAAAACTATAAATGCCCTCAATGAATATTTCGTATAATAACCCACATTTTAATCTCCAAACACAAAAAATTATTTTTAAAAGTAATTCGCCGTAATTTTATTTTAACTTTGTATTAAAATTATATTGATTGCATACCTATAAGGCGAATAAACTATAAATACTAAGATCGTACTTATTACCTTATATAGTTATAGTGATTCTCAAACTTTTAGTTTAAAATAAAATTTAGAATTATACTTTTCACGTTTTGGATTAAACACACGAAGTAAGTAAAACTAGTAAATGTTAAAATTCGCTGTGAAAAATAAGAAGATTAATAGTTTAATGGGTAATTGAAACTAATTGAGTTATTATAGTGACGGTATACAGTATGAATACTATAATTCACTGAGTTTTAGAACTACAATTTTCAGTCAATAATTTTAAACATTTGTGAGATTTTAACTGTCCGGCTGAAAAACCATACTAAAGTCAGAGTTACTTTTAATTCGGGATGGGATTTCGTGGAAACAAGAATCGACTCTTTAGAATCGATTTTTCAAATTTAAAATTCTTATGGAGCTTGGGTTTAAGACTTGGTAGACTGAAACTTGGGACACGAAACTTGGGACATAAAAATTAGGACATTAAACTTGGGACCTGAAACTAGGGACATAAAACTTGAGATATGAAACATAGGAGATAAAACTTGGAACATGAAACTTGAGACATGAAACTTATGACACGCAATTTGGGCACATAAACTTGGGCAATGAAGCTTAGGATATGGCTCTTGGGACATGAAACGTGAGGTATGAAACTTGGTAAATGAAACTTGGGACATGAAACTAGGGGTATGAAACTTGGTAGATTAATTCGACTACGAAGATTGGGACATGAAACTTAGAACACGAAACATTGTACGTGCAACTTGGAATATGAAACCTGAGATATGAAACTTGGGCAAAGAAACTTTGGAAATGAAACTTGGGACATAAAACTTGGGACACGAAACATGGGACATGGAAGTTAGGACATTAAACGTGGGGCATAAAACTTGCGACAAGAAACTTGAGACATGAAACTTGGGACATGCAACTTGGAACACGCAACTTGTGCACTGTAACTTGGGCAACGAAACTTCGGTAAATGAAACTTGGGACATGAAACTTGGGGTATAAAACTTAGTGGACTATACTTCGACTACGAAGATTGGGACATGAAAACTTTGGACGTGAAACTTGGCATATGAAACCTGACATATGAAACATGGGCAACGAAACTTGGGAAATGAAAATTGGGACACGAAACTTGGAACATGAAAATTAGGACATTTTGGGACATGAAACTAGGGACATAAAACTTGAGATATGAAACATAGGAGATAAAACTTGGAACATGAAACTTGAGACATGAAACTTGAGACATGAAACTTGAGCAATGAAACTTGGGACACGAAACTTAAGGCTTGAAGCTTGGAACATGAAATATTTGGTCTGTCTGTCGACCGCACAACGAAAACTCGAATAACTTCACTTAATCAAAGCAAAGTACTGTGCCAATTCCAAAATTGTTTTAAGTTTGCTGACCTTACTCTGTGTTCTGAAAAGCTTTTTGCTCGATTAATAAATTGTAAATGTGACAACAAATTTATATTCATCCAATTTTGCTTATAATACTTTTTCCACACATTTTTATACTATTACTTATGCATTTAATAGCAGTATACCGACAACCGATATACTGTGGATTTTTTAAAAACCGATACCGGCAGAATTCTGGATTAGTTTTTTATCCTCAAAATGTAGGGTAATATTGTGAACTGGAACTGCTGATCTTATTCTGTTTTTTAATATTTTTCCATTACAAAACTCAAATGTGTATGGACAATTCAGATGCCATCAGTGGAAAATTTTAATAATAGGCATGCAATTTTTTTTCGAGTTAAACAAATAGTCAACTTAAAAAGCAATCTTAAACGGATTCGAAAATATTTAGGAGTCTGGTTACAGAACAGGAATTATTTGTGACGGGTAATTGTTTAATTTATTCTGGTTTGACTATTTTCTATACAGAAATCTAAATCTGTGATGGAAACATTTTTATATTTGTAGACATTAATACTATTCGTTGGACGTGGAACATGATTCGGTTTTGTTCAATAGTAAATTATTTTAAATAAATTAAACACCAAAGGGCCAGAAGTTTGTTCCAATAATCAACTTTAAATGAATTTAGAACCGCCAAAAATTTTGTTAAATTAATGAACATTTTGGGTACATACTGAATAATCGGGAAATTTAAAAATATATTGCAATCTGTTGGGTATGGATTGTTCTTATATTTCACGGGTGCTTTGTAGCTAGAAATCAGTAACATTGGTGTCAAAAGTGGGATTTGCTAGCAACCACTTACCATTAGAAATAAAGGAAAATGGCTGATGCTAGTTTACTGATCTTGCTACTTTGATCAAGAAGCAGTCGGCAGCGACAAAGAAGTTAAAAGATAATTTGGATCAAACTATCGAAGAGAAGTTCCGCTTACAACACGAGCTCTTGAAGCAAGTTATCAAAAGCTAACGCCGGTGCGAGGCGAAGACTATGGTGGATGAACAAATGCTAAAATAGGAACAAAGTTTAAATCAAATATTGATTTGAAGAATCAACAACTCGGGAGCACCAAGTTAGCATTTTAAGAAAAAACTGGAAGAGATAAACCAAAGAACGCCACCAAAACTAGTTGATATAGCTAATCGATGGAAAGACAAGTTGGAATAACTATTACACACAGTTTGGGATGACGGCAGTTACAAATATGTGGATTGACCGTCACAAAGCCATACAGTTGACCCTGATGTTGCGAGAGAAGGGTATGAAGGTCTTATATAAATTAGTGATACATATCATGCTCAGCCGAGTACAAAAACCTAGAGAAGAACTAG
Organism: Diogma glabrata; assembly: GCA_963693315.1. Taxonomy (NCBI): domain Eukaryota; kingdom Metazoa; phylum Arthropoda; class Insecta; order Diptera; family Cylindrotomidae; genus Diogma; species Diogma glabrata. Next base: position 77,235,917 of record OY856186.1, on the reverse strand, counting down.
CAGAATTTGCGACTGATATCGAATGACAGTCTCGAGCGGCATTTCGAGATAGCCCAATCCCTACACAGGATCGCGTAGCAATGGTACACTTTATTGATGGGTTTGACGACTTTGATGTGCAAGATCTTGTTCGGATGACAAGACTTCAAAATTTACGCGACACTCTCAAAAAATCATTTGAGTTCGAAGTTACGAGTAAACCGTCATATTGCCCGAGCTACTGAGGTTGTCAATAAAAAAGAAGCAACCGAGTCAAGGTCCCGAAGAACGTTTTTCCTCAGACGAAGATTGCCAAAAAAAAGGCGTTCAGAGAATTTTAACGGTTTAAGTTCATCACAAACTGAATTAGCTGCTATTGACCACACAGACAAATTTATTAGAAGAACAAACGCAAGGAAACTCCAGTCAGACAGACTTGACGAAGCTCAAATCAGCTTGTAGCTGGCTTAAAGTATGGTGGTCTTCTAGGGTTCGACTTTCTACTCAAACATTTTTGCAAATTTGATTTAGAAGAATTGACCCTCCAGCTATATAAAACCAAAGTTCCAACTTCAATAAATAACGATGGAAATTTTAGGTTAACGCATCTCCAGATTTTAGATGTTTGTTGAAGATAGAAGGCCGGAAGACACCAAGCATTCCTCCGAAAGGATCACTGCAACCCAGCGTAAGTTACCCCTGTGATAGCAAATCCTACTCTCTCTCTCTGGCGTTTACATCCCATGAAGGGATTTTGCCGTCTGTGCCACCAGCTTCCAATCATCTCGTTCCATGACCAGTTGACCCCAGTTTCGACATCCTATATCACGAAGGTCTTGGATGATGTCGTCACGCCAGCGTTGTCTAGGTCTTCCTCTTCGACGAACACCAGCTGGTTGTTTTTGGGACGCTTTTTTTATCATTCTTTCCAATGGAGCCCTTTCTACATGACCAAACCATCTAATCCGGTTGGATTTAATGAATCCGATTACATCGCAGCCTCCAAGAAGCTGTCTGATTTCATGATTCATTCGGATTCTATACTGATTTTCAGCAACTTTATATGGACCATAAATTGTTCGTATGACTTTCCTCTCGAATGTTGATAGAATTCTACAATCGGAGGAAGTCAGTGTCCAGCTTTCACTTCCAAATGTGAGCACAGGTCGGATTAATGCTTTGTAAAGTGTGAGTTTGCACAACTGCGAAAGATGTTTGGATCGCAAAAGTTTTGAGTATGCGTAGAAAACTCTGTATGCGGCTGAGACACGGGCTTTAATATCTGCCTGCATGTCATTTGACGATGTTATTACAGACCCGAGGTATTTGAAGTTTTCTACACGTTCCACTTCATAGTCGCCAGTATTCAGATTGCCGGGAGGTATATTCCTGGATGTTGTTAAAAGTTTAGTCTTGCCGGTGTTAATGCATAATCCAAGTCGTTTAGCATTTCTTTCAAGCTGAGAGAGACTATCCTTGATATCGCTTGTTCTACGTCCGAGAAGCACAATATCATCTGCATAGCCAAGAACCTGACTAGATTTGTTATATATGCAGTTTTGTGTCTCAATGCGGCTTTTTCTTATCGCGTACTCCAGCGCCAAATTAAATAGTATGGGCGCGAGTGCATCACTTTGTCGAACACCTGATGTTATATCGAAAGGATCAGAAACAGACCCTTCGATTACTATTCTACAATTTGATCCCGATGTTGTGAGCTTGCATGGAGAAACAAGTTTCTCTGGAATACCAAGGCATATGAGTGCGGAACAGAGGTTGTCGCGGATGATACTGTCATATGTTTGCCTGAAATCAACGTAGAGCTGGTGAATGCTGATGTTGTACTCCCAACATTTTTCCAGAATCATCCTTAATGTAAAACATTGATCTGTGGTTGAGCGGTTGGGACGAAAACCACACTGATAGTCACCGATGATAGATTCGGCGAACGGGATGAGTCGAGCAAGTACAACATTAGCTAGTATTTTATATGCAGTGTTCAACAGTGCGATGCCACGATAATTTTCACACTTTAGACGGTCACCTTTCTTATGTAGCGGAACAATGAGAGCTGTTTTCCATTCAGCAGGTAGTTCTTCTTGGTCCCAGATTGCAAGAATCAGATCGTATATACTTGAGACCAGAGCTGCTCCTCCATTTTTCAGAAGTTCTGCGGGAATTCCATCGAAACCTGGTGATTTGCCATTTTTCAGTTTTTAATGGCAGCTTCTACTTCTTCTATTGCTGGGTAAGGGACAAAAATCTCCTCAGTTGATGGAGCAATTGCTCGAATAGGATGAGCTTCGTTTGTCCTATTGAGTAGGTCTTGAAAGTGGGATCGCCACACTGCCAGCACATCACGTTCACTTGTTGTAAGTTCATTATTTTCATTTTTGATGGCTGTAGATCTTGGGTGGAAATCTTTGGTCAGATTCCGTGCATTGGCAAAGCACTCTTTTGAATTTCCGTTGGCCGCATGTTGGTTGATGTTTTCGATGCAACTCTTCATGTGTTCGCGTTTTTTTTTACGTAGAAGTTTTGCTGAGGCTTTCCTGGCGCATAGATAATCAGCTTGGGAGCTTCGGGTGTTCCTTGTTAACCATTTTTCTCGCAGTTTTTGTTTATTTTCAACGGATTGGCGGCACTCGTCGTCAAACCATTCGTTGTGTGATTTCGGTGGTCGTTTTCCGATTGTAGTTTGTGCTGCGGCTATAATGGTTGATTGAAGCGTTTGCCATTCTTCTTGTATGTTTAATGGCATCTCAGAAGAGATGTCATGCTCTTCTATGTTTTGTGTTATTATTTCCTGATTTCAGCGTTTCCGGATGTTTAAATGCTTCGACATTCCAGCGCACGGTCTTTTTTGCTTGTCTGTTAAATGTAGATGACAACTTGCACTTGTACTTAAAGATGACAAGCATATGATCGGTGTCCATATCAGCACCTCTGTATGATCGAACGTCAGTAATACTTGTAGAGTGTCTCTTAGAGATCATGACGTGATCGATTTGATTTTCCGTTCTTCAGTCATTTGATTTCCACGTTGCCTTGTGAATTCTCTTGTGAGGGAAGAAAGTGCTGGAAATTACTAGATCATACATCATAGCCAGCTCGGCTGCGCGAAAACCGTTATTATTGCTGGTATGATGCAAGCTGTTAGGGCCGATATGTGTTTTAAGTTCTGCAATCCTACCGATTTGAGCATTAAAGTCACCTACCACGATTTTTATATCGTGCCGCGGGATGTTATTGATGACTTCCTCGAGTTCTAGGAAGAACAGGTCTTTAATATCATCTGCTTTATCTTCAGTAGGTGCATGAACATTGACGATCGTTACATTGAATTTTTTCGTGCGGATTCTCAGTGTGCATAACCGCATATTAATTGGGCAGAAGTCGATAACATGCTGATTCACGCGACGGTGTAAAAGAAAGCCAACTCCAAATTCTCCTCCGTTTTGATGACCGCAATAATACAGAGTGTATCCTTTCGCTGTTTCATGGATTCCACTGCCTGGCCATCTTAGTTCTTGTAATGCCACTATATCCAGTGTGTAGCTTTCGACTGAGATCTCCTGGTCTTCTAAGGCTTAGCACGTTCCAGGTTCCTATTTTTAAATCGTAGTCCGGGTACAGTTTCCGAGGTCGTTCCAATAATAAATCCGAGATATTCCGAGGCCTGTGTACAGAATTCATGACAGTAATTTTTTTACGGAAATGGGGTGTTAGCCCTTCGCCCAACCCAAATTTTCGTGAATGGGTTCGTTCTGCATCTTAAGGTCACCAGAAACAACCTTTTTACACGTTTATATAGCGAGCCGCTTGATCCAAGACAGACGCCCGCTGAAAGCCGCCCCTAACATGGAGAACAGACACTTTCTACACATTTATATAGCGAGCCGCTTGATCCAAGACAGACGCCCGCTCCAAGCCGCCCCTAACATGGAGAACAGACGCTTGAGTTGCATTGGTTTTATGGCGCCAATGACTCGCCATGGTGCAGAATCATTGAGTATAAGCAGTATTTACTCTGCCCCTCTCAACTACACCAACCTAATTCTGTTAGCGTTACCCAGGTAGCACGGCGTGGACGTAGAATTTCGGATTTTCGGTACCCTAGCATCCCCTAGCAAATCCTACGTGAGAGTAAAAAATGTGGATAATCCAACCACTCTCTCCTATAGCAACGAGATAGAAAATTCTAAAAGTTGTGAGCAGCGTTTCGATGAAAGGAGTAGAAAACACCAAATTGAACCACAGAGTCAAAACATTTTTGATGTACCAAGCCATTTAATTAAACTAATGAAACGAGCCTCCGAAAACCTGGGCAAGGATGAAAACAAGGTTCTAATCGAACTACATACTATTGGAATTCCAAATGTAGTTTGAAAAGGAGCCGATGACATGGGAAAACATCGCTAGCCAAACACAATAATAGCACTCCATTCTGCGTAGACTATTGGCACTGAACGACGTCAGCAAAAAGGAACTGAAAATTCACGACTCATTGCATGCGGTAGCTGGATTTGCAACGCTGGATTTGCAAAGCGTGTATTGACAAGTTGAAATGGAGGAGTCAGATAAAGAGAAAAAAGCATTTACTACAGGAGTTCGGTTGTATCAATTCAAGGTCATGCCTTTCGGCCTTTTGAAAGCACCAGCAGCCTTCGAAAGACTCATGCACATCTAGGGATTGCAATAACGAGATTTTTTGCCTCACAAATTCTGGGATCCCGGGATTCGATAAAGAGAAAAAAGCATTTACAACAGGAGTTGGGTTGTATCAATTCAAGGTCATGCCTTTCGGCCTTTCAAAGACCCCAGCAGTTTCGAAAGACTCATGCACATCTAGAGATTGCAATCCCGGGATTTTTTACCTCACAAATTCTGGGATACCGGGATTCGTAAAGCAAAAAATCCCGGGCTTGCAATTCCTATGCAAAAATTTCTTAGAGGTGTACCATGGTCTGTATGTGTAGTTTACGAATTCGGAATAACCTTAATATTGGCAGCATTTGACACATTTCGTTTGATTCGGATTATGGTTCAGCTAGACGAGATCTGAGTACAATGGTCAATGGGTAAGCAAAAAGCTGGTTCAGCGATTTTTTGTGCCGCTCATGTTCCATACTGGAACGTAAGCATAAACATATTTATTTCACCGCGCAATCGTAAAGCTGATTATAATTTCCTCACCTATCGATTTCGGTATCCATCGAGTCTAATAATTAAGCGTTGCCTTATGTGTACCCCAAAGCTCAGTTTTATTTGGGTGACACAAATTTGGTCAATTTTAATTCCACTAAAATACGTCATGATTAGTGGCCATTGATTATTTTAGTAGTATGTGTACCGAACGATTAGACGATTGTGAAACCATTCGTTTATTGGCGTCACAATTTCCAATGACTTACTCAGGAACGATCTTATAATGTTCATGGCGAGGACGTCAAGAAAATTCGGCCTCTTCAATAGATGTAAAAAATATTCGACTTCGTATCATTTACTCCACAATTATAAGTCTTAATTCATCCCTGTATGAAGTATTGTTGTCAAAATTAGGCGCTGCACCTGTTGAGCGCTCCATCCCGGCTCTTATAGATTGTGTTTAAGAGCGTGCTATACGAAATGTTGGTGATCGAAATTTTACATCAAATCGTAATTCCCTACAACACATTCGCACTGTTGTTGATTTCATTGTTTTTTTATAAATATTGTCACCAGCAGTTTTCGGCTGAAATCGGATCTTTCATGCCTCAAATTTGAGGTGTTTTTACCAATAGAACATCTCGCTTTTGAACACTTCAACATTGACATCTGACTTTTTATCCCTCGTCCTCAGTATAGAAGTACTGTACCAAACAAGGCATAAACTAGTTTTAAAGAGGCGAAGCTTTTGCCGAATAAAATGTTCACTGTTTAAAATTTTTGATTTAAAATAAAAATAACTGAATGAGTTAGTTGGTGAAGATATATAGACATTTGAAGTAGTTGGAAGTTTTAACTTGCGTTCATTGAACTAAAACTTTGATTTACGTTCATCAGTGTTTTCTTCAGGTATTTTATGCGCAAATCCAACTCACTTTGGTACTTTGTCGTGATTTCTTATTAAAGAATAGAACCTTTACAACAACTTACAATCCCACCGCTGTCACTAATGTTACAAATTGTAAAAATAAATGATGATACAGTTTTAGAGGAAGAGAATGTAGCAAAAACAACGAACCAATACTATCAAGAATCGTTTATTTTACGCAACTAATGACAATCATCAACTAAATGAACAACGTCATACATCAACAACGTCATGGCATAAGTCAGATAAATGTAACTACGCCTGCCAATAAAGATGAAATGATTCAAAGCTTTGATAAAACAAAACTTAACATCAGATCGAGATATGATTGACAGTTGAAATAAAATGAACCAGATTAAAGAAATATGTCATGACATCAACGATCACATTGACGAGAACCTTTAAAGGTCCGAACTTTCTACGCAATCATGCATGAAAAACAGTTGGAAAAATTTGTAAAAATATAATAATTCTACCTTTAGAACAAACAAAGGTTGGCTTGCATGAAATCGTTTAGAGATGTAAAAATTTATAACGCAAACCTGCCCTGCAGATCAGAATGGTTGGATATATTAAAATCGTTTTGTTGCCACTAATGCCACTAGGTATGGCGACAAAAGTACAAAAGAACTTTGAAGAAGTTATCAACACACAAGAGAAAAATACGGCAACAAACCAGTAATTGAAGAAGTGTTCAGCTATATTAGTCAGCAGATTAGCGGCCCTTTACCACATTTTAATTCTTTAAAACATTTCTAGAAAAAAATACAATCTCACCAAGGCATTGGTTTTATTTAACAAACGGGATAAATAACGGAATTGAGAGAAATAACACTGTTGATGTGTATCTGTAGATAGTGTATCTGTATCTGTAGATAGCATATAAAGATGTCAATCTGTTTTGCGTGTTCTTAACTGCCATATTGACGGTCTTCTTATGTCTTTGATGTTTGATATGTCTGTTAATACCATAGATATAATATTCAGATGAAGCTATTCAAAGAATTTACAAAAATATTAGGCGTCCATACTCCATCGGAAATCCGATAAAAAATGGAGTGATATACCGTTTTCATGAGCATGGCCTATCGATCCAGAAACAAGCTCATCTACAGACAAACATTAACACTTCCCGGTAAATTATTCGTTCAAAATGTTCTTATACAGTTGCTTACTCAAATTCGGGTTTAACAAATGTTCACTCGCACTTCGTTCATGGCTCCAACGCTCTGCTTTAAACATCTAGACTAGCTACAGACGCTCCACAAATAAGGTTAGCAGAATAGTGTGTTTCAGATGTGGAGTTAAAAGGATGTTATAAGAGACCGCAAAAAAGAACTACCACAGCATGAAATGTGCGAATTACACTGTACTGCTGACAGATATTTGGAAGGTAACACATTACCAAAACTGTTGTTGTAGATAGTGTAGAGCTCCATGTCAAAATATTCACAAACGTCGGTATTACATCAAAGGCGCATAATCATCTGAGAAAAACAATTACAAATAGCAAAACCTAATCTTTTAGGCTGCTTAGAGATGTAGTACAAAATATACTGTAACAAACACATTCGCAAAAGGAAAATGCATTAAAAAGAATTATTTGCAACAACTGAATTAAGCTATACACTGAGAGTCATAGTGGTCTTTTGTGATAATATAATTGGTTTTAGGAAACAAGACTCTACTATTGATGCAACTTGCATAGTCTATGACATACTACAGAGAACATGTTCATGCAAGCATGGAAGTTGAACTAACTACTGGTAAGTGGTTATAGCCTCTGAAATAAAAGATCATGCAATAAAAGGAAGTCTTATGCTATATCGCATCTAAAATCAAAGATTCAATTTTAGGTAACACTTGTTGTATGCAAGAACTAAAATTAAACGACTTGGTGCCGATCGTGCTAAACTAATATTGAATTTTGTTTCGTTTTAAATATAAAATCTAACCAATATGTCAACATATTATGATCAGATGTTAGAAATGAGAAGTAAATATCTAATTTTATAAAACTTGCAACAAAAAAACATACACGCCATCAACCAAATACTAATACCCACATATTATGTTAAATTAAAGCTCATGTCTTCCGACAAACTAACTCCCACAACACTTAGTTTGGCGGTGCATTTGGTGACTGAAAATTGGTTTGTCCGCCCCCTTTAGCAATTATTTTGGGTAGTAATATCTCATCTCGCTGCTCTAAGTAGTTGTATACCAAACTGTTCTGTCTAAAATTAAAATAATTTTATTCATTACATCAAGCAAATACCCAACCAAAATATCTTTTCGTATACAGTTTCCATATTGGTTCATTTTTAATAAAAGAGCCAAATACATAATTCGAAACCCACAAAGACTATCATTTCGATCATTATTTTTGGACACATTTTTGTCACACACAATAAATTTGTTCTAATATTTATTTGAATGAATAGCAAGCCGTAAATCCAATTGTTAATAATTATATCTTTTAATTAATTATAATTTCGTTTCTTCCACATAAGCAAAATGTCAAACAATAGCTGCTTAAAATATTCATCAATTTATTGAAAAGGAATTCTAAATTTTTATGGATTGATAATGGAGTTGATCGATCAAATAATATAATGGCAAAAAGTAAAACAACTGAAAATAAATGATTTAATAAATTTTCTAAAAAAAGGAATGTTGCATTTACAACATTTCAGAATTCATATTAAGAAAACCATAAACAACATACAACCCTCCTTTCTGTAGTGCTAGAGCTACCAACATTTATTTTACATTCTCTCTAAATGGACCATTAGTTGTGAACCTAAAGTCAACCGACAGAACAATTCGACCTAAGATGACATTCACACGCTTAACGAAGTTAGCTATAATGTCACGGACACTGCAATGCCTAAGTTTGATTTTGAATAACAAATTAAGCTGGGAGTTTAATATTTTAGACGGTTCACTAAAGCAAAATAGCCAAAGAGCTGGTTAGAAGGTTCGATATTCATGTACAGTAGACTGGGCGTTACAAATTTTTTTTTAAATAAAAAGAAAACACGTGCCGCAAAATCGTCGAAGTTAATTTTTTGATAAAATCGTATATATCTCATGATATATGCATGCAGATTTAAAAAAAAATCGTACAAACATTTTTGAAGGAAATTTAACTCTCTACAAAAAAGGTTTTGGTCATTTTTTGCCTAAAACGTATATTTCTGATGATATTTTGAAAAAAAAACGTAACTCATAAAAACAAATGACGAAAACTTTGACGTAAAACCATTAATTTTTTTTTCTTTTCACTATTATATTTTTATTTTATTTTATAGCATTAGGACATAATTAGTACTTTTTCGTTATCCATATTATTATTGTTTTTTATGATTTTGGAAGATTTACTATTTTTTTCAAAATATTAGAAATATACGTTTTCAGCAAAAAATGACTAGGACCTTTTTTTAAGGAATTAATTTTCTTACAAAAATGTTCATATGATTCTTTTTTATCTGCATATTTCATGAGAGATTTAAAAAGTCTACGATTTTATCAAAAAATCGTCTTCGATGATTTGCGGCACGTGTTTTTATTTAAAAAATAAAAACTACCCGCGCGTTTTTAAAAAAGACTATTTTTAGGGGGTATCTGAGAAAATTAATCAGTATAGTGTTCATAGACTTAAATTTTGATATTCGCGACTGACATTTTTTCATGGAAGACCGTGGAAAGTTAAGCATTGATAGATAACAGTACAGGTAGCAATACAAACACTCAATGGATGAACTGATCAACCATATACCATCGATTAAATTAGGCATTCAAGTGAATTTTAACCAGAAATTGGAATCAATTGTTAAAACTAATACAGATGGAAGACATTAGAGGACAGCGATATTACATCAGTTTCAACGTAGAGGAAAGATTATGATCAGGGGCATTCCATGTGAACGGAAACAAACAAAAATGTTTTTGTCTTCAATGGGGATTGGTAATGCTCGGTTAGAAAACAGTTTTGGACATTTTTTAGATTTGTTGGCCAAACCCCTTCCTTTCCTTGCTGTCTGTGACGATCTGACGATCACAAATTTGAATTTTTTTTAAAACGCCAAACATCTTCGTTTGGTAGGCAATTCAATGCGTACTAACAATTTAAAAAAAAATATTAGCTTAAAAATAATTTCAAAAATTTTGAGGGTATTTTTCTCCCTTTTTTTGGGGTTTTAAAATTTAAAATCAATTTTTCAAAATGTATGACACGTTTTTCTTTTAGTTTTTTTTTTATTTAGTTTAAAATATGCACTTTCAAATAATTTTTGTCGCATGGTAGAAGTAGTATCGATGTAAGCCCTAGAGGGCACTGAAGGTTAAAAACTACTTCCAAAACTTGTTTCACCTTATATCTTGTACTGTAAAATGGAAATTTAAGTTGAAAAAATGTATTATAAAATAATCACGGTCACTGAATTCAAATCCAGTATCAAATTATTAAAATTCAAAATGGCGGCTCCAATATGGCGGCCAATGTTTTTTAAGTGGAAGAGTTTTGCAAATCAAAAAATATGTTCGTAATCTACGTAAAATTTTAAGTCGAAATTGTTATATGTAAAATTTTCCTACATCAAGCTATTTCCAAGAAAAGAAATCATAAAGCTTTAGAACTAAGTGAAAACTGTGTTTTTTACCTTCAGCGCCTTCTAGCGCTCACGTCGGTACTACTTCCGTCACGCGATAAAAATTGTTTGAAAGTTATATAACATATTTTAAACTAAATTAAAAATAAAGTGAGAAAAGTGCGAATAAAATTCGCTCGCCATGGGTGGTTCTGTGAATGTAAAAAAAAATATCAAAAATAATTGACAAAAAGTTGTGTGTTGTAATGTCGTTATATTGCCAGACCAGTAAATTACAATCACATCTACATTGACCAAAAATGACACAAAAAATCTTGCTTCAGGTTAAATCTTATTTATAACTGTTTATGGTAACTCAAGGAAGATTCAATTACACCAGGTTGTGAATTGTTTAATTTGATTATTTTTTCGGTCAATAAAGTGTCGAAATTTAGGGGGGTGGAGAGGCTACATACTAAAAATTTTTTTTTACAATAAAACAAAAACTGTGCATTACAAAATTCTAAAAAATAAAAAAATTGTAATATTTCTTACATTAAGTGCTCTTTCATATGACAGTGCTCCTTCATATGACTCATTTGGGTCAAAAATGGTTTTTTAATCTCCCCACACCCATCCCCTTAACACACAGATATATAATTATTTGAGAATTCGCTATGATTTTCATTCAAAATTTACCAATAGTCCAGGAAAATTAGTCAAATAAGGGCAAGTATCTCGGAATGAGAGATAGTCAGCTATAAACTTGTATAAACCTTTATTTTGGAACTCTAAATCTTGTCTCAAAACCTACTTGTCGTAGGGTGTCCGCGACTACAGAAATTCCAAGGTCAAAGGTCAAAAAATCGAGTTTTTACACATTTATTGCAAATATCTCGTTTCCTATGGGCTTTATGATATTTGCATCTTCTATAAATATTGTAGGAGATTAAATTCTCTACAACTTTTGTTTAAGAATTTTTTTATTTATTGAACTATTTCCGAGATAGAGGGCAGAGCGCGCGCAGTGTTTAACTATTTAGAGTTATTGAGATTATTGATTTTTGAAACAGGTATTGATGAATTTAAACGTCAAAAAACTGCTGTTTTAATAAGAGAAGATATAGATTTACTTGTCATTTTAATTGAGCGTACCATATCTCATCAACAAGTAATTTTCTTTAAAAAGTTGGCAAAAGAAATGTTAAAACTGAAATATACTCTTCCAAAAATTTTGATAAATATCCTCGTTCTAAAAAACACATTTTGTTTCTGCACGCAATAAGTGGTTGTGACACGACTTCTGCGCTCTTTAGAAAAGGAAAAAAAACTTTTGTAAAAACACTCGAGAAACTTCCGAATTTGGGTCAAATTGCTGCAGTATTTGAAGAAGAAAACTGCCCGGTTCAATCATTATTTAAGAATGGAGTGCGAACTTTGTTGGCAATCTATAATCGGTGTGGATGTAGGAAAGCAGTGTTTCAGTGCTCTTTAGCTTGCGGCCAGTGTAATGGGCAAGCTTGTCTTAATGCTTCACAATATCAGAGTGATATCAATGAAGACGGTACTTTTGATTCCGAAATCCTGGAAGAACAGACAAATGATGTTGAAGACGAGAACACAGAGGAATTGGAAATTGTACAGGGACTGGAAGTCAATGATGAAGAAGAAGAAGAAAATTGAAATTAGAATTTGTAGTTCTTATTATTATTATTCAATTTTTTAAATTTCAACGTTCATCAATGTATGAAATGATATTTTTCAATAAAAACATTAATTAAAAATTTAATTCTTTTCTTTTTATTTAGTTAGGAAGTAATTGTTGACATGGTATCTTCGGATATTCAAAGAGTCTAAATAATGAATATTTCATATTTAGTGTGCTAAACATGTCTAACTAATTAATAAAAAAAAAAAAAAAATTAGTATAAACCAGATTAGAATTAAAAAATATTTAAAGTATTTCCCTTAATAACTTTATAATTACACGAGTAGGTAACTGTTAATAAATGAATAGATACTGAATTATTGAAAAAAAATATTAATAGTTAATAAAAATGCAAATTATTTAGAATTATATATTTATCAATAACTTATAAACTTTATATAGCATATTTTGAATCGGGACTACAGGTACTCTATGGTACTGAATTATACTCTAAATAGTTAAACACTACGCGCGCTCTGCCCTCTATCTCGAAAATGGTTCAATATATAACAAAATAATTAAACACAAGTGGTAGAGAATTTAATCCTCTACAATATTGATAGAAGATACAAATAGCATAAAGCTCATAGGAAACGAGATAATTGCAATAAATGTGTAAAAAATCGATTTTTTGACCTTTGACCTTGGAATTTCTGTAGTCGCGGACACCCTACGATAAGTAGGTTTTGAGACAAGATTTAGGGTGCCAAAATAAAGGTTTATACAAGTTTATAGCTGACTATCTCTCATTCCGAGGGGAAACCCCTAATTTTCCTGGACTACAATCTTCCTGTCTCTGTGAACTTTTTCAAATTTTTCTGAAATCATCGTCAGAACGTAGGGGGCGGAACGGTCTGAAAGTTGGACTTTTTTCACAATAACTCAAAAACTGTGCACCGCAAAATTCTAAAATAATTGCGATGATTTCTAAATTAGGTGCTCTTTCAAATGACAACCCACTCGCTAGGGTTAAAAAAGATTTATTTTTACCCTCTCCACCCCCGTCCCCTAAACACCCAGAAATATAATTATTTGAGACTTCGCTATGATTTTCATCCAAAATTTACCAAACTTCTTAACTCTGTGAATTTTTACAAATTTTTCTGTCAATCAGTGTCGAAACGTATGGGGAGGGGGCAAACGGTCTGAAACTCGCACTTTTTTGACAATAACTCAAAAATTGTGCGCTGCAAAATTACGTTTTAAACAGTGTTTAGTTACGTTTTAAACAGTGTTTCCTCATTCCCACCCCCTTCATAAATATAATTATGAGTATCAGTATATGACATTTTCCTATATTTTCCATAGAAAACTTACTTTTTCTATCATTCCCACTATATTTGAAGATTTTCGATCAGTTAGGTTTGGAGGCAATCGAGGTAAGAAAGCACGAAGAAAACGTCATTATTCAAAATTATACGAAAAATGGTGAAGTGTAAAATTCCAAAATAAATTTTTAAGGAATACGGAAATGAAGCCCTTTCACATGATACCCTATTTGAATCTATAAAAAAAAGTATTTTTTCAAAGGCCTCACATCGTAACCAAACGAAAACAATTTTGTATTGTTTTGTAAATTTGTGTCTGTCATCTTATGTGGACAGATTAGTTCGGGTCCATAGCATTTAAAGTTTACGAGATAATCGACGATATAATGTGAAAAACTTGTTTTACCCTCACCAATAGGGTTCGTTATAAAAAACGGAACCCTAAAACATACTAAAAAGAAGTGTCATACATTTCGAAAAATAGATTTCAAGCTTTAAAATCCCAAAATAAGGAAAAAATGCCCTGAACGCAAAAAAATTCAAATTTGTGATCGTCACTGACGACAAGAGGGTTGGTCAAAAAATCTTAAAAAAATATCAAAATTGTTTTCTGTCGGAGTACTAACAATTCCTAAAATTTGAAAACAAAAAAATGTTTGTTTGTTCCCGTTCATGTGGAATGCCCGCCCTATAAGCAAAAATGTAATCAAAATGTAACAAAATTTAGTGATCACGCTCAAATGTACAAAACTTAATATTTTGACAAACTTACTAGTGATTGGGTCCAAATAGGAATTTGATTGTTTGGACCCACTTACAATTTAGAGATCACAACTAGACCAATGATAATGATTTTTTAACACACAATTGAATGATTGATCCAAATGCACGTAAACGAATTGTGTGACACTTTGCGATTAAGTGAAACTAGCAATTTAGAGATCGATTTCAAAAGCTTTTTAGATCATTTAGAGCACCGGGTTAGGCAAATTAAAGTTTTGAGATCGTTCTATTAATTTTAGTCCATCGGGAAGGACGAATAGTCGGTTAGCTGGCAGACAGACAATGTATTTTTTCGAATATTTAGATTGCGTATGAATCAAAAAGCCGTGAAATGCCACAACAGGTGGCGTTAAACTTTAAAACATTTTCTTTTTTACAATTCAATACAATAAAATAAAATTCATTATTGATGAAATTGGTGATAAACCGTTTTCTACATTTTTTTTCGCAATATGAAAGTTAAAACCTTTTAACCTTAAAAGATAGGCCGATAGGCTAGTCATTCCCGTTTCCAACATACAAAAATCGTTGATATCGGGTGAACCATGAATTTGAATTTTTCGAAATTTTTAGAACCACCCTGTTCTCAAATTAAACATTTTAAAATGTTTCCAGAAATACAAATATTTTTTGTTTCACTTCTACTACTTGTATGAATTCGATCAAAAATAGTCGGGTTTGGCGTTAGTTGTCGATAACAGACGAGTATAAAATTAATGACTGTTCATTAGACACCTCTAACCAATAACATATTCCATTGTGATTATAAAAAACTTTTAAAATAAACTAAAGCGTAAAACACTTTACATACACTTTTAATTGTTAACTTTAAATTGATTATATTGAAATTAAGAATCATTTACATTTAATTATAATTATAGCTGTCAATATTTTCACTTTTGAACCAATTGCATAGATTATTGCCAATTAATTAATTTAGGTATACATATACTAAACAAACAAGATCGTAACAATACTCGTATGAAATTCTGAATAAATGTCTGAATATAATCAAAATTCACAGAACGAAAGGTAATTGAAATATGATTTACAAACGACATAATCGTGTTGCATCACTTTGTTGGAATAGTTCTTAAAAGATCAAATGTTAATGTAATCAAAATCCTTGACGCTCTGTTCAAATATTCTTACTCTACGGATTGCTAACGTTTTTAAATACAGTAAACACATGATAAATACATAAGTTTAATTCAAGACCAAAATGTATATAAATTATTGTTTTCAATATAAAAATTAAATTCTCAGTCATATAATTATAATATAATAAATTATAAAAACAATTCACAATATGAAATCGTGAAAAAAATACAAGGTTGCAAATGCGATACAATCAAATTGGTTACGTATTGTAAGTAATTATAAAAGCTATGATACAATTTCATAAATACGGGAAAATCTTTGTGCTAATTAATAATCAATAAATATCTATTCAATAATCAATAAAACATCTGACACTTGCCGATCTCAAGCCAGTACAACAAAGGCAAACAAAGTTGTTCATACTTTTTAGTCAGTTTCGTTGGAAAACGTGAATGTTGGAGTTTTTTTGCAAGAATTTTCTTTTTAACTGCAGCCAACTCTTTTTTACACGTTTTCTTTTAACACGAAGTTTGAGTTACGCTGTTTCAAAAGTCTCCATAATTTTCTTTTTCTTTTGAAAAATTGATTTATATATCATCATGTAGCCACACTTTTCTCTTATCTCACAATCACATTTAATCAACCGTTCGTGTTATCGGTCATACATAGTACTATTAGTAATCAATCAAAAAATATACAGAAAATAAAATTGTTTTTAATTAAGATAAATTTTATGCGAAAATTTCTTAATATCAGAACTTTAAAATGGTACATTATGATGCTAGGACGTAAAGCTAAAAATATTGGACGTATGTGGAGTTTGCAAATCGAGGCGCTAGCCGAGATTTGCACCCACATCAAGTCCAAAATAGCTTACGTCCGTGCGTCATATACTATTTTTTATTCGCCGCTAGCAAAATATTTTTAAAAAAAATTGTTTTTCGGCAAACGGCTGTAAAGTTTAACTTTACTGCCGCTGGGGAGTAGCTAAAGTCTAACTTTTAAGCCGGCGGCTGCAAAAGTAGCGCCATTTTTATTTTATCTGCCGGCGGCTGTAAAGTAACTTTCATATATTTACGGCGGCTGTAAAGTAATTTTCATATTTTTGCGGCGGCAGTAAAGTAATTTTTATATTTTTACGGCAGCAGTAAAGTAAAATAACATGATATTATTTATTTGTTCAAAACAGAAAGTATTTCAGTTCATTTTAATGAATTAAAATCAATAAAAATTAATTTCAGAAAATTTATTACCTAAAACATATTTATAAAAAATTTGATGCATTAATTTCATATTTTTAAACAAATTTAAACGTTTGCCGAAAAAATAGTGTATTGAATTCGGAGCTAAAGTGACTTATTGTGTTTCGTCTATAATTGCCAAACTATAGACTCAACACAAAAGGCACAACTTTAACTCCCAATTTAACGGCTGTTTGTTTTATTCTATTAAGACTACTAACGTACAAAATTATTTAAAAACTATTTCGCTCGGATTAAATAAAAAATAATAAATTCAAACTAATGCGCAATGCGCATGTCCCTCTTGTGTATATTGGAATATTGGAAAAGGCAAAGCCTACTATGATTAAATTGAATAAAATTTTCATTGTGAAAAAATTAGTATTTTTTGATATTTTTTTTGGTTTTTCGTTAGTTTTAGTAGTCTTTCATAACAAAATACCAAATACCTGTTTTTTACAAATGATTTAAATTTTTTCTCTGATTATATAAAAAACAGTAAATTCAAACTAATTCGCATGTCCCTTTTTTGAATATTAAAAAGGCAATGGCTACTACGATTAAATTAAATTGAATTTCCATTGTGAAAAAATCAGCATTTTCATGATTGTTTTTGGTATAAAGTGATACTCATTAGTATAAAATTTAATGTCTTTCATTTTAGGTTATTGTATTTTCAAAATACCAAACAATTAAATAAGTATCGAAATTGAATAATAGACATTATTTAAACATTATTTAATTAGGAGCTAAAGTGATACTTTTTGTGTTGAGTCTATAGTTTGACGGCCGACCGCAGGGAGGCCGACAATTATAGACGAAACACAAAAAGTCACTTTAGCTCCGAATTAAATACACTATTTTTTCGGCAAACGTTTAAATTTTTTATAAATATGAAATTAATACATCAAACTTTTTATAAATATGAATTTGTATCGTCATAATTACTTCCAAAAAAGAGAAAAAACATTTAAATTTGTATGAATAAAATTTTTTTATCAAAGCAGCCTTTTCAAAATTTCATAATATGAGAATCAACTTATTTTTTGTTGTCATGGTTATACAATATGTTTGAAAAAATAACAAACTAACAGATAACAAATGCTACTTTACAGCCTCCGTAATATAAAATAAAATGGCGTTACTTTTGCTGTGGCTAGACATTACTTTTGCTGTCAGGCTAAAAAGTAAGACATTAGCTAACTCCCTAGCGGCAGTAAAGTTACACTTTACAGCCATTTGCCGAAAAAATTTATTTAAATAATTGGAATTAAAGACCAGTTCAATAAATAAATATAACAAATATAAATATATCGTGGCTCAATAAACTTTTACTGTGGACCACAAATGGTACGCGGACCACCGGTTGAAAAACACTGAACTAGACCAACATGAAACCGAAAGTTTTTACTTTTGTTTGTTTCGCTCCTTCAATTAGTTTTTTTAACCAATATTCCACCGCTGTCATCAATTTGGTGAGTATCTTTGGATGCTGGTCGTTAGCTAGATTGAAAAGTAACCAATGAACTAATAAAACTAACCACTTCTCATGTTCTCTATATTATAATTAATTATATTTAAGTAAAAATTAAAAAATTAAAATATATACTATTATTCTAAATCAAGTTATAATTTTTGCATAAATTTTGAAATGAAAATATGTTGAACAAGTAACCTTTGACAAAATATTTGTTATTTTTTTCAAAATAATTGTATAACTATGACAACAAATAATAACAATTATTTTAATTGGATTGCGAGATTTTGAATTTAAAGGTTGCTTTGATAAAAATTTCTATTTTTATAGAATTTAAACAAATACAAATGTTTTTTACTTTTTTTGACGTAGCTATGACAACAAAATATATGGTTAAAAAGTGACACTTTACGGCCGCAAATCACAGTAATAAAGTACCACTTCAATATGTAGGCGAATAAAAATATTATTATCGTTCAAAATAATTAAGATTAGAACGAAGAAAAGAGGAAAAAAAATTTTTACTTAAACATACTTAATTAATTATAATATAGAGAACATGAGAAGTGGTTAGTTTTATTAGTTTATTGGTAAAAACTTTCGGTTTCATGTTGGTCTAGTTCAGTGTTTTTCAACCGGTTGTCCGCGTACCATTTGTGGTCCACTGTAAAAGTTTATTGAGCCGCGATATATTTATATTTATTATATTTATTTATTGAACTAGTCTTTAATTCCAATTAATTAAATAAATTTTATTCAATTTCAATACTTATTTAATTGTTTGGTATTTTGAAAATACAATAACCTAAAATGAAAGGCATTAAATTTTATACTAATGAGTGTCATTTTATACCCAAAACAATCATGACAATGCTGATTTTTTCACAATGGAAATTCAATTTAAATTAATCGTAGTAGCCATTGCCTTTTTAATATTCAAAAAAGGGACATGCGCATTAGTTTGAATTTACTGTTTTTTATATAATCAGAGAAAAAATTCGAATCATTTGTAAAAAACAGGTATTTGGTATTTTGTTATGAAAGACTACTAAAACTCACGAAAAACCAAAAAATATATAAAAAAATACTAATTTTTTCACAATGAAAATTTTATTCAATTTAATTATAGTAGGCTTTGCCTTTTTCAATATTCACAAGAGGGACATGCGCATTGCGCATTAGTTTGAATTTATTATTTTTTATTTAATCCGTGCGAAATAGTTTTTAAATAATTTTGTACGTTATTAGTCTTAATAGAATAAAACAAACAGCCGTTAATTTTATTCCGTTGCGTGAATGCAGCGGAATACAATAAAACAATTCGTTTGATTGTATTGAGCTTTGAAATAATTTTTTTTGATTGTTTTTTACGTTCGAAAATCAAACTAATGCGCAATGCGCATGTCCCTCTTGTGATTATTGAAAAAGGCAAAGTCTACTATGATTAAATTGAATAAAATTTTCATTGTAAAAAAATTAGTATTTTTTGATAATTTTTTTTTGGTTTCTCGTTAGTTTTAGTAGTCTTTCATAACAAAATAAAAAATCTTTCGAAATTGAATAAAAATTATTTGGAATTAATGGTACAAAACGTTGTATTGGGTTCGTGGTTAATAAATTTTATTCTCTCACAAATTTGCAATGCTCGCTCGCTTACACTTACACAATAAATTACTATTATTTCGAATTAGAAGCAAAAACGACATTTTTTTATTTTTGCTCCTGTATTTGGGAATGTTATATTTTTTATTTTATTTTTTCTGAAAGAACGGAGTAAATTAGTGATAGAAGAAGCGTTTTAAACTATGTGTGTTACACATCAAAATTCATTCCTTTCTTTTTTTGGTTTCTTTAAATTTTATTTATTTTACATTATGAATGTAAGTGTGGTCAAAATATAATATGTGGTCCGCAATAGAATATTAAAATATTTAGTGGTCGGTAGCATGAAATGAGTTGAGAAACACTGATCTAAAGTGCAAAAATTATGATCAACAAAATCGTTGAAACTGGCTCTTTGCAACCTTTAAGACAGCAGATCTATGCGAAGCGAAACCAACCTAAATTTAACACTCCAATTTTCAACGGCGCTAGCCTGCGTGTCACAGACAAATCGAGTTTCTTGGACCCTTCTACACGGATAGATAAAAAAGGTATGCGAAAGTCTGCTGTTTTGTTTACTGTAAAGAACTAATTTTAAACTTTTATTTGTCTATTTGCTCACTTGAGTCTCTTTCTTAGCTGAACTTGAAGCAATCAAATATCCACAGACTGAAGTAACGCGGAATTATCTGGGATATATTAACAAGATGGCAGATCAGTTTAACATCCACTTTTGTTGGGCACTTCAGCAGAACAGGGAAGACCGATGAACTTACTTGATAATGCATTTCTGCCTAGTGTCGCCAAGTATAATGTAAAATGCGTAAAGGCTACTTACGCGTATACACACACGGGATGACATAACATGTATGACAGCTAGGCAGTTCTGGCAGAAATTGGACTACTTCAGTTTTGTTCAACTGTCCTTGCCGGATACTCTCTTATTAAGAAACATGCAAGCAGAATGGAAGTTGCAAGATTACTGTCGTTATTGCAATGATAAGAAGAAGGAATCAGTTATCCACCACCTTTGTTTTTTTCCTGCCCTGACTCGGGTCATACTCAGGTTTCTGAGTGTACGCTTTTTATTTGATCTGATGGATATTCTTTTGGATGCAGAATTCTGACTTATTTGCATCGAAAATAAAACAATCAATTGCGGTGGTTTTTGGAAATTTACAGTTTATCATAAAAATATTATAAATTATAAAATATTATAAAAAATGTTCTTTTGTGCAAAACAATTATTTAACAATGCGGATGTATGTATATTTGGATGTATGAAAAATCAAAAGCCATTGCTTGTATGCTAAAAGAAGCTGTTCGATATTGAAAAATTTATGACATCGTCTTAATTTCCCGTATAGAGGGATAAGTTTTGGTTGGGATAAGAGGGGTGAAAGGTTTTTATGTGTTGTTGTCTCACATATTATAATAGATATTACCCATTTTATTTACACATTGAAAAATAAAATAACAAAAGTCAGAATCGTTACAGATAACTAATCAACCAGTCTTTGTTCAAGCTTTAACCATTCCTACGATCAATAATTAAATGGTATGGATCTTTACAAATTTCAATTTATAAAAGATAGTATATCAGTCATTCTCTAAATAAATCACTGTATGAGCTTTTAATATTGATTTATAAACGTACAGTACAATTTACAACTATGATTAACAAAACGTAAAATTTATTAATAAATAATACTAACACCAATTATCATCATAAAAAAGTTTATAAATCGTAATTAAAATTATTAAGTATGAACGTTAAAATATTGATACAACAAACAGAATAAAAAAGGCAAATAAATTAGTGAATATATAAAAAACAAACAAACATTAATTAGTTATTAAATTATGCCGGCCTTTGATGAGAATATCTGACGAAATAAAACTTTTTATAAAAAGAACTCATTGAACTTCGTTTGAAACTAATTAATTAAAAAATTTATTTGAATTTTACTTCCTTCTTACTAACCAGCTATCCATATCTTAGCACGATTTTTTCTATGAACTTTAACACAGCTATTGGATATGCGAGTAATTAATTAACTGCTTTGAAATAGAACGTGTGGAAAACTTGAAATACATTGGATCTGCTATCACAAACGGCATGCAGGCAGAAATCAAAACCCGGATCACTGCTGCGATAAAAATAATTGTTTACAATTTTTGGTATGTAAACTCGAATTTCAGAATGGATTAATAAAACCTGTGCTAAACTACACCGCCGATTGTTAAAACCTAACATTCGAGAAGAAGGCCCTACGAACAATTATCGTATATGTAAATTTACTAAAAATCTGAAGACAATAAAATCACACTCCAAGGAAACTGTGGTCAAATCGGATTTAAAAATCTAACTTAGATGGTTCGATAATGAATTAAAATCCAAAACCAACGGATCGAAGAGGTTAACCTGTTAAGAAGCTCAATAGAGGTTCATTTGTTGGAACACTATATCATTCATGAACCAGCGTATTTAATGCAATTAATCTCATTCTTGAATCAATGTATTCAAACAACTAATCCGAGACACACGGCTTATCATCTTTTTAATCATGTATTTTGTTTTCTCTTAATGCGGTCCTGAATGATATATTTTTATAAACTATTGGATTAGGTAATTTTCCATAGATTTTTTTTCCCGAAAAAAAACGGACAGCTGTGCTATATTTCGAAAACTTTAAAAATTCGTTGTTTCTTACAGGTCGAGGTTGTTGTGTGTTGTCTTTGAATTGTTTTGATTTAGTTGCATTATTAGTGTTTTTGCAGTAAGTTTTGATATATAGTTACTGATTTCGAATTACCATGGTTGTGTGTAATTTGTCAAATACATACAACAATATAACGATTTGAAGTTTAAAGAAAAACCTCTATATATTTGCTTGTACATTTGGTACATGAGTCAGTTTGCGAATGATCTCAAGACTTGAAATTGAATTTAACTTTTTTGATTCTTAAAAATTGATTTCAATGAAAATAAAATATAGGGGCTGAAATCTCACAGCTCTGAGATATCAAGACTTAGGTCTGGGTTAAGGATTTTGATATAATTTTCGGCAAAACTCATTTATTAGGATATTGTTTTTAGTTTTGGGCAGCGATGTATATATCAAATATAAAACTCTTTGCATGTACTTTTGTACATGTACATGGACATGTATTTTTTATCTCTGTTTAGAAATTTATTACAAAGCTAACAAGCAACATCAATACGTTGCCGGAAAATCATAACAGATCATAAATTAACATAATTTAGTGAAAAGATGATACTACAATCAGCAAACTACTCAAAAACCTCTCCATTCAGCGTTTCGAGAAAATATTACGAAATCACAAATTCATATTTGTTTCAAAATTATTGTAAAAATTAAATAAAATAAAACTTTTTCCAAAAATTCTAAAAATATTGCAAAAATTATAATAAAATCAAAAATACAATCTTTTTTCAAAATTCCAAAAATATTTCAAAAACTATAACAAATTAAAAAATTTCCATGTCCAATTTCTTTTTGATAACATTTACGTCATAAAAACAGCAAAACTTTTTTTCCAAAAAATTGACTTGAAGAAATAAATGAAATCATTTTTTTGACACACTTGAAATTATTCTTTTTGACAAACTTATAATGCCATAATTCTCAATACTAATAAAAAAATTTCATGTCATACAAATAATTAATTTTATTTTTTTCCAAAAACTGTGCAAAAAATAAATAAAAATCTGTCTTTTGACACACTTGACAACATTTTTTTGACAAACTTATAATACCGTTTATTTTATTTAGCGTATTGTTTTTATGACACATTAAAAAATAAAAATAAAACTTAAAATAGGTAGATTTTTCTATGAAATCTACCTAAAACAATCAAACAATCAATTTGATTGCGCGTCTTTTAGTTAAAAAGTAAAGAGTAAAATATTTGAGCATGGGCAGTACATTTGAACATTAGATGTTTACATCGAGTGAGTCTATCCATGCTACTAAATCAGGAGTTACCAAATGGATGTCTGAGATGTCGCCATTGTTTCGTCGAATTGGACACACAGTTGCAATGTGTTTTAAGGTTGTGTTGTGGAGCGCCGCAGTCACATTGAGGAGACTCTGAAATTTCCCACTTGTAGAAAGAATCAGCACAACGTACATGATTCGTTCTTATTCGGTTTAGTGTAGTCCAGGTAAGACGTGGCAAATCGAAACCAGGTTGGGTAGAGGTCGGGTTAGTAATAGAAAGGCCAGGTGAGTTGTAATGATGCCAGGAGGTGTCCCAGGCATCCAAGATATTAAAATTAGTATATAATATAATAATGCCATAATTCTCAACAATAATAATAAAATTTCATGTCATACAAATAATTAATTTTATTTTTTCCCATGAAATTGGGTAAAATAATAAATAAACTTTCTTTTGACACACTTGACAACATTTTTTTGACAAACTTATAATGCAATAATCTAGTTTTTGATTTCACATACCAATCCCTACCATAAAGATTTCTCCATATTCAATGCTCCTACGCGTAATCACTTATGAACGTTTTTTAAGCAAAAATATGCAAATTTCCTTGTTTTGACACACTTGACGAATTTTTCGATACACTTCCGGTACAGTTATCGAATACATCGTCCTTTCGGACCTGCCCATAGAGTAAACCTATTTTTAGAAACCAAAATGTTTGAAATCCTTGCAGCGGTTTTCTAGATTTAGTAGGTAATGACGGACGACCGGCCGGCCGAACTGCCGGCAGACAAACAAACGTTTTTATTTGCTTTTTTAGAATCAGTGGGTCCTAAAACGTCGAGAAATGCGAAAAAAGTGGGGGTACGAATTTCAGTTTTGGTTCATGAATGTAATACTTAGATCTTTCAGACCGAAGTAACTCTCTATTAAAATATAAATATTTTTTATCTCTTTTTAGAAATTTATTGCAAAACTAACAGAAAACATTAAAACGTTGCCGGAAAATTATAACAGATCATAAATTAATATACTGTAGTGCAAATATTCAATCAGCAAACTACCCAAAAAACTCAACGCGTTTCGAGAAAATTTTACAAAATCAAAAATTCATATTTCTTTCAAAATTCTTAAAATATTCTAAAAATTATAATAAAATCAAAAACTGAAACTTTTTTCAAAATTCTAAAAATATTCCAAAAATTATACTCCAGTCATTTTAGCATAAAAAAGGGGTCAACCTCGGAATGAGAGATAATAAGCTGAATTTTTGTATATACCTTCATTTTGGTATTCTTAATGTTGTTTCAAAAGTCTCATAAAATCTCGTGTCTGCATCGTAAGTTATTCAAGGTCAAATGTTAAAAAAACAGTTTTTCGAGATTATCTCAGTTTCTATTGCTCAATTATGTTAACATCTATGACAGAAATTGTAGAGCATAAAAATTGGGACCAATTTTATTCGAAATATTTTTTTATGCGCTCAACCGTTTTTGCGATAGAAGGCGGTGAGCGCTGGTACTGTAATGCAAGGTCAACCGTGAATATTACCTTGAACTTTGAATAATTGTCGTTTGTCCTCGTTTCCGTCTCGGCAACGACGGACGTAAAATTTTGGAAATTATGGCTGATTTGTGTTTTATTTGTAGGAAACCACTTGCAGAAGGTGATTTTGATCATATGATGCGTGGCTTGAAAACTTAAAAAACTACAAGTATCGATTGAAATGATGGTCACATAGACTTCTTAAATATTTTAACTTTTGTGACTCGAAAAGTGTACATCTGTAAAAATTCAAAAGCGGCATCGAAACAACGCTTAGAACGAGATCAACCGTTATTATCACCCAGTGTACCTCGTAAAAAAGGGTGAAGTGATTTAAAAATTTTTTTTATTTTGTGGCCAAACAGCTGATGCTGCAGCAGAGTCAAGAAAAAAAGAAAACTACTTCACCGCCCTCTATCGCAAAAACGGCTGAGCGCATGAGAAATTGTTTCAAGTAAAATTTGTTGCAAATTTTATGTTCTACAATTTTTATACTAATTAACGTCATTGGAGCAAAAGAAACCGAGATAATCGCGAAAATTGTTTTTTGTTACCTTTGACCTTGAATACCTACGACGCAGACACAACATTGAAATTTTTTCCAAATCAAAAAACTTTTTCGAAAATTCTAAAGATATCGCAAAAATTATAACAAACACAATAATACAAACTTTTTTCAAAATTCCAAAAATTATAACAAAATCAAAAATTTCAGTGTCCAATTTTATGTTCGATTAAATTTCATGTCATACAAATAATTAATTTTATTTTTTTTTCCAAAAAATTGGTTAAAAAAAATGAAAATCATTCTTTTGACACACTTGACAATGTTTTTTTGACAAACTTATAATGCAATAATCTAGTTTTTGGTCTCACATACCAATGCCGACCATCAAGATTTCTCCAAATTCAATGTTCCTACCCGTAATCACTTAAATTGAATAATCACTTAAATTGAACGTATTTTTAGCAGGAAATATGCAAATTTCCTTGTTTTGACACACTTGACGATTTTTTTTAACACTTCCAGGACAGCTATCGAAAATCTCGTCTTTTCAACTCTTACCATTGAGTATACCTATTTTTAGAAACAAAAATGTTTGAAATCCCTCCAGCCGTTTTCTAGATTTCGTCGGTTTTGACGGCCGGCCGGCAGACAGACATATATTTTTTTTGCTTTAGAATCAGTAGGTCCTAAAACATCGAGAAATGCCAAAAAAGTGGGAGTAAGAATTTCACTTGTGGCTCAAGAATTCAATATGTACTTTGGTTTGATCAAAACCGAAGTAATATTCTAAATTTGATAAAATTGTTTAAATTAGTTGACAGTAGTTAAAATTTATAGTTTAGTTAAATTAAATTACGAAATTACGAAATTTATTGAGTTGGCTTATTAGTTATTACTATTATGTTGAAGACTCGGATGTGAGTATATATTTTGGGTGTTATTTTGTGTTTACGATGTTTTTATTTGTAGACAAGTTTTTATTTGTGGTTGTTGGAATATTTGAAATCTATTAGCTGTTTGGTTATTGGGCAGAAATTGGTTCATGTCACTGGTATGGTACTAGTGAAATGTGTCGTTGTCATCTGGGCGAGAAAGTATTATAACTGCCTAACGGCAACATTAAGACAGAATTGAAACAACAATCACCCGTGCTCGTGCAGCATTATCGCAATTTATATTTAAATCAACAATCCCCCGTGCTGGTGCAACAGTTTATCGGTTTACAATTCACTCAACTTATCGCCAATTCAGGTCCAACAGTTTTTTTTGTGTTTACTATAATTCTTTTATCAAACCATCCGGTTATATTTTGATTGATACAACCCTGATAGTACTATTATGAGAGGCTAGTATTTGGATAGTATGGAGAGTGGGATCAGGCCCAATCATAGGGTAAATGAAATAATTTTAATTTACTAAATGTAGTAATAATTGTGCGATGGTATTGGTGAGGATGTGATTGTCTTGGCTTCTTCGGCCTTTGGAATCATGTTTCTTTTCTTGGTTTATTTTTTTCCGATTACAGTCTCTTTTGCGTGCATATCTGCTTATTTGTGCTAGACAAGGGTGGATATTCCTATATTGAGCTAACAAGACTGAAGCTTTTCGGATACAACCTCGCTTGGCACGCCGTCTCCTCTTTTGCTTCCTACCAGTGGCTTTTTAGCAACTTCAGTGTTCAATAAAAACCAACATAGTACTGGGAAAATGATGTCACTTAGGTCATCGTACAGTAGGCGATCCAAACTGTATCAATTTTCAATGGGACGAGATTACACGGAGAAAAATCATATTTCATAGATTATGATTAATCTTGTCATAAATTCAGAAAAGTCGTCTTAATGTTTTTTATGGTTATTAATCATATATTATAGACAATAAGAATTATGCATTCTTACTTAATCGTGGATTATGACTAAAATTTTTAAAATTTTACATTGTTTTGTGACACAAAATCATAAATTAAGAAAACAAATATATTTAAGAGTTTGATGGAAATTATGAATAAATAATCATACCTAATACTTAAGCTATGATTATCAAAATCATAAACTGCATACAAATATAGTTGATTAAACATTACACATTGAATTTTTTAAAATTTATTCCTAATAAAGAATAACTTATGAAATCTTTTTTACAATTCTGTAAAAACATAGTTTTTCATAGCCTATGCTCTCTAATAATAATCTGTGCTGTACTAATTTAATAAAAAGAACAGATTATTCTTAAAGAGTATAAGTAAGTTATGCAATAATGATAATAATATTAATACTGTTCGTGCACTTGTTTGTAGTTTGTTTTAAAGTTTTTGTTTCGCAGTTTCGTGAATGTAAATATTTACTTAAAAAATTTAGTTAAATAAATTAATATTTTGAAAAAGTTAAATCAAAAAAAGGATTCAATATATATTGTGATAAGGTAGGAGTTTAATTTTTTTGCTATTGTTAAAATGTGTTTCAAGCCAATACGATTAGTAACATGTGAAAGTTTTTGTTGTTAATTGGTGGTTAACTAGTGTTTATAATAGCCGCGTTCGATATGACTGAAGTAACTAAAATATCCAAAAAAATTGTATGCAATTGCTATTGTTTTTTTCAGTAAATTCAGTTATTTAAGTCAAATCGAGCGCACCTAAGATAGCTTGTTTGGCGGTTAGAAATGTTTAAATATAAGTATCAATATAATATCATATGTACATATTTTTATTTACAGGATTATTAATTTTCAACGATTTATTAACTAGTTAAAGGTATAATATTGTTATTTAATTTTAAAACCGTAAATAATTACATCGTATCTTTGCTTTATACCAATCTTTTTAATATTACACATTTAACTGAATTTTATGGAAACCTAAGATTTTTTAGTTAATATGGACGGTATAATGCTATTCAAATTTTTCAAGAAGTATTTGAAGATAATGACGGCAATTTTTGTCTCTTATTTGATAGTTTTATAATGTTTTCATATTTTTCTAGAATTTGTTTTAGAACTAATTTAATATTTTTTTCTGAAAATGTCATTTCTAGATGTCTCAAATCCCCACGCTGCGTTGACCAGATAGATCATTCTGATACTACCACACAAAAATCATCGGATAACTGTGCACAACTTACATGCCTTCAGAATTCCACCATTGCAATACCTGAAGAAGATTACTCAACTACTACAGCTCAAGAACAATTCAAAAAAATCTCCATTTAGCGTTCAACAATTTCAACTTTTCCAAAACAAACAACCCATTATCTACCAATTTCATGTTCAATTACATTTTATGTTATTCAAATTATTAATTTAATTTTTTTCAAAAAAATGGGCATGATTGATTTGATTTAAAAATATTATAACAAAATCAAAAATTCGAACTGTATCCAAGATTCCGAAGTTTTAATAAAATCAAAAATTCCAACTTGCTTCAAAATTTCAAAAATATTTTAAAACTTATAAATAATATAAAATCAAAAATTTAAACTTTCAAAATTCTAAAAACGTTAAAAAATTATAATAAATTCAAAAATTTAAAATATTTAAAATATTTTATAAAATTCTTAAAATATTCTAAAAATTATTATAAACTCAAAAATAGAAACTTTTTTCAAAATTCGAAAATTATTACAAAAATTATAATAAAATCAAAAATTTAAACTTTTTCAAAATTCTAAAAACATTCCAAAAATTATTAGAAAATCAAAAATTGAATTTTTTTCAAAATTCCAAAAATATTGCAAAATTTATAACAAAATCAAATATTCAAACTTTTTTCAAAATTCCAAAAATATTCAAAAATGTTATAATAAAATCAAAATTTTAAAAACTTTCAAAATTCTCAAAATATTCCATAAATTATTACAAAATCAAAAATTGATAAATTTTTCAAAATTCCAAAAATATTGCAAAAATTATAACAAAATCAAATATAAAAACATTTTTCAAAATTATAAAAATATAAGAAATATTTAAAGTTTTATTTTTATGTTCTAAAATTTTAAATAATTTTTCTGTATAAATAATTATACATTAGATACTAAAATAAACATATTTTTAATAAAATTAAAATTATAATGTTTTTATTCTAAAATTATGATTTTTATAGGTATAATTTATTACTAACTTACAGAAATTATCATGGTATGATATGAGAATTCATGAATAATAAGAATGATTTTGATTATCCGTAAGTATAATTTATGAATAAGCCGAGAAAATAATTCAAAAAGTATGATTACTTTTGGAATAAGTTATGCAATTAAGTCACATTTTGTGATATGTTTGTCTAGAAACTGTTCGTATATTTTCATAAATTCTGACTAGATTTACTTAATCATGAACAATTATTAAAGAATTTATTCTTACTTAGTCATATTTTGTGAATGTTAAGCATAATTTAGGAATTGCTATCAAAGAAATTCCTATGAATAATAGGTATAATATATGATTTTTTCATTAATCATAGAATATGAATACTAAAATCATAATTTATGAATTGCTTAATCCAGGAGCAAAATATAACTAAATTAAGAATAAGTTATGTCTATAACGAATAATATATGCAAACATTTCTCTCTGTGTAATGGAAACATATAAAGTGAAATATTTGCTAATCTAACTCTCCTAAAATCTTTTCCTAAATTCTTGCAAACAATGTAATGACAACCGTTGCATTATTAAAACAAATAATGAAAAAAAACATATATACATTTTTTTTAATGATAACCCTTATTAAAAACTATCTAAGCAACAGAAAACATATTTGTTTAATACAAAAACATTTTTCCTAAATTAAATTCACACATGAGATTAGTATTTAATTTGAAATTTTGTTCATCAAATCTCTGGTGTGAACCACACCATAACAAATATAAATCAATAAACATATTCGTTTGAGTACGCAAAAACTTACTAAGAAAACTATACGTCAAATGCTAACATAATGTGCAAATGTAATTTAGGGAAGCAGTTTGTGTTATAAGCACATTTATTTTTTTTTTGGATCGTTATTAAAGTGTGTTAATTAAAAAAATGTTAAAATATTTGTTTGCATATCTTGAAAGTTTAGACTTTAGACCTTTAATAATATGTCCGTAAAGGGATTTTTCAAAATTAAAATAATTTTCGGAGTTGCAGCGGCTTTTTTGACGCAGCAACCAAACTGGTCGGGCAGAGTGAATCAAACAATAAACGGCAGACGTTGCCCGACTACCTGAGCACGAGTTCCCTTCGGATCTTTCATACACCAAATATACTTTGTAGATTATTTCATATTTAGTGTTCTGTTCGGTTTTATTATTGCTTTATTGTTATTTTAAAACGCGTAATTTTTCTGGAAAATTCTTTTTTCGAGATTGTTGACATGATATCTCAAGTTCCATTACAACGATTCACTTGAAATTTGGAAATATTCCTTATATATCTATAGTTTGACCGTTGGATATTGAAAAAAAAATTTTTACTATTATTAAAAAATTTCGGACATAGGTAAAGAAATTTTTTTTTAAAAACGTCGCCATTTTGAGAAATTATTTTTTGGGCCATACCATAGCAACCATAGCGTTAAATTGTTAAACCCATTCGTTAAACCCAACGAATTTTACAACTAACAGGCTCAGTGCCCAACAACCGATTGTGTTGACTATTTTAGTCTTAATTATCTTAATTAATTACCTTAATTGCAAGACGGGGTTATAATCTCTCCTGATAGCGTAAGTAACCTTTCAGTCTCTAACCCAAATCGTTAGTACAGGAAAAATTTTACAGGCTATTAAAAATTGTTTAACTCTGCAGAATTAGATGATATCATCGCGAACATTGGTGTTATCAGCAAATATTTTGGTACTTTCAGAGATTTAATGCAAAATGCACTCATTGCATGAACTGATGATAACTGTGTATTTCGTGTCAAAAATTGGGAGCTGGTACATTTGCCAAGGAAGTGTAAACCATAACAGGAATATACATACAAGTGTGATAACTTCTTTATATAGATGAATTGAAAATAATAGGGCAAGTCGGTAGCGGGGTTTTCTTTAAAGAACTGGATTTAAACATTTCTTCTGTCTGACAAATCTCTGCAGTGTCTTGCATACTAAATTTGTTAGAATTAAGGTTTTACAGTCGAATCATACCATGTTGAAAAGAACGATGCGCCCGACTATTTTGACTATCGGGGAATCTGATATTAATTCTGATTCGCTCGACATAGCATTTCTTGCCTTGTATCACTTTAGAAATACCACTTCGTTCATGCAAACAACCACAAGATAAAAGGCACACTTGCATAGTTACGATATAATTGGCTGACACCCCATGTGTTATAACCAAACAGATTTTATCTATACTGTACAGTTCAATGTCCACCTAACTGATATCGACGAATCGAACAGATATTGATTACGATCAGGTGTTATTTTACGATTACGATCAGATATTATTGTACGATCCGTTGGACCTCGGCGGCATGAACATCGGCGATATTGTTTGCTTTTTGGAATTTTTTTATTCGTTTTGAAAAGGAAAGCCCTGGACACTGTACTGTTTGTGTCTATGTATTGTTCTACCCTACGGTCATTTTAATACAACATTACCTAACCGGTTAGCGGTTAAATTGAGAACATCCGATTTTAAATTGTTGCTAGTTTGAAAATCTTTCCTCAGTAAAAGCTCTTCTTTTAAACATAAATTTATCTGCCAGTATTCAACAACTGTGTTGATTCCTAGCGAAATCTATCCATACGAGTTGAGTAGCTTGCAAAACGAGACTGGACAATTTGTTGTCATAAAAACCAAGAAAGTTCTTCGCTTAAAACCATTATCTAGGCATTTGTTTGATATAATAAATAAAATTTTGCTGTTAATTAGTTAATCAGCAAGTCAATCAAATTTGTCAAAACTTAAAAACTTTCGTCTTCTTAAATATTGCTTTTTGTTTCTCCTTATTTCTGTTGTAGCTAACAACCCATAATTTATTCTTGAAAATATAAACTTTTATTTTTTATTACATGACACTTAATCGTATAAAAAATTGATTTTCAATTTATATTTGCCACTAATGACTTTTAAATTGTAGGGATTTTAGGTCAAACGAAATAATTGATATTCAAGAACAAATAATACAACTCGTACAATAAAAAATTCAAATAAATAATGTGATAACAATATTGCATCAATCGTTTGTATACAAACAAAAAACAATAAACATTTTAAGCAATATAAATAAATAATTGTTTATAATAAACAAATAAATAAAAACTGTATGCATATTTATTCATTAAATAAAAAAAAAATTTTATGAATTAGTGTAAAAATTTGTCGAATTCTAATTTTAGTAGATTTCACAACCTTTTTCTCAGATGAGAATATACATATAGAAAACGTGAACATAAATCACTAATTTTGTAAAAATAGTTACATATTGATAGCACATTCGTGTAACACTGTCACAATTTAGAAAAATTAGTTTGTTATCCAAAGACGGTGATGAAAACTGATATATTTGTCTGAAAACTATCTATAGACAGAACTCATGTCATTGGAAGCCGGTATGGAAACAGTCGACGAAGACTTTTATACAAATTTGTTGATCTTGAAAATGGTCATACGCCTCAAAGCAAATTCTTTAATGTTTTACCTAAATGAAACACGTCTTAGTAACTTGGTTTCGATAATATTAGCAGCAAAAAACAAACTTTCAGCGGTAAACTCTACAGTGGAATTCGATATTTTTTCTTTTTCAATTTATAGTCTACGATAAGAGCCTCTCTTCCGTTTTAAAGTCCAATTTTCAAAAGCACTTTTACTAGGAACAGCAGAACGGCTATTGCATGATTTTACTATTAAAGATGCCTCATGCAACGAAGCGTTTAGCAGCTTGTCATGCGATACTATACAAAGTGATATAGATTGAACGATTTCATCAAACTGTATTTGACTCAGCCGTCAATCACTTCTGTCTTTTCTGAAGCAGTTGGTCGCTAGAACGATGCATGTGATGAAGCCATACGTATATTAAATGCATTATAGGACAAAATGAAATTTTTGCTGCTTCTTTCAGAAGGGCAGATTATTTAAAGTGAGGAATTCTCAGCATTTCAAACTAGGATGTAATGTGTCAGGCATTCATAGATTCGGCCAATTTACTAAATCCTGAAAATTCAACTATTCTTTTTTCTCATAATATAGAGGGAATAAACATTGATATGACTCTCAGAATTTAACTCTTTTATGTTGTCAAAGGATGAGGAATTATGCTAAGAAAGCTTTAAGTTTAAGTAAGCATACATTTATCTAGCGCTGAAAAGATTCAGCTCTGTTGACTTGAACAGAAACTGTTGTGGAATAAAAATGTATGCAACAAATATAAAGTGTTCATTAGAGACAACGAAGAGCTTAACCACATGGACCTGATCCTAGTCTACAAGCTGCAACTACAGGATTCTGCGATTTTCAATTTACCACTTCACGAAGTAGTCAATAAATTCAGTTCTATCACTTAGCTTTGCGTTGTGTCCGACGCCTCTGCGATATCAAAGTGTTGACCGTCAAATAATTTTTTTCTTATAATTATTTGGCTTTAGATTACTACCGTCTCCTTACCGTAACCTATGGCACAGCGTCGGCGGTTTTTTTTCACAAACAACCCTTCAAATATTATGTAACGACCAAAAAACCACCAGTTGATATTTTCTTTTGAAATCTTAAACAAACAGTTCTCACATAATCACATATACGTTCCCTATTAAACGGTTTGGAATTCGTTTCACAAATAACATCTGTCTACTTATGACATTCCACTGTGATTCATATTTTTTTTGAACACATTTAGCGGATCTTATATTTCGATGAGGATTCAATGGTTTTTATTATTATTTTTCGTTTTTTAAAGTGAAACAAATATATTTTTTTGTTGAACAGATATTAAAATAAAATACGTTGGTTCTGTGCAGGCGTTTGTGTTGAATTATTGTTTTACATTGTTATAAATGAAGAATGTTCGCAATATTAATTTTGAAGGAACTTATGTTTTTTTAATTTAATAGTTCGTGACGGTTAATTTAAATAATTTGTCTGTTTCGTTTGTTTTTTATTACGGCAGATTTTCTATGTATTGGTTAATTTTTGTTGTTTACTGGAATAAGAAAACCAAAACGAGGAAGATGGATGGAAGCCGCTGAAAATCGAATCGATTTGTAAAGTCACATTTTGAGAATTAATTAATAAAGTTTTGAGAGGTGTATCGGAACGAACACCTGCATTTTTCATAATATTGTATTTTTTTGACACAAATTATTAAACGATGTAATTATTATCAAACGATGAATTTTTTTTTGGAAGTCGAAGCCGAATATAGCTTTCCACATTACCACTGATCAAGGAACAGAATTCGAGAGCAAACTTTTCTCAGAGTTAACACAACTCCTCGGATCTCATCGGATAAGTACAAAGGCTTACCATTTGCAATCCAATAGCATGGCCAGGCGCTTTCATTTACAGCTTAAAGCTGTTCTTATGGCCCGAGGCAATTCTATCAATTGTTCAGAAATCCCAATTGTACTTCTCGGAATTCGGGCAGTGAACAAATGGGTTTAGGAACAAACCATCAAGTTACTCGGTGAGTTCTTCATTAAAAATCCTGCTTCACCTATGCCATCTACAAACACAATTATCGATCAGTTGTGTAATACTATGCAAAACCTCATTCCAGCACTACCACGTAAATACAAAACAGAATGATATAATTTTCCCTAAAGCATTGGACAACTGTGAATACGTTTTCGTTACGTCAGATAAGGTGCGCATAGGATTATCATTTCCATACGAAGGTCAAAAACGGCAACGTTTCAATTGATAAATTGAAACCACCATACAGAATTTTATCAGCACCCGAACACACAACATGAATCCAACCTAGAAAAACAGTGCGTATTGCTCTGTATAGGTTTTGCTTTTCTCTGGAAAACGTCATCGTGAGGGATTCTTGTGGCGGCTAATTGGCGTTCACAGAAACCGAAACAAAATGCACAACCTCCTATAACGCTAATAGTTACAATATCAATACAATTTAATTTAATCGGTTTTGACTCATCACACTTAAAAGAATATTTACTTTCGAGTTAAAAAAATTAAATATAATTTAATAAGCCAACAATTCGATTTATGTTCCAACATTTAATTAAATAAAAATAACATTTAGATAATAAATGTAAATTTAGTTTGTTTCTTTTGTGAAATTGCAGCTTGACCAGTGCACATGAAATAAATCGCGTGTATATAACACGCGATACGCGATAGATAATTTAGAATTATTATACAAATGCTGGAGTAACTAGAAATGCCGAGGAAGTTTAACTCTTTGTCCAATATAAGTCAATCGTCATTTAATCGTGTTTGCAGACCCTTCAAAAGCAGCTTATGCTGCAGTGATATATTGCAGAACCTTAGTGGAAGGAGAGATGTGTTCTAATCAATTTATTATCAGTCAAGACTAAGGTTGAGCCATTAGCCGTCACGAAAAGTAATACCATTCCAAAGATAGAATAATGTGCAGCTGTTCTGCTCACCAGCTTATTGAAAAGTGATTAACTCCTGAGACCTACAAATATTCATAGATCATATCCCATATTTTTAGATCTACTGACGCAATTCTGTAGCAATATGTAAAAGGAGAACAAAACCCAGCGGACTGAGCTACAAGGAGTATTTCAGACTCAGAACCATTAAGGTTACAACTATGGTGGGACAAGCCAATTTAGATTTAGGAAAATCCAATGAACGTGAAAAGGATATCGAGCATAAACACGAACCGAGCATAAACGAAAATCCACTATGAACAAGTGGTACGTCTTCATATGCATGCGCTTAAAAGCGGGTCATTTAGAGCTCGTCGAGGATCTATCTACTGAAAGGTTTCTGACCGTATTATTTTTAATAAAATGTGTTGTGTAGTAGGAATTCAAATATGTGTCCCAACTAGTGTTTCCAATTATCCGTGATTTTAACTATCCGGATATCGAATAGTATGTGAAGTAATTATCCGGATATCCGGATAATAATCCGGATAGTGGATTTAAATAAAAACAATATGTAGTTTTAAAAAATAAAAATTAGTTAATCATTTATTTTCATCTGAAAAATAATATTTTAAAAATGCAAGAGCGTTTAACATTGGAAACTGCAACCGATTTCTAGTTTTCGTTAAGAAGATACTTTCAAAAGACTCTTTCACTTTCGTTCGAAGTAGGTTGAATGGTCTTCAAAGCATCAAACAGCTGTTCTAGGTAAGGAGTGAGTGTTTTATTTATGCTTTTATAAATTAAATTCCTTGTCCAGTGAAGAATAATTATTTTAACGATTAACTTTACTATGTATTTTCGATTGGTGAAATCGTATTTTTCAATTCCATGAATAAATTACATTCGGTAAGTTCGGTCGGAGTGGGAGAATTTTCATTTTCTTTAACTTCTTTATAGAAATATAAATAAAATCGTCAAAATTATTATTTTAGAATAGTGTTGAATTCTGCACCAACATCATTAATGAAACTAGCTCAACATTTCTCGTTTTGTTAATAGACTGCCTTAATGTGATTAACTTTAAATGTTTTCAAATTACAAAAAATTGAATCCTAAATTATGACACAGCAAAATACTGTTTTTTATTTGTAAATAAATTACACTTCTAAAAATTCAAATTCAAAACAATTGCTGGAATGATAATTTTTAGGTCAACCAAACGAAGTCGTCTAAATGAAAAAACTAAGTTTTAGATTGACCAAACGAAAACGTCTGTTATGAAAAATTAGTAGTAGCTGATTAAAATTTTTAAAAAGGTAAATAGCGCAAACAATTTTTTTTGCTTTAATTTAGTTATCCGGATATTTTTTGTGAATTAACCGGATATCGGATAGCAAAATTTTTATGAATTATCCGGATAATTCCAATCCGGCTTAAACCGGATTGGAAACACTAGTCCCAACAACACATAAAAACCTTTGAACCTTCGTCACACAATAACATGCGTTCTGAAGTGTTGATAGAAAACAAACTATTTTTATTTAAATGAAATCTTTGTAGAGTATGTAGTGAATCGACGAATCATAGAAAAGATGACAATTTGGTCCTTGTACTATTGACCAGTTTCGAATGATCTCAGCCAACTGCTGGATTTTTATGTTGTCATTGAGAATTTTACGCCTTTTTGCAGCTCCAGGCAAATAAAATTCAAATTCTCTATAACACCATAAAGAACCAACAGTTAGCAGAAATTATTGGGTAAAGTGGGTAGTAGCGTAAGGAACAAATTGGTACCTTGTTCTACCATATCAACACCTCACTTCAACCGGTTGAGTGAAGGCACGGTAAATCAAAACTGTATAGCCTTTTGATGTAGATTAAAGCCACCCCTAGCTACAGATCTCTTTGCAAGCTAGCAAGAAAAAGAAATGAATTCCCTTACTATTGCACATCTTTTGTTTGGGACACATTGCTGAACTGAAACGTGAATTTCGATATCTTAAAATATCCCAATTATCACGATGGCAGTTAATACTGGAGCTGTACCAGGAGTTTTGGCACAGTTGGTACAATGAGGACCTAATTTTACCTAACCGCTACACCAGCTGACAACGCAAAGGCATTGAAATCAAGTTATGGCGATACGATTTTGCTCCGGAGTTTGCTATTAGTAAGATCTGAATTAGGGCGAATTTGATGAGCGCCTCAATTAAGTAGTGATAAATTTTTGCTCGGAAATGAAAGTATTTCAACTAGACTAGTGGGCAATTGAGAGAGATGTAACTCAAAACAGGTGAAGCCCTTAATAGAGAATAGCGTCTCATTTATAGAGCAATGAGTTATGGGTTATTGAAGATTTTTAAGAAAACCTGCAAAATACGTTTTCCTTTAACCGACATTTTGTCTATTTTTTTCAATTATTTTTAGGAATAAAACTAAAGTTGGGTTGTCAATAATCCAGCTATTACCATATGTCCTGATTAAGATTATATACCGCACTTCCTTAATGAATAAAGTTAACATATATAGTTATATGGAAAGTCATTTCTCCAAGCAAGAAATGACGCGACCTCACCAAACAATATTCCATAACTAAGATATAGAGTACTAACTAGAGTTGACTAAAAAGAGTTTATCCTCCAGCAGATTTAAAATTAACAAAAATGTACAAATCACCAACAACTCTTTGCAGGCAAAGAATTTTTTTAAACTAACAATTAATATCCAACTCGCCTTTAAATTATAAGACTTTTCAATAAATTTAAATTTATAAAATACAAAAATATTGTTAGCTTGTCAGCATTGTTGTTCACAGAAAAACTACAATGCAATTGTAGTAGATTTTTTAGAAGGCATTTAAGACTACATCGTTGTAGCTAAGTTGTAGGATAATGGTCTAAATCCACAAAAGATTAATGATAAAATTGATCCCTGGTTTCACTCCATTCGCTATTCCCTAATTTTGACTATAAATAATAAATTCAAAATGCTTTGTCGAGCACCAGCGGACCAATTTTAAATATTAAAAAATTATGTTAATTGATCAATTTTATATTTGTGTATGGTCTTAAAAATTTCTAGCATATAGAAAAACAACGAAGAAGAAACATATAAAAGCCAAATGCTATATACTAAATAAATCTTTTATTCACATGATGACAAGCCTATCTCAAATTCAAATCATAAAAAATCAATTTCATTATGTAACAACTCCAACTAAGATTTGCGAAAGCAATAAAAAACAAAGTTAGTCTTACAGTTTTAGAATACCGGTGTAGAAGTAATACCAAAAATAAAGCTGATAGCTTTAGAATTTATTCTAATTTATACAAAAGTTTGCATACCACTTTTAAGTTTTGAACAGCAAAATTGTTTGGTAAATGTATATGATAACGTTTTGTCATCAGCAACTTTTGTTTAAAGGTGTGTATTTTTTTTTATACATAATATTACGTCTTACTACAAAATAAACAGGTAGATAAAGTTCACAATACCAACAACAACATAATAAAGAATATTTAATCAAAATGTGAATGTATAATTTAATAGGGAGGAAATGTATGGGAAACGAAATAAATTTCATTCACAAACACAAAAATGTCAATTATACAACTTACAAATTTTATCTATAAACAAACAAAAACATGTAATTTTAATCAATAATACCAAAAAATTTCCTAATGTTTACCTTTCAATTATAACATTAAAACCTTATTCGAAAAATTTAAGCAGTTAAACAACAAACACATTAAAAAATATCACATATTTTTTATGAAAAAAATTTATTATTTATTATAACTTTCACATGCGTTTTCTAAACTATAACTTTTTTTTTTTTTTATAATAAACCAACCAACAATTTCCTATATAAATCACAACAACGTATTTTTATCATAAGCTTTTTTTTTCAACTAATAAATTTTTTTATCATTTCAATTTCATTTAATATCTCACGAAACTTTTTCACAAACTTTTGATTTTTAAAATCAACATAATTTTAACCTTCAAGCTAATTCCACAAACAAGTTGATTTGTTTTTTACTTTTTCTTTAATCAACCAAAACACAAATCACATTATAAAAATTAATAAATTCATCACATATTTATTTTTTAATCAATCTAATTAATTTAAATAAACTAAATTAAAATAAAAACGCGATTTCCACGAAACATAACGAAACAATGACTTTACGTTAGACGTTTAAAAGTACGACTGTCAAACAAAAACACTCAGCGAATTTATTTTTCTCAGTCTAATATATAAAAAAATGTATACCTAACTTAGTTGATTTATAAGATATAGGTAGATATAAAAAAAACAAACGAAGATGAGTTAGTTAGTGGAGGGGTTATACGCACGCGTTTTTTTCCCATGAAAAAAAAAAATTTTTACAACAAAAATAGAATTATTTTTAAATCTACATTGGAGAATTCCATATCAAATTGCCTTATATTAGTTCTAATCTTAAGTTGCAAAGTTTTATAATAAAGAATTGCTATCGGTATAGATTATGCAATGACGTTTCACCACCTGTTAAAATAAAAGAGAACTATTTTGTAATTTGAAATATGTGATAATTATTATTTAGATAAATAGATGACACCAGATGTTACATAATTTTACATTGAATGTGTAAAAAATATTAATTAAGGTCATTATTAGTTTAGCATACAGAATTATGTAAAATGCATTATGTTCAATAGTATTTATAGTGGATATACTTAAATTAAACGCAGTGGATATGACACACAAGAAGAGAAAGACCTAATAAAGCAATGTGTGAAAACTCATCTTTGGCTATTGAGCAATTTCACGTCACCGCAACAGCATTTGTTGTAGCATGTGACCTGACCCCCTCTGATTTCGATAAAATTTCACATACAGATAGCCAATGACAAATAGTATATTACATATCTAGAGTTGTAAATAGCATTTTACATGCGAGGGAAAATTTTGCGCACGAGACGCGTAGCGTCGAGTGCAGTATCTTCACGAGCATGGAAAATGCTATTTACAACTCTAGATCTAAAAAAAAAATAACGTCTTTCAAAAAATTAATTTCGCTGTAGGGATGACACAGGGTGGCGGCAAAGTTTTATGATTTTGCGAAACATGAGTATCTTTGAATATCGATTTCTAACGATTGACTAAACCGATTTAAGTCATTTATAGCTCATTGGAAAGGTAATTGATAGGACTTATAAAAGAAATTACTTAAAATTTGTAAATTTTGTAAAAACTGTGTTAAACTTAAATAATATTTTCAAAGATAGCGCTGTTGGGAGTACCTTCACTTTTACCAAATTTTTTGTTGAGGAAAAAATGTTTCATTAATTTTTAATCCAAACTAAAAATTTTACCAATTTCTCGTTTTAAAAATAAAATTTTTACAAAATTTTTTTTTCCGTATTTTTTTTCAATTTTTTTTTTAACAATGCAGTGAATCATCTATTTAACTAAGTCCACCGGATTTCTTATTTTATAGTAATTTAATGACCATTTAATTATTTTAAGGATACAAATCAAGTATTTGAGGGTGTGGATGCTTTTAACATAATTTATCTTTTCATCCATTTACCTGTCCGAAATTAATTTTAAAGGCATGGACAAATCGAGTATCGTACTTTATTATTGATAATACCTGTCATAAAATGAGAGCGCAGTAATGAAGAGAATAGTCTTTAGAGATATTATGATGCTGTACTCATTACTAATTTCATTTGTCAATCTTGTTCAAAAAATATTAGTGCTGTGTTAGCAAAGAAGCTTCAAAGTGTTTTAATAGTTAAAATAAGTTTTTTTAAAACATGAGTAAATATCATTGTTTAAAACCATTTGGTATCGGCAAGTGTTAAAAAACTTTACGAAATCTTACACCTGAAGTTCAGAATAAATTGCGTTCGATAAACTTTGTGTTTAATTCACATACGCAAATGCGAATTTATTCGTCTTGTTGAATTCGTCTCCTAATGATTAGTTCCACTGGGGGTATTGAAGCTGAAAATACAGGCGACACAGAATCAACTTCGAGTGATAAAATATTGGCGGTAAAGCCACAGCCTATCAGCGGATCAAGCGTTATACGAGATATTATATCACCACCAATATGGAACGTGATGAGCTAATTAATCGCATAAATGAACATATTGTGCCATTTCTAGCTAATCAAATTTCTCCTATTTATCGAAAGCGGTTATGTCGCAGTTTTGAGTATGGAAAGGATAAATCGGAGCAAGTGGGTAGAAAGAAACATACAAAATATTTTAATTGGCGAGATTCTTGATTCTTTTGATGAAATAAAAGTGCAATTAAAATACATAAATTAACATACAGGCTAAAATTATTAATACCTCACCATTTTGTTGCACAACAACACTTCATTAGAAAACACAAAATCAAACTTGAAAGTAGGAGAGTGCTTAGTACTTGGCGATTTTTCGGAAAATTACTCTTTTTTCATTCAAGATTCTGTGCAGAGTTATCATTGGAATAATTTACAAGCTACGATACACCCATTTTTAATATATTATAATTCACCTACTAGTCAAGGTATCGAGCACTTAAGTTTTGTCAAAGTAATAATTAGTGATAAGTAATAATTTTTAACAATTGTATTTATTTTATTTATTGTACTACATATATAATTTTTATAATATTTTAAAAAGTTCATCTAATAATAAAATATTTGATATTTAACATAAAAAAAAATCTCTTAGTTTACAACGCCATTTTTAAAATTTTCCTTCAGAACAAAAAAAACTGATTCCCGACCGTCATATGCACAACGAATTTTATCTTTAAAATAAAAAATAACACATTTTCCAAACTTTCACAAGCAGTTAGATATAAAATAAGCTTCAATTTAGTTTAAAAAATTAAAAAGGTGTAGCGCCATCTTTTCTTCAATTACACCGTTTTTTCTTATGTTACACCGTTAAAAAATTATTTAAAAAAATTGACAGTGTACATTTTTAAAAACTTTGTTCTAATACCTATTCATATCATTTATGAAAATCGATTCAGTAGTTTTTCTACACTCGCTCGTCAAAATGCACTCACATCACAAAATAACAAAAAATTGAGGGGCACTCTGTGAAGACCCCTGGTCGAAAAAAAAATTCAAAGAGAACTGGTATTTTTTATTTATGAAAGACTATCTATAAACAAAAGTTGTGCGTGAAGGCCCTCCGCGCGGAAGAAGTAAAACTTCGTAATGTGGAAATAAAAACATATTACATTCTTTTAAAAGTCATTAATTAAAATTTGGGATGTATTCCCGTATTCGAATTTGGGAAATTTGGGAATTTTGGGAAATTTGGGAATTTTGGGAAATTTAGGGTAATTTGGGGAATTTGAGAAATTTGAGAGTTTTGGGAAATTTTGGAAATTCGGGAAATTTTGGGAAATTTGGTATATTTTGGAAAATGTTGGGAAATTTGGGAAATTTTGGAAATTTGGGAAATTTTTCTAACCGATGCTACGACAAATGAGTGTCGTAATTCTCCGCGGAGACCCAAATCTGAGTTCAATAGTTTGTAGGACCCTGATATCTAATAATCAACCTACATAGTGTGTGTGTGTGTGTGCGTGCAAATATAAGCAAGAGAAATAAAATATAGATCATCTCTTAATAACTTTACATTAACGTTAGAATATTAAATTGTTGATTATGTAAAAATGATAATATTGTTACGATTATAGAATAATCTAGACGATTACAGAAAAATCTAGACGATTACGGTCACTTCTAGGAAAATCAAATCAACAAAATACTACAACAGATTAATGAAATCAATATTGTTGTTGTTGTACATATTCTTAGAATTAAGGTCTACATAAAACAAATGATTTTGTGAATCAAATCAACGTAACGTAAAATAATCGAATATTCTAATATTTTCTCAAGGTTTCTGGAAAGTGACGTCGAATTAGCTAGAAGTATTGCAGAAGGTATATAAGAAAATTACCTCTTGTAGTTTTTAATTAGTTTTATTTCAAACCTGCGATAGTGAAGATAAAATTATAAAAGTGATCTTTAAATTAGTTTTTGTGTAAAGTTATAAGTGTAATAAAGTTATAAGTGTTATTGAGTAGAAATATTTTGTGTATTATTTTGAACGTGGTGTACTGTAAA
The DNA here is from genome assembly GCA_963693315.1 of Diogma glabrata. Taxonomy (NCBI): domain Eukaryota; kingdom Metazoa; phylum Arthropoda; class Insecta; order Diptera; family Cylindrotomidae; genus Diogma; species Diogma glabrata. The sequence goes on along the minus strand of OY856186.1, from coordinate 77,191,425 downwards.
TTTCTACAATAAACCGTTGGAGTTTCTGAAGCTGTTGAAAGAATATTCTAGTTAGGAATATTGTTTGCTGTATTGTTTCCTGTTGTTGTGGAACAATAAAGGAGTTGAATACTTAATAAAACCTGGTGTTTGTGCTTACTAATCAGTAATCGAACTCAGAAGAGATTGGGAATTACGTTTATCGAATTGTGAGTTAGGCCAATTCGAAGAAAGTTTGGGAAAAACGTAACAATATGATAGAATTGATTTTAATCTCCACCTAATCAGTAATAATTAAAAGTGAACCAATAATTATTAATTATATATTGTGCATCATTGAAAATAAATGTTAACTAATATTAAATTGTTAAATATAGATTTATTCATTTACTATATTTAAATTAAATATAAAGTGAAAACAAAAATATAGTGTTTAAACTATTATTAAATCTATAAGTTTTAAGCCATAAGTGTAAATCTGAGCTCCATTGGCAATTGTAAAGATATTGTGTTCATTTGAACGAAATTAGAAAAAAGTGACATGTTACTGAGAAGCCTGTATCTCAGTTTCAGTCGTATTTACAGTGGAGCTTAAAAGTTTCCCGGGTTGCATGATTTGTAGAAACACTTCCCTACACATCTTTTAGCCCTTACTTCAAATTTTCAGTGAAACCAACAAAGGTTACAGAGCTCAAGGTGATCCACTTCTAGATCAGCTAAAGCTTCGTTGATATGACGAGTATCTAAATTGTGTTTGGGATCTCAGAGGTTGATGGTTGGTATTTTCCCAAGGATACAAACGAGATCGTATTTGATAAAAAAGAAGTGGTTAAATGCACAACCATCTCCTCAGTGAACTTTATGGTTGTTGATAATTTTCTGTTGATGTCGATAGTTGATTAACCCGAACAATTGAGGAACGATCAATTTTACTAAAAAGAGAGGATGTGTGGATCGGGTACTATTTCCCAAACTGAGATAGGCAGGAGTGTTTGAATATTGTCACTCTCTATTGAGACGACAACAGGTTTAACACTGACAGGTAACCGGACGATCCAAAGCTTTTTAAGTTAGGGGTCTTTTGGTTGTCTATTTTTTACGGTTCGAAACTGGTTTTCGTCTCCATTAATGGTTTCTGATTTCTCCAACGTTTCAGTAATGTGGTTTTGATATCTCTCTTCTATTTCAGCATTCTTTAGTGATGAGATGTTAAAACGTTTCCGTTGATTAAATTTTGGAATGACTGGATTTGGAAAGTGGAACCTTGTTTTAGCACATACAAGGGAAGTGATCACTTCCAATGTATGCACCTCTAAAGGATCGCACATCCAGAACACTCAAAAAGAAACGTGCTGTTACCAGTACGTGATCAATTTGATTACGAGTGTTTCCATTTGGTGAGACCCAAGTCCGCTTATGAATCGATCGATGCGGGAAGAAAGTACTGGCAGTTCTAAAATTATTTGATAATGCAAACTCAGTCATTCTCTCACCATTATCGAGTTCAAATGCATGCTGTTAGGACCCACCACATTTCCATAAGAGATATCTCTTCCAACCTGCCCATTAAAGTCACCAAGAACCATAATGAAGTCGCATGTTGGTGTTTGTTTCATAACCTCTTTGAGTGCTATGCAGAAATTACCCTTCTCGTCGATGGTTTTAGCTTCAGTAGATGCATGCACGGCAATAAGAGAAATATTGTTGTATGTACCGCGTACCCTTAGATAGCAGATCCTCTCATTGACCGGGATGAATTTCATCACGGCTTCTTGTATACGTGCACCCACAAGAAAACCAGTTCCAAATTCTCTTCGAGAAGGACCTGCGCATATTCCACGTTCCGATTCGGTAGTCTGGTCCTTTTTCACGTCCAGGTAAAATTCTGTTGTTTTGTCCGGTTCTGTTATTCTTTTTCTGATTTCCAAATTTAACAGAATAGTTTTTTTCCGGGGTTAGGGTGTTAATCTTAGGCCCAACCCAAATTGTCGTGAATGGGTCCGTTCTGCATCTTAAGGTTACCAGAAACAACCTTTTTACACGTTTATATAGCGCGCTGCTTAATCCAAGACAGACGCCCGCTCCCAGCCGCCCCTAACATGGAGAACAGACGCTTGGGTCATATTGGTTTAAAGGCACCAATTTGCAGTGATGTAGCATCATTGACTAAGCAGTCTTTGCCCTGCTTGTCTCTGATACACCAACCTAATTCTGTCGGCATTACCCAGGATGCCAGGCAGCACGGCGTAGACGTCGAATTTCGGATTTCGCTACCCAAGAAACAGGAAAACAATGCAGAAGCAATATTCCTAAGTAGAATATTCTTATAATAACTTTAGAAACTACAAGAGTTACTTGTACAAATTTCAAGTCCACAGCGTCCAAAATACACAAAATTTCGATTAAGTAACACTTAATTCACAATTAAAAATAAATTTCTTCTATTTACACAGTTTAATATTTACGATACGTTTAATATTTACGTTTCGTTTTCAATTATTTTCATTTAACATAATCGCAATCCACTTAAACTGTTTACATTATCGCAGTCTAATTTAAATTGTTACTATTACGTTATCGCAGTCTAATTTTAAACTAAACAATTCATTCTGCAAAAGGAATTTCTTATATACAATTTTTCTTAATTTTTCAAAATATCTAAGTAAATTCTTTCTTTACAAAGAAAGCACCAGAAATTTTATTTCATGCTTTGACCCGTTTTTTTGGAAACAATGCAACGTTGATTTTAGTTTTGAAATATTTCATAGGGGAAATTAAGGTTGATTACATTTTTATTTTGTATTTCATTGCGATTATGTAGAATCGTGATAAAAAACATATACACCTATGGTTTGTTCCCGATTCCGTATCCTTATTATTTTACAGTATTTTATTCTCCAATCATGTTTCATTTAGACACCGAGCTATACCTATACCCCTATAAAATCCTCCACAACTTTGTTTAATAACGCCAGAATGTTAATCAATTCTCACTTCTAAAGATCCAGATCATGTATAAAAATTTCACCATAAATGTTCTTGTGTTCGTAGAAGTGTTTGAACAGTTTGCAAAAATCGATTGACAAGGAAAATCATATGTTTGAGACATAATGGATCTAATTTCTTTCGGGTACTGCTGGTGACGATATTTATAAAAAATAAAGAGATCAGCAACAGTGCGATGTTGTAAGGAACGATCATTTGAAGTTAAATTTCGATCACCTACAATTCGTAGAGCACGCTTTTGAATAAAGTCCAAAAGAGCCAGGAGGGAAAAAGAAGCAGCGCTACAAACTTGACAACAATACTCCACTTTAACACAGAATTGAAGGGGAGATGGTTTTGCTACACGTATTTTGCTGTAAGGGACAGTTTAGGAATTAAAACAAAGGACATAAAAAATCACGATGGCTACGAAAAATTGCGGAACCTTTTAAGGCAGCGTATCGAGGGAGTTCAAAGCGATATAACTTTCGATCTTGACCCCAAGAATTGGAACTTTTGCTAATAGTATATGTGCCCACAGCGATGCGTCGAAAAAATGTCTACTAAAATATCGCAAAAATTTATCGAAAATTTATCGGAACGGAAAAAATTCTTCGGTCCATCGGCAACGTTGCGTATGAGGTAGCTGATGAAGTTGGAAAACGCAGAAGATGTTTTAAGACAAAGCTATAAAATCCCTCTTCACAATCCCACAAACCGTCTTAGAAAAATCTTCAGGGTATGGGACGTCCACACGACTTGTGACGGCGAAAAAGAACCTTTGTTTTCTTCGTCACAGCATATTGTAATTTGAACCTTCTTAATTATGCTAAGATCTAAATTCTTTTCTAGACTATCACATATATTTCAATCATTGGATTTGTTACCTGTAAGATCCAGGTGAGGCAAGAATACACAAGAATAAAAAAAAACTTGACATACTGGTTCATATTTTATAATTTATCTTGCGAAATTAATGGATTGTTATTACCTTTACTGGAAAATAGAATTTTAGGTAGATTTCATATAAAAATCTACCTATTGCAATGTGATTCATCTCGGAATTAATTTTGGTATCAAATGACTATGTATGATAAGCGGAGTACGATATGAGCTACAACGGAATTTACCGGCACTCTCACGATCGCATTTTTTGACCTACGCCGAAAATTTTTTCTGGATGCGTTGCTGCGAAAAATCCTTGTACAAGTTCGCGAGCACGCCATATCCGGGTACAGGTTAAGTGGCTAGAGCCAAAAAAGTCCAATAATCTAGGGCGTTATAACTTCCGTTTGAATCATAATATTTTAATAAAATTTATCAATATTGAATATTTGAACATATTTCTATCATTTTTTCCAGATGATAACCTTGGCGTTCCAGGTTCCTGAAAAATCAGCTGTTTTAAAAATTTAATAAGCTTTGTGGTCCTTGATCTTACTGAAAATGGTCAATCTCACATTTAAAAACTTTTACACACGTAGATACAACATAAATCTTTCCAAAGTTTAAAAAAAAAGTAGTTCAAGTCTAGAGGATGAGACACCGGGGCTGTTAAAACGAAAACAAACGCAAACGGCCATGCTGCCTCATTTTTGAGTTTATGTTGTTTAAATTTACACTAGCTTTTAGATAAACTTTTCAACTATAACCTCAGAGATTTTCAGCTTTCTAACCCAAGAAGTTTCAATGGAATTAGCGTTATACTAATCTAATGCATGGTGCTTTCACGCCATACATTTACAACAACAAATAGAAAATATGTAATAGAAATATTAAATAAATTTTCTTTTGTTTCTTTTTTTGAATTTTTATTTTTTTTCACAAAAATTTAAAAAAAATTAAAACAAAGCTGAGTCATTATTGTTTTAAGTTAAGGAATATTTTCTTCGAAAATTTGGAATATTTGGAGGTGGGTTAGTTGAAATAAATATATTTATATTGATTACACATTTACAAAAGTTTTTCTAAATTGATAGATATTTGTATAAGGTGTAAAAGTGAGGTGAGGTGTAAAAGGTGTTTGATAATTTTTGATTATAAATTATGTGTGGTGGTATTGTAGATGTGACGTTGTGAGAACGTTTATTTGCTCTTTGGTGGATATAATACGTTAGTAAAAGAAGTTTTAATCAAATTAAACAAAACTGTTCCGAAATCGCATTGATAAAGTAGTTTCCGTTAATGTATTTAGTTTGGTTTGATAAATTTTTTGGATTATTCTGTTTCTATCGAAACATCCAATTCTATTTGTACACAAAGCTGTTTGATCCCGAAATATGCCTATTTCTAGCGGATATACGTGCCGCTTAGACTTTTTTGCTTGCGTTTGATAATGCGTGGAGCACATTTTTTAAATGATGTGATATCAAACCTGATGTGGAGATATGATGTTGTGTCATGTTGCGATCTTGTGTGTTTTATGTGTTTCATTTTTATTACGCGATTATTATTAAAGGTAAAATGTAATTATCGATTTACATGTAAATTTATTATAATTAACACTAAACATGCCTAACTTTGAATAAAAAATATTGTAAGACACAAATACATGATTGACGCGATCGTGATCCAATATACATGATTTACGGATACGAAGAACTCTGAGCGAGTGAGTTATCTTACACTAGTGAGTTATCTTGAAAATTCAATGAAATTTCTGGATGTTTAGATATCTTAAATTTTGATGAAAAAACTGTATGTATACATACTATAGAAGAAACATCCTCTTGAAAATTTAATTTTTCTTACCTGAAAAGAAAAAAAAACTTAAGTTAATGATGTGAATCAAATATTTTTGTTACTTTAGGACATCGTCAGGGGTAAATTCTTGACAAAATAACAATATTAATATAAACCAAATACATCTTCTTAACCGTGTCAAAGGGTAAATATCCAAAAGCAAATAAGGTGTCGAGTAAGGCCTATTTTATTTTATTTGGCTTATTAGACGTCAAAGTTACAATCAATGGTATGGAAACGAATACACAAAAGAAAAATGCCAAGTGTCAATGCACAGATTTGACATGGCGTAAATATATTCTATTTACTTAATTCTAAATATTTCTATACTCATGATTATATATATTGTTGAATCATTTATGCAATTCAGTACAATTTAATTGTACTGTTTTTCAAGGTTAACAAAGTGGTATAGAAGTAAATTATTTTGATGTCATCATCAAATTTATTAACTTACATATGAAAATTACAATTTATTTGATAGTTTTTAAAAATTATGTTTAAAAATAAAACTCACTCTTTAATTAGAAACCAACAGAAAAACACATATTGTATTTTTTTTCTGATTAATAAAACATCAACTAATAAAACATCAACCGATTCGAGAGTCAACATTTGGTCCTTCGAGCTAAAGAAGATACAGCACCAGTGGATCTACATCATCATTTGATCATCATAAACATTCGGTCTTTCAAACCGTGATCACTGGGTTTTTCAAAACATCAATAAAGCTGAAGCAGCGATCATCAACATCAAGACGCAGCTACGTATTGAAATCTAGGCTACGTATAACTACATAAACATTTGATTGTTCAAACCAGTCTTAAAAAACCCCAAGAACAAAACACCAATTTTAAAATATGGCGGATTACCAAGGCTTGGTTCAAGCACAAACAGAGATTTCCGAAAGATTGAAAACTGTGCAAAGGAACACCAAAAAGGATGGCAAGGAGCGCAAGACAACCAAAGAATATTTTAAAAAACGCCTGGCAGAGATCCACACTCTTTGGGAAAAATTCAAAGCTAACGACAATAAACTGCAAGCCTTTTTTGAGCAAACTAAGGAAGAGGCTTACTGGAAATCAAGAGAAGAATTGTATACAGCTAAAAATGATTTCCAATCGTATCTGGAGCAAGAAATTCAAAATATGGAAGCAGCAGCACAAGACAACTCAATACCTGCAGAAATAGCACGTACGCCAGATCAAGATCATCTAACACTGAACCCAAACACGGCGGCTCTGATACAAAAACAGAGGATCAGAGCAAAAGAATTGTTGCGGAACATTAAAACAATTAAAGATGACATACAAGCAAACATCAGAACAAAGTCATATTATAATCAGAAGATTAAATATCTCACTCGCAAATGGGAAAATATATCCATTCTTCATGAAGACATCATCGTGGAAGACACTGACCAGATCTACAACCAAGAATTCGAATACTGGGAAAGTGAGTTCTTCGATATAACACAAACAATGGAAGAGGAAATCGAAAAATTAGGAAAATCCTTTTTTCACGCAACACAACAAGTTCAGCCGAGAAGTCAAACGCCAGCAATAACAATTCCTACGTTCAATGGAAATTATTTACAATGGACAACATTTAGAGACATTTTTACACAAGTGATACATGATAGCCAGGAAATTGGAAATGCCACAAAAATGCACCACCTAAAAACGCATGTAATAGATCAAGCAGCTGATTTGTTAAAACACTTCACCACATCAGAAGACAACTACCAAACAGCATGGGCAACGCTTAACGCAAGATATAACAACAAGCGAATATTAGTCTCATCACACATCAAGAGGCTATTAAACTTTGGAACAATCCAAAATGAAGCATCATCATCAATTAGAAAATTGGTAGACACCGCAAAAGAATCTCTACAATGCAAATGAATCTCTACAATGCAATACAATACAAAGAATCTCTACAAAGAATCTCTACAAAAATCTTGGTATCGACACTGATGCATGGGGACCTTTGGTATTAGAACTATTATTGCCAAAATTAGATACGGAAACACACAAACTATATGAACAAAGCTTGGACGATCCGAAAGAAATCCCTTCATTAGAACATTTATTCACCTTTTTAGAGAAAAGATTCCAATCTTTAGAACTAATTAAGGAATACAAATACAAGAGAGATGGCATTGCAAAGGATTTTAAACCACATCAGGCGAGCCAAACCATTTCAAAATTTCAACATCAACGAAAAGGTCTCCAGGGATACAATACGCAAATCAGTATCCATTGCCGATATTGCAAAAGAGAGCATTTCATTACGGAATGTCAAAATTTTCTTAACATGTCAGCAAAAGCACGAGTGGAGTTTGTATCTAAAGTAGAACTATGCAAAGTCTGCTTACATCATTATACAGATACAAAATGCACATCAAAAAATAACTGTAAAATTTGCAATAAAAACCATCACACAATTTTACATCGAAATGAAATTATTGCAGCCTTAACAAAAAATGAAGAAAACGTATTGTTAGCCACAGCACTTATAAAAGTTCTGGCAAGCGATGGACATTTTGAATTGTTTAGAGCTTTGATTAACCCTTGTGCCCAAGGAACATTTATAACGGAAGAAGCTGTACAACAACTAAGGCTACGAAAATACAAAAGTAACGTGTCTGTATCTGGTATAGCAAACGCCAAGTCAGGACAGTCACATCACAAGGTTTATCTCACGATTAAGCCTCGGTACACTTCAACATTCATTTTAAATGCAGAAGCACAAGTAATGACCGTAATATCGGCCGATATGCCACAAACATCAATACAAGAACTGGAATTCAACAACAACACAATATTGGCAGACCCAACATATTATAACTCTGGACCAATCGATATATTGATTGGAGCAAATTATTACGGAGAAATTATTCTTCCTGGGATTGTAACAAATAAAAATAAATGGTTCGCTCAACAGACGAATTTAGGGTGGACCATCAGTGGGCCATCATCAACATCAAAATCACATGATACCATAAATATGATGGTTCATTTAGATTGCAGCGAAGAATTAAATCGATTTTGGGAAATTGAAGAAATAGATCCCAAAAAACAACTTTCATTAGAAGAAAAAAAATGTGAAGAAATGTACGAGAATTCTAAGAAAAGATTAGTCAATGGATGTTATGAAGTAAAGTTACCTCTAAAGGAAGAAGGAATACTGGGTGATTCAAAAAAGCAAGCCATGGCGAGGTTGATACAAGTTGAAAAGCGGTTGGAACGAAACCTAAAGCTAAAGCAGGACTATCACGCATTTATGAACGAATATGTACAATTAGGACACATGATACCTGCAAAAACATCAGAAAATCAACTAGAAAAAAATTATTTACCACACCATGCCGTTTTCAAAGAATCCAGTTCAACAACAAAGGTACGTGTGGTCTTCGACGCGTCGATGAAGACTACATCAGGATTGAGCTTTAACGATCTACAACTGATCGGCCCGACTTTACAACAAGACTTATTCTCAATTGTGTTGAGATGGAGAATTTACAAATACGTTTTCACTGCTGATATTGAGAAAATGTATCGTCAAATCAAAGTAGCAGAAGAACATCAGGATTTGCAGAGAATATTGTGGAGAAATGAACCGAGTAAGCCAGTAAAAGAGTATAAATTAACAACAATCACATACGGGACCGCATCAGCACCATATTTAGCCACAAAAACGTTACAACAATTAGCTAACGATGAAAAAGATTCATTCCAACCAAAAACAATTGAAGTTCTCAAGGAACAGTTTTACATAGATGACGTCTTGTCAGGATCAGATAGCATAAAAGATGCAGTAAAATTACAACAAGAACTGATAGATCTACTAAAACGCGGGGGATTCAACCTGAGAAAATGGTCCAGCAACAGCAATGAAATTTTGGAAAATATTCCAAATGACCGCAGAGAAATAAAAAACTTAGAAATAAAGGATAGTGCCACTATAAAAACATTAGGCATATATTGGAGTCCTTTATCAGATACATTCAGTTTTAAGACAACGGAAACTCCTGACTTCAGAAAACCTAACACCAAGCGGAGAGTGCTCTCAAACATCGCAAAAATTTTTGATCCACTAGGGTGGCTAGCACCAGTAACCGTATCTGCAAAAATTTTCATGCAAAAAATATGGGTGACAGGAATTGATTGGGATGAAGAAATCCCAAAAAATTTGAATAGTTATTGGGAAAAATTCGAACAACAACTACCATCTATACAAAATATGAAAATTCCACGATGGATAAATTTCGATGGATCCGAAAGATTGGAATTACACGGATTCTGTGATGCATCTGAGGATGCATATTCTGCTGTTATATACAGCAAAGTTATAGATGTTAATGGTACCATTCACATCACGCTACTTACAGCCAAAACAAAAGTAGCGCCGCTAAAAAAAATCAGTTTACCACGTTTAGAGCTATGCGGAGCTACACTTCTTGCCAAATTGATAAAATACGTTCAACAAGCATTAATGATCGATTGTACAATTTTTGCCTATACCGATTCCACTATTACGCTTGCATGGATACAAGGCCATCCGAATAAATGGAAAACATTCGTCGGGAATCGAGTCACAGAAATACAAAATGCCATACCAGCAAAATGCTGGTCTCATGTAAAATCTGAAGATAATCCTGCAGATTGCGCATCACGAGGCGTAGGTCCAGAAGAAATACAACAACATCAACTATGGTGGTCAGGACCAGTTTGGCTAAAAACTACAGGTACGAAGAACACACCGCTCAAACAATTTGAGACCGAACAAGATTTGAAGAAAATGAAATTAGCAGCCTTTTTAACAACATCATACGAAAAGGATTTTTTGAATAAATATTCATCACTAAATAAGCTATTAAGAATAACAGCTTATGTAAAGCGTTTTGTAAACAACTGCACGAAAAAAGATGAAAAGTTAACAGGTCCGTTGAAAACATCTGAATTATGGGATAGTAGAAAAACCATTGTAAAAACTCTTCAAGAAGTCAGTTTTCCTGATGAGCTGAAAATCCTAAGGAAAGGGCAAACGTTACCAACACGAAAATCTCTTCTTCAACTAAATCCGTTTATTGACGAAGATGGGATTATGAGAGTTGGAGGAAGATTAAAGCATTCACTATTAATGTATGAAACAAAACATCCAATCATACTACCAAAACATCATTATGTGACAAAACTAATAATCGAAGATGCGCATTGCAGAACACTACATGGAGGAACACAACTGACACTTAGCTTCATTAGAAGAAACTACTGGATTATAAACGCAAAGGACATCACGCGACAAGTAATCCACAAATGCATACGATGTTTCCGGTACAAAGCCAAGGAATCAGAACAATTGATGGGAAATCTACCAACAGCAAGAGTGCAACCATCACGTCCATGTACACACACAGGGGTTGACTACGCAGGACCCATTCACTTAAGAACATCGAGAGGACGAGGCCAAAAAACGCATAAGGGATATATAGCGCTATTTGTTTGTCTGGCCACAAAAGCTATTCACATAGAAGTAGTTAGTGATCTAACAACGCAAACATTCATAGCAGCACTAAAGCGTTTCACGGCCCGAAGAGGGTGCTGTCGTCACATTTACAGCGATTGTGGCACCAATTTTAAAGGAGCCAGTAAGGTATTGAGAGATGATTTCAAAAAGTTCAATAAAGAATGCATGCCGGGAATATTGAATAATATTAACAATGACGGCATCACATTCCATTTCAACGCCCCCGCAAGTCCTCAACAAGGAGGTTTGTGGGAAGCTGGAGTAAAATCAATTAAACATCATTTGAGAAGAATATTAGGCGAAGCATCACTAACTTATGAAGAGATGTCTACTACACTCGCCCAAATCGAAGCTTGTCTTAATTCTAGACCTATATGTCCAATCTCGTCAGACATAAACGATATTGAAGCACTAACACCAGGGCATTTTCTAGTAGGAGAACCATTGGTCGCACCATCAGAGTCAAATATTACTGAGGAAGCAATAACAATCACCAAACGATGGAAACGGGTTCAAAAATTATATCAAGATTTTTGGAAAAGATGGTCATTGGAATATCTTACTTCACTACAACAAAGAATGAAGTGGAAGAAACAAATGCCAAATGTGAAAATTGGAGACATCGTCATGATAAAGGACAATAATTTGCCACCAACACAATGGTTGCTAGCCAGAATTTCTGAAACACATCCAGGAACTGATGGCCATGTTAGAGTAGTGACGCTAAAATGCAACGGGAACAAAAGCGTGCAAAGACCAATTCATAAGATATGTATACTACCAATTGATGATAACATGATTAGCGCTACGAACAACGTAGAAAATGAAATAGCCAATAATAGCAGTCCAGATGCAATCATTAAGGATGAGCCCAAACAACGCAAATCACCCAGAAGCGTAAGGATTGCTATGATATTACTACTAGCCATGACAGGTTTGATTGGGATTACAAGTGTCAATGCAAACGAACCATATACCGTCAAACAATATGCCGACTCACCTGGTTTATATTTTCATGAAATGGGAAACTTACATTTTTCAACTAATGAATGGAATATTATTGTATATATAAATATGAGCAGCTATTGGGATCAACTAAACAACTTTAGATCATGCGTGCAGCATTTAACGACATTGACAAATTTTAATTCAACGAGGGATATACCAAATTATATTAGCGAAATAAAATTACTAAAACATGCACTTGATGAAATCGAACAACGGAATTTACTAATTTCAAATTCTAATCATCGAATGAAAAGAGATGCACCATTACCATTTATTGGAAATCTACTAAATGATCTATTTGGAGTTCTCGATGACAAATCAGCTAAAGAGTTTAATAATCGAATCAATCAGCTTGCAACAAATGAAGAACATATAGTCAACATGATAAAAACTCAAACATCAATTGCAGATACAACCACAAATATTCTGAGAACTCAACAAGCAGAAATTGTCGACCAATGGAAGGAGTTTACTCACGAAAATGAAATAATTAAGAGTAAACTAACAGATGCTACTGCATTTTTCTCATTAGTAACACTATCAAATACACTAATGACAAATTTTCAACGAACACAGGATATCTTGCTTGACACATTATTAGAGAGCAAGGGGCAGAAAGTGAATCCTAATTTGATTCTGCCGGACCAACTAAAACAAGAATTAAACAAAATTCAACCACATTTACCTGATGGAGTAACATTACCAACTGGCAATAATCCAGAAGAAATTCGAAGCTTATACCATATAATGACTTGTGAAGCCCGTATAGTAGATAATTTAGCCATATTTAAAGTATCTTTGCCATTATTGGATATTGAGAGATTCAACATCTTTAAACCATTTCCATTGCCAGTAATGAGAGAAAAGGAAATGGTACATATTCAACCTCAAATGGACTATATGGTTATAAATGCACACAAGGACCAGTATTACTACCTCACAGACAAGGATTTCAGTCAATGCATTCGAGCGCAACACCTGGAATACATCTGCTATCTGAAGGGGCCAATACATAGGACTACAACTGTCGGCGATACAATGTGCGAACTGATGATATTACAATCACTTCCAACAAACGAAAACGTTTGTATATTATTGAGGGAACCTGCAGCTGAAAAATGGACCTACATTAACAACAATACTTGGGTTTATACACTGCCAGCAGAGAAGATACTAACCATTGTTTGTGATCGTTACCAAGCAACCATCAAGATCAACAAAACAGGAATATTACAAATGGATTCTCAATGCATAGCTAAGAGTAGCACAATGGTTCTAAGAGCAACGAGCAAGGTTACAACAAAGATCAAGGGAGTACTGTTTCCAAAATTAAACTTAACGGAATATATGCCAACAAATACCGTTGAAACGGTTACTCAATCCAACAAAATACAGAATCATTTGGAACATCTACAAAAGCAAATTGATGAGCAGCGAGCCAATGAAAATAACATCAAATTAACGGGTCATGATATACATCAGTATACAGTTGGATATACATCAATCGCTGTCGTAGCTCTAATAATAACCGTCTATTGTATCAAATATCATCGTCGACGAAACAACAACATTCAACATAAACATACAATATCATTGCCCAATCCAACAGCCATAGCGAGAATCGATCGACCCAGTGAACTAATTTAAGGTAAAACCATGTCATGTTTTTAGCGGCCCAGAATGTCAATGCACAGATTTGACATGGCGTAAATATATTCTATTTACTTAATTCTAAATATTTCTATACTCATAATTATATATATTGTTGAATCATTTATGCAATTCAGTACAATTTAATTGTACTGTTTTTCAAGGTTAACAAAGTGGTATAGAAGTAAATTATTTTGATGTCATCATCAAATTTATTAACTTACATATGAAAATTACAATTTATTTGATAGTTTTTAAAAATTATGTTTAAAAATAAAACTCACTCTTTAATTAGAAACCAACAGAAAAACACATATTGTATTTTTTTTCTGATTAATAAAACATCAACTAATAAAACATCAACCGATTCGAGAGTCAACACCAAGTGTCGCTGTCTAAACTTAAACGTAACATAGCACCTCGTATTGGTGGTATAACATCAAAAACTATTGCACATAATGGACAAACTCGTTTAAATGATTTGATGAAATCTTAAAATGCCTTTGAACTCGAGAAGCCAGATTCAAGGTTCGTTAGGAACAGTGGTTACTGAGCACCAAAATCAATGCCTAAGCTTCCTTTTGATTATATATTCTACCTCTCCTCGACTAGTTTCTCTTTGTCTTTCATTTATATAAGACCAGCACAACAAATTATTCAATGGCCTACCTGTCAATGTATTACCGTATTAACACCAGTTTTTAAAATAAGAATTATTCAAGAAGTAAAACAATTATTTAAACTATAGAAATTAAAATAATTTAATAAACAATAAAACAATAAACTTACTCAACAATAAATGAATGAAGATCGTTTCGTGTTGTATGAATTATGTTAGTTAATAAAACTACTAACAATAAACAATGACCATAGATTATAGAACATAAAAATGCATAACGGCCAACGAAAAAAAAATAAATAAATCATTGAAGTCATAGACTGTTACTGAAAAAATACGAAATCTTTTATCTAGATCTATTATTTGTAATTGTATGGTTAGGTGAAGTAAGATTTTTGGTTAAAAAGACAAGGTACGTTAACAATGTGTATGAAAAACAATTATTACTTATTAACATACTTTTTATTTGGCTTTAAATTCTATTCTGTTTGAAAAGAAATCACGAAATAAATCTTTTGATACTCATTAAAAAAAATAATCACATAGACCATAGAGACATTTACGTGTTTTATATCGAAAATTCTCTTTGCAGATATGTGAAGACATTAGTATTCATAATAAATCAGAAAGACCGCATAAATTATTTTTTACAAACAATATAAATTTAAATCCGTTTACAGTTATAATGGCTAATTGTGGTTTGATACACATGTTTGTTTCCACGTATTTCAATACGTTATTTTCAAATTACATGTCACGTACAAAACCAAAAGTATATCTTATTAGTTATAGACTTTTTTAGAACTCACACCTTTATTTTTGAAATAGGTTTATATCAATCATTTGCATTTCGACACACTAACCTTACGTCAACTTGTTTATACTTAATGATTTTTATTTTGAGTGTGACAGAGAAAGAGTTCGATTGTTCGAATAACTTCTTTCCAATAATTCAACGACTTATATTACTAATAGTACATAGAAGTTGTGGAGATAATTAATATTATTGATTAATTACGCCTACAACAATTAACCAATTACTTACGTCTGAAAGACCTAAGTTTCACAGTCTCGAGCCAAATTTTAAAACACATCCCCCCCACTTTTTTGTCATTTCTCGCTGTTTTAGGTTATAACGAGTCTAAAAAATCATCAAAAATATGTCGGTCTGTTTACCTGTCGACCGGTCGTCCGTCGTAACCGACGAAAACTGTATAAAAAACTATTGGATCAATTTTAAAAATCGTTTACCAGGAGCTTGAATATTGTATTATGACACATTTTAATAAGAATTAAATTGGTTTCCATTTTACAAATAAAATTTGTGGTAGATATTTAGCAACTAAATTGGTGACTCCGACGCGATGTCGGGTAAAATGGATGCTTTACACAGAAATTTTAATATGCTTCGCTTGTTACACAAAACGTTGTACATAGAACCATCAGGGTGAGACAAATACCATATTCTTGGTTTTCTAGACTACATTAGAATCGGAGAGAATAAGTTCGAGTTCATGAACTCTCTAGGAATGATTCGGCAGTCAACTTTTTCAGGTTATTAACACTTAATAAAAAAAAATAATATATGAAAAAAGGCGTATTTTAAATAAATTTTATTGTTTTATAAATTTTATGAAACCAACAATTTTATCAAACCAACCAACAATTTTATGAAACCAACCAACTTGACAACACTTTTTTGACAAACTTATAATGCATTAATCTAGTTTTTGGTCTCACATACAAATCCCGACCATCAAGGTTTCTTCAAATTCAATGTTTCTATCTGTAATCACTTAAAATTAACGTTTTTTAAGCAAAAAATATGCAAATTTCCTTGTTTTGACACACTTGACGATTATTTTGACACACTTCCGGTACAGTTATCGAAAACATCGTCCTTTCGGCTCTTCCCATTGAGAAAACTTATTTTTAGAAAAAAAATTTTGAAATCCGTTCTGTTGTTTTCTAGATTTTGTCGGTTGTGACGACCGACCGTGACGCCAGGTGGTGGTTTCCGTACTTCACATTTCATGACTTATCACTAAAAAAAATTCTGGCCTTACAGAACGACCGTTACCCAAAGGGTGCACTAGCTCTAAATCTTTAAGCTCAGCAGCATTCGTTAACCGATTATGCATACTTTAATCAATTCAAATTTGTCTTTAAAAATATTTAAATGTTTTATAAATTTTGTTTACAAAACACGTAAGGTGCAATTAATATCATACAAACATCATTTTACAAAGGAATAATTTTGTTTAGAAGTTCTTCTGATTTACATAAAAAATATAAGACAAAAAAGCGTAAATTATGCAAAAAATGACAGAAGACAGTTTTTTCTTGAAGATAAGCAAAAACTGCAAGAGTTGACAGTAAGAAGCAAGGTCAACAAGGAAGGAAAGGATAGTTAAACGCAAAAGAAAACGTATTAATTTTATACATTTGCTGATTAATCTTACACCGCACCGCGTAGCATATAATTTAAATTTGAACTTTTTCTTCTTTATTTACACTTTAATTGGAATTTATACTCAAATATTTTCCTACATGTTAAATGTACTTGAAATTTAAACTTGACTTCGTCACGTTTCGAAGGAGCATAGGTATAAAAAAATAAACAAAAAATTAATTACAATAATGGAAAGCGTTAAATAGTTAAATTTAAAACAAACAAAATAATTAATTGTATTTAAAACAGAATATACACACGAAAATTGTTGAAATAATTTTAGTGTTATTTAAAACAAATGTTTTTCTTGCAAACCTCTAGACCATTCGGCCGGTTGTCCTGGCCCTCCATATAGCTGTAAACCATTATTATAATCTTACATTTAAAGTTACAATACACACCAGATTCAAATTTATTTCTTACTTACTTGAGTTTTATTGCTCACAAAATGCCACAAAAATATTTAAATTGCCATATGTACATATATGTATATATATATATATATATATATGGCAATTTGAAGGTGGTAGACTTCAGGTGGTATAAACTTTAACGAAATCTAGTGCGGGAACAAAACCTCGACATTAAATTGACATGGGAAGTGACGAAGAATCAAAGCGTACGGTGCCGTAGACGGATTCCCAGTACCCTAGGCTTCAGGGAGTGGGCAAGCAGGCTCCAAGCCGTCGAGATCAAGTGACTGTAGTCCAACGGTGGTAGCAATTTGGGCTCTGTATCATATAAAGATAAAATGAAAATATTAGGATTAAAGAAAGATGATTTTAGAAGAGCAGGATTCCTACCAACACACAGTGTAGCTTCATTATTTATGAAAAGCTCGAAAATTTCATGACCGCCGAATGGGCGACAAAATAAGTCGGAAATTAGCACTCAGCTGCATGTCTCGCCTTCACTGTCGGAAGTAGATTTGACTGATCAATCAGATGTTGAGCCTTTAACGTAAACTAATGGAACGGAGCCTTGGGTCCCTTTAGGTGATAAAATAACAAAACTAATGGTTTTTTAAAAATCAAAGTCCAATGTCCATCACAACTTCAGAAGATTAGTGTTCCTACAAGTGTAGACTACGATACTGCATGCTTGAAAAAAGAAAGAACAGCAAGCCAAGTGGTTAACAAGCAACAAAATGATGAGCTTTTAAGCCCTAAAACCGCTTTTGAAGCAGGACCAAATAGCAGTAAAAGTCAGCAGCCAGCGCATCAGTCATAACTAGCAACAATGCCGCATCAATAGGGCAAAAGGCCATCAATAAAAGAAAGTATCAATGCCTACTAAAAGAGAGTTAGAAACAAAGCTGCCATCCTACAGGCCGCAGGCATTACTAGCTAAAGATGAGTCGTATTGAGGGGAATTGACATATGCTGATATAAATCATATACTTAAGCAAGTAAAGGGAAATGCAGACTTAAGCGACTTAGGAGAAAACGTTACACGCATAAGGCAGACTACAAAAGGCATCCCCCTTTTGGAATTAAAAACGATTGGAGATAAAGGTCTAGTTTCAGGATTCCAAGAGCAGCTAAGAAGGGTATTAAGAACGGAAGCACAAGTGAAAACGTTGTGCCAGAATGCGGTTCGTTCGACACGATGTATTAGGTGTGGGGAAGATGCAGACTAGGTTTTAGATTCCCAAAGGGATCCTAAATGCATGATTTATAAAACCAGTAGCGGAGAAAATAGTAATCATATCACTGGTAGTAAAAATTGCAGGACGCTCTAGAGGGCTTGACAAGGGACCCGTCGATAAAAGTTATTCAACTTAACCTAAGCCATTGTGAGCCCGCGCAAGCTGTTAGAGCAGACCGTACGGGAAGGAAGAGCGGATGTTGTTATCTTAAGAGTAAAGAGAGCCATATAGCGGTTTCGATTCTAATATATGAGCTGTAGATAAATTAGGTGGAGCAGCCATATAATCGTGTGGAAGGTAGATACTGGAGGAAAAGACAATTAATTAATTTTCCTGAATACTGGCCAGACACCAGCTTTTTGTAGAGCTAATGCTATAGTTTTATAATTGTGAGTGTCTCACTAGTGCTAGAAGAAACGAACTGGGTAGTTAGTAAGCAATACACTAACAGTGACCATCAGGTTATATGGAATGATCTGAATAAAAAATGGTGGGCATTTTCAGGGGAATCCAAAAAATTATTTGCTGGATGGAGTTTGAAGACGTTCGACGAGAATGCTTTTCTTTTTATGCTGAGCAATGCGAATCTCACAGGATCGGCATCTGATAAGACATCAGTGCTAAGAAATGACGTTACAAAAGCCTGCAAAGCTAGCATGTCAAGAATAATGCAGACAAATAGTCGTCCACCAGCTTACTGGTGAAACGCGAAAATTTTAAAACTAAGTATGATATGGAACATTGTACTGCGCACACGATGGAAGGATAGTTCGAATTTCCTTAGAGAAGAATTCACTAAAATATAGCTTTAGTGAATTTTCCTTTAAGGAAATTCAAACTATCCTTCCATCGTGTGCGCAGCACAATCAACGAACAAGAACTTCAAAGTCATCCCACCCATTTGCTGTCCAAATACCTCGTTGTAGAACTAAGTCCTTCCAGAACGATTATTTTAATAGCGTGGCCAAATTGTGGAACTCTATGCCCACCTCCATATTTCATGATGAATTTGCTCCTCAGACATTTAAAGAAAATGTCTATCATCATTTAAACAAATAGTATAGCTATCCCATATCCTCATTCCTTCCATTTCCTTCCCTTATAGTTGACATGGTATCTTCGGATATACATAAAAGTCTGAATAATGAATATTTCAAATTTAGTGTGCTAAACATGTCAAGCTAATTAATAAAACAAAAAAAACGAATCAGACGAGCGTGTCAAAAATCAAAAAGGAAAAACATCTTCACCCTTCAAGAGCAGTACCGGATAGCACGCACATCACTTAAAGTTGCAATTACAGAAGGTAAGTGGCTATGCTACACGGAACTATGTTTGAAGGTCGATCGTGATCTGTTGGGTGTTTTGCTGAAGAGAATATTGACCGTATTATTATCACAGCAACAAGATGCAAATAAAAGGTATGGTTTTCTGTGATTTTAATAGAAGAAAAACAAAGTTACACAGAAGGAACACGTGAGGCGATGCATAGAGTAGAGCAAAATGAAAGCAGCTGGTTCAGATGGAATTCCAAACGTTGCTCTTAAAACTGCAATTCAAGCGCAGGTGGCAAGCTTTATCAATGTTTACACTCTTTTTCCTGGAGAATGGAAACAGCAACGATTGGTGCTGTTGTATAAAGGGAAAGGACAGTTAATTAAACCATATTCGTACCGCCTAATTTGAATGTTAGATACAGTTGGCAAAATTCTGCAACTGCTACAGAAGCGAAAAGAGATGCGCTAGCTTACGCTATCGCGAGCTGGCTACGGAGGTGAGACTATCTGACTATCTTATATGGACGTTTCGACTCATACCATCAGTGGAGAGTTAGGTAACAGGAGAGATGGAGAGGTAGATTATTACATAGCCCAATTCTTAACAGGACTTGGTTCTTTTGGAAGCTATGCCTACAGATTTAAAATTAGGAACTCACCATATTGTCTGACTTGTGAAGGACAACTGGAAACAGCAGAGTGGTTCTACCGCCAACGCTTTGAAGAAGCAAGACGAGAAATGTCTGCAGTTCTAAAACAGGAGCTTTCCCCAGATAGTATAATTTGTCATATGAAACAAACGACGGAAAATTGGAATGCAGTTAGCGAATTCTGAACAAATGCTGTAAAAGAATTAAGCGGAATGGCTATTAGAAGCTAAAAGGGGAAGCCAAGCCTAAGTCCTACCTATGAAGCAATGCCTAACGGTATTGCCGTAGGATATGAGCAATTTCACGAAGATTCAACAACGTTTTGACTTGACCCCTTTTAACTTTGATTTTTTTTGTTTATAGATAGTCTTTCATAAATAAAAAATACAAGTTCTCTTAGAATTTTTTTTTTGACCAGTGGTCTTCACAGGGTGCTCCTCAATTTTTGTGAATTTGTGATGTGAGTGCATTTTTATGAGCGATTGTAGAAAAACTACTCAATCGATTTTCATAAATGATATGTCTTTGAATAGGTATCAGAACAAAGTTTTTAAAAATGTACACTGTTAATTTTTTGAAATAATTCTTAACGGTGTAACATAAAAAAGTAGCATATGTAAAGCCATAAAGATGGCGCTGGATCTTTTTTTTTTTAAACTAAATTGAAGCTTATTTTATATCTAACTACTTGTGAAAGTTTAGGACACGCGTTATTTTTTGTTTTAAAGGTAAAATTCGTTGAGCATATGACGGTCGGGAATCAGTTTTTCTTGTTCTGCAGGAAAATTATAAAAGTGGCGTTATAAACTAAGAGATTTTTTTTATATTAAATATCAAATATTTTATTATTAAATGAACTTTTTAAAATATTATAAAAATTATTATATGTATCTACAATAAAGAAAATAAATACAATTGTTAAAAATGATTTACTTATTTTACAAGAATTTTCTTTTGAATAGGAAAACACTTCTGCAATTATTTTCTTTGTATTAATGTATTGTCTTTATTGTTTTCAAAACAAAAACTTTTGTATTAAAAAAATTTTGTTTTGAGTATCTGACATTTGACATAAACCATTTTTATCCTATTTTAATATTTGCGAAATTGGAATACTAGAACAAACTACGTGAATATCTATAAATAGTATATTACACATACATTTTCTGAAAATAAGATCAATATTGGGTTATTTTACATTTGTATGATTTCATTGTGGAAGTTAATTGTGTAAGGTAGCATGAGTAGAAGTTGTTTATTTCTAGATTTACAATAGCTAATTTATTCTAAAGTCACTCAAGTGGAATTTAATTTAATTAAATTATTTTAATAGAAATAACGTTGAAAGCACATTACAAAAAAATATTGTAATAAAAAATGTACAAATTAAAAATGGAAAGTTTCAATAAGTTCAAATTTATTAGGAAGAACGGTTTAATAAACTTTTTAAATTAATAAACTAACTAAATTGTACATAATTGTTCTATCTATCACTCTTTAATTTATCAATCACTGATATTAACGATTTGGATTGTTAAAATTCGTTATGTGTTTATTCTACTATTCTACTACTGCTCTTCTATTACTACTTCTCTACTACTAAATGAATTATGTTTTTTCATAAATTTCAATGAATATTTTCTATTTCATTTGTTTTGTTTAGGTTTTATAATTTATCGAATTTTCCACAGTAAGAAAGGTCGCACTAAAATTCTGGTCATTTTCATTCAGCTTTTTCTTAACTCAAAATTTACAACAAAACTCCACCCATTTGTCTAAGGTTTTGTTGTTTTAGAATGTAAACATGAATTTACTTTTAAAAAACTGCAAAATTTTCAAACCTCAACCACCAATAAAACCTAAACAACAAAAATGGAATGGAAGAGATCCGGTGTTCATAAAATATGCATTGAAGTTTATGTAAAAACACAATTCATTTAGTAATAGAGAAGTAGCAATAGAAGAGATGTAGAAGAATAATAGAATAAAAACAAAAAGAATTTTAACAATCCAAAACGTCAAAATATTAGACAAATGGGCGCAGTTTTTGCAACTTTTAAATTGCAAGAAAATCTTAGAATCGAAGGAACTAAACTAAATTGGGGTTGCCAATAATCCTACTAGTAGCATATTCCTTGATCAAGTGACGCATTGTCTTCCTCGATTAAAGCCCCGCATATAGGGTGATATAAGGGTTGGTTTCTTCGAGCAAGCCATAACAGCATCATCAAGGAGCACTCCATAGTTAAAACCCTGGCTGGTGATATCTTACTAATATTGCTAGTGGTATGTGATATTTCACATTAGCTCATATGTCGATAGCAAAAACTGGAGTAAACGGGTTTGTCACACCCGTAATATCGTAGATCAAAAATTTTAAAAAATCTACAAATCAGCAAAAACTGATCCATTCACGTGAAGAAAAATATTTAACGATTTTCGATTGGCACGCTATATGAAAGATTGTTTCAAATATATAATTTTTGGCACGCTAAACCAGTCAACTTACGACGACAACTTCACATCAGATTTTTTTATGATAATAAATTTCATTCTGATAATGGAAACACCATATACTTTTATACCTTTTTTCTAAAGCCCGGTCCAACAAAATTTATGTCGATATACTTCTGACCCTTTTGCTAGGCATAATTTTTCTGTTGACAGAAATTCTGTCGAAAAGGTCGAATTACAAATTTTTGTATATATCGATATTATTCTAATCTTTCCGTATTAGAATTTTTTTGTGATTTTGATTCAATTATCTAAACGTATGTTTTTTCTATTAATTAAATTGTTCAAGAAATGGACAAAGATTAAGCACAACAAATATTTTTGCACATCCAGAATTAGAATGAATTAGTATAGAATAAATTAATGAATTAGAAGGATGAATTTAAAACTTTGACGAGAATTGCTCCAATTGCTTATATTATCTATACCATCTTTAATATTTTTTCTCCTATATTACTTCGAAAAACAATTATTTTCATTCTTTTTTTGACTTGGAGGATAAAGCTAGAAACACAACACGGGCGAAATCGTCCGACGACAACGTTAGTAACATTAGAATACACAGGATACATACATTTCAAACACAACTACAGCGATAAACGAAAAAGTTTTTTTCGTCGGAGAAAATTTAGAATCTATTTCTAATTTATCGTCGGCGATGATTATTGCCAGATATCATTTTTATTTTTATTTGGCTGCAAGGGTAGTTTTTAATGTTATTGTGACAGTGCCGCCAACTGAAAAATATGATTTTTTGATGTTTTTCGCGGTTCTGAGGTTGTAATCGTTTTGTTTTGAGTTGTCAACTGACTTTTCAGTTTATGTTCAAAGTACGGTTTTATTCATTTATATATTTTCATAATTTGTATATTGTATTTTATTTTAAAAATTAGTTATTAGTAAAAAAGTTATTATTATTTATTTATTAGTAAAAATTAGTTATTTTTAAAATTGAAATTTGTGAAATTCATTTTGACAAAGAACAAAGTATTTTGGTTTACGCAATTTTATTTTTGACAGCTTTTCACGCTGACGCCTTGGTTGTGGTTTTTTTTTTTTTTTTTTTAAAGGCGTTCATGCTCCATGTAGGAGCGTTGCCAGGTTAATCAGCTTTGAATATTCACCACGGTCATTCGCAACAGCGACATAATTACCATGGCAGCCGATTTTTTTAAGGTCGTTTATTACGTCAGTCTCCCATTGTAGTCGTGGTCTACCTCGCGGTCTACCACTCCCTGGGGTACTAACGTACATTTTTCTAATCATTCCAGACTGTGAATCGGCTCGTAGAACATGCCCAAACCAAGCAATCCTATTAGAACGGATACAACCTATTATATCAGGACCCTCAAGAAGGTCTCTGATCTCAAAGTTATACCGGGTTCTATACTCCCCATCGTCTGTCTTAAGTGGACCAAATATGTAGCGTAGGATCTTACGCTCAAATACAGATAAATGCGATTCGTCATTTTGTGTAAGGGTCCACGTTTGTGACCCATACATCACAACCGGTCTAATCAATGTCTTGTATAACTTGAGCTTGGTGTTAGTTGATACATACGGTGATCCAAGGAGAGGTTTAATTGAGTAGAAAGTTCGATTACCTGCAGCGATTCGAGCTTTAATATCTGTAAGTATGCTGTTGTTTGAGTCAAGCATTGATCCCAAATATTTAAAAGATTCAACTCCCTCAATTCGTTCATCGCCGCACATCAAATCTTTCTTCTCAGCCTCTCTTGAAACATTCATATGTTTGGTTTTATTGTAGTTAATTTGCAGACCAATTTTCCTAGCACCACTCTCAAGCGACTTGAAAGTCTCACTCATAACAGCTTCACTTCGGCCGAGGATGACAACATCATCAGCGTAAGCAATCATCTGTACTGAGTTTATTGACAAGATATTGTTATTAGTCGGTAGTTTCTTTTGACGGCACACATATTCCAAGGCTAGATTAAAAAGTATAGGAGAGATAGCATCACCTTGTCTTAAACCGGAGTCGACTTTAAAAAACTTTGATATTTCGTTCTCTACTCGTACACAGCATTGAGAGTTCTGTACTGTCATTTTGCATAGTGATACCAGTTTACCAGGAATTCCCATCGACACCAGAGCAGACCATAGAGTCTCTCGTTCGAGAGAGTCGTAGGCCTGCCTGAAATCAATGAAAAGTTGGTGCACAGGTATGTTGAACTCTCGACACTTTTCCAAAATCATCCTTATCGAGAAAAGTGCATCGGTGGTACCTCGGCCCCGCCGGAAGCCACACTGATATTCTCCAAACAGTTGTTCAGCAAAAGGATTGATTTTGGATAGCAAAATGTAGGAAAAGATCTTATATGCTGTGCAGAGGAGAGCGATTCCTCTGTAGTTTGCACATTGTAGGCGATTACCTTTTTTATGGATTGGTATCAGCATAGCTGTGTTCCAGTCCTGTGGCATGGTTTCAGTCCGCCAGATCATTTGAACAAGTTCAAACAATCTTAAGGATAGAGTTTCGCCACCATGTACAATCATTTCGGATGTTATATCGTCGATACCAGGTGCTTTATTGCATTTTAGTTTTGACAGCGCCGCATCGAATTCCTCTTTGGTGGGTTCGTCTACATGTACCTTTGACGCACGAATAAGCTTTGCTCGTCGTCCGACTTGTTGCTGGTCACTTAAGTTGAGAAGATTCTCAAAATAAGCGGCCCAAGTATCTAAAATATTTTTAAGGTCTACTTGTAGCTCCCCATCTTCATTTTGAATAGCAGTTGATCTAGTTTGAGGGCCCTTCTTTAAGGTTTTAACCTGTTGAAAGAAGTTACGCGATTGATGTTCCTTATTGAAGCTTTCAATCTCCTCACACTGTCTCTTCCACCATTCTCTCTTCGCTCGTCTACATAGCTTTGTAACGGCTTGTCTTGCCAGTTTATAGTTTTCCTTCGTGGACCTGGTGTTGCGTCCTTGTAGACACTTCAGATAGCAATCTCTTTTGTATTGAATAGCGTCAAGGCATGCTTGATCCATCCATGGCTTCTGGGAGTGGTTCTGTGGTCGTCCAAGTATTCCCTCAGCAGCGCTTAAAACAGCATCTTTGAGCAAATACCATGACTTATCGACGTCTCCATTAATGGTTTCTGATTTCTCCAATGTTTCGGCAATATGGATTTGATATCTCTCTTCTGTTTCAGCATTCTTTAATGATGAGATGTTAAAACGTTTCCGTTGATTGAATTTTGGAATGCCTGGATTTGGGAAGTGGAACCTTATCGTTGCACATACAAGGAAGTGATCACTTCCGATGTATGCACCTCTAAAGGATCGCACATCCCGAACGCTCGAAAAGAAACCTGCTGTTACTAGAACGTGATCAATTTGATTTCGAGTGTTTCCATTCGGTGAGACCCAAGTCTGTTTATGAATCGATCGATGCGGAAAGAACGTACTGGCAATCCTCAAATTATTTGATAATGCAAACTCAGTCATTCTCTCACCATTATCATTCGAATTCAAATGCAGGCTGTTGGGACCTACCACATTTCCATAAGAGATATCTCTTCCAACCTGTCCATTAAAGTCACCAAGAACCATAATGAAGTCGCGTGTTGGTGTTTGTTTCATAACCTCTTCCAGTGCTATGTAGAAATTATCCTTCTCGTCGACGGTCTTAGCTTCAGTAGGTGCATGCACGGCAATAAGAGAAATATTGTTATATGTACCACGTACACGTAGGTAGCAGATCCTCTCACTGACCGGGATGAATTTCATAACGGCTTCTTGTATGCGTGCACCAACAAGAAAGCCAGTACCAAATTCTCTTCGAGAAGGATGACCACTACAATATAGAGAGTGACTATCTAAATCTTGTTTTCCGATTATCGGCTGTCTAATTTCTTGTAGAGCAATAATATCCATCCTATACCTCTCAGCCTCTGTTTCCAGACTTATAAGAGCATCAGGAGCGCTCAGGCTGCGCACGTTCCACGTTCCGATTCGGTAGTCTGGTCCTTTTTCACGTCCAGGTAAAATTGTGTTTTTTTGTCCGGGTCTGTTATTCTTTTTTTGATAACCAAATTTAACATATGAGTTTTTTTCCGGGGTTAGGGTGTTAACCTTAGGCCCAACCCAAATTGTCGTGAATGGGTCCGTTCTGCATATTAAGGTCACCAGAAACAACCTTTTTACACGTTTATATAGCGAGCCGCTTGATTCAAGACAGACGCCCGCTCCAAGCCGCCCCTGACATGGAGAACAGACGCTTGAGTCACATTGGTTTTAAGGCGCCAATTCGCCGTGATGTAGCGTCATTGACTAAGTAGTTTTTACTCTGCTTGTCTCCAATACACCAACCTAATTCTGTCAGCATTACCCAGGCAGCACGGCGTGGACGTCGAATTTCGGTTGTGGTTACAACAGCGAAATTGTAGACGTTTTTTTAATCGCCCGACGTTATCGTCCGTGTTGTGTTTCTACCTTACGTGTTGAAGAATGAAGAGTTTCAACAATATTTGATGCATCTGCATAAATTTGACACTAAAGATGAACCTTTTCCTTAAGCAGATAACTCGAGGATACCATCCGGTGGCTGATGTTTTTTCGCTTGTTTCAAGGCCGTTATTTTTGAAATTGTTATTTTTAATGCATTTTGTTTATTCCTCATCAAGTCATCACCTCACAATCAATCATTTCAAATTCTCTTGAAAAATGATATTTAATCTACCAATATCTTTTTAACTGTTTCCTTTCCAGAAACTGTTCAGATCTTTTTATTAAACTACATCTTTCCTTTCAATAAATACAACTGACATAACTAAATATTTCTAACCAAACTGTTCCTATTAATCCATAAAGCTTCTACAATTAGCAAAATTAATATACAATAACCTGATATTTTCCAGTTTTTATTAGTTGATAGTAGTTGAACCTGGCATCACTCAAAAACCTACTCTTCAATGATTTTTCATTACCAGTCTCTAGTTTCATAGTCAAAAGTGTTTCCCATTAAATGTTTGTCAAGAAATTGGGTAACAAAATGTATAAAAATCGTTCTTAAAACTTTCTTTGGGATTTTTTGACACTTATAATTAAATGATCGAAACTTGATCATTAATTAAAGACGTCAACCATCAACATGATCCTACATTCAAAGTTAATACTTATTATGACTCAAAATATACGGTTTGGAAACTTTTGATACTTATCAAACCCATCGTCCTTTCGCCACTGCACATTTTAGATTTGAAATATTGTAACAATATAGTTAGTACGTAAGCATTAATTATAATTTACGTTTGATAAAGATACAAACTCTAAGATTTTTGTAAAACGAGTTCTCTAGTTTTTGTCAAAATCCATCTTCGTTCTATTCCCATTGATTTTATCCGCAATAAAAATTTAGTTACTTAATAATATGTTGCCGCATTGATTTAATTTTTATTTTAAGTTGTGCCTTGTCGTGAAAAAAAGTTAAACCACTCATATTGCAACAAGAATATTTTTTCCATACGAATATGAAATAAGTAAAAAAACCAATTAAAGCTGGCTAAATTTCCAACACGAAAATAGCAAATTTTAAAATTTCAGTCCTAAGTATTCTGTCAACAGAAATTCTGTCAACATAATTTAAATGAATAAAACCTTTGAAAAGTGTTGTTGTCAAATTAAATGAATCGACAGAATTTTTGATCAAAATTCTGTTGGATGACGTCAATTTTGTCGACAGAATTGATTCTGTCGACAGAAAAACAGCCTAGCAAATCTTTAGTTCACTCATTGTAATAAAAACTTTATAGCACTCAAATGAGTCCAACTAAAACCTTGTTATACTTTTATAAAATTTTAACTATACGAACTTTGCGTCGCATGATCTTGAAAAAATTTTTGTATGCAATAACCGCAAAGATATACCCGCACTTGAAGTTTTGACAAATTCCATCTACCGTATCCTTAGTAAACTTCACATGTTTTGCACTTGTTACATAAATAAGTTGTTACATAATATATTTTATTCTCTTCCAAATATTAATATCAACTTTATTTTTATGTTTTTTCTATAATAATAGTATGCATTATTATATTGTTTCCTAACCTATAGATAGAAAGCTATTGTCTAATGAAAACTTTCCTATATTTATAATTTATATTCAATAAGTATGATTCAATTGGTCAAATTGTATTGATTGTTTTAAAATTATTTTTCAAACTATAATCATAATGGCTTTGCTTCGGTTTGTTCAAAAATCAAATTATAAGGTAAATTCTCTTATTTCTTTTAGTTGATTTTGGTTGATTGTATGGAATGGGAGTTTTTATCATCGGGTTTTTTTTAATCAGATATTTGATTTCTCAGTTAAAACAATAAAGATTGATTGTTTTAATTGTAGAAAACGTTTCTATTTTACATAATACATAATTCTTTGTCAGAGAATAAAGTAGTGTAATCGATTTGTGTTTAATGTATTGTTTAATTTGACAATATAGCAAGCTATTTTCAAAGAAATGCAAACGCTTTTTCATCAGAGCAACGACTTAATCAAAATGTTCAAAATTAAGTTGGATCGGATGCCGTCCATCAGGATATCGTTCTCAGGGCTGACAAAACGCCTGGGGGTGAAGGCAAGAGAGGTTTAGTTCGCCGACAATCGATGAAGTGGCTTTTGTTACTGTCGCAGAAAATTTACAATCTAGAGATATCGTGATTCATTTTCGGAATAAAAAATTGAAACGAGTGCCAAAACGCACATGACTTACGACGCACTACAATATCCATTAATTTTCGAGCATGGCGAAGATGGATACTATTTCAACAAGTGGAATAGATTCAATAATTAATTCGTTAATTTGAATTCATCTAACCATACATCGGCTGTAATTGCAGGCGCGGAAACCAATAAAAACGTAAATGTTATGAATTTTTACTCATACAGACTTATAATCCGTGAAGGTGAAATAAATCAGATTCTGATGAGTCATCGTCTTTCTTCACCAGTCCGCGGTTAACATGTATGTTGTCAAAATTGAGACTGAACGATTGACATACATCTATTTCAATCGAAAACAGCCCCAATTTGAAAAATACGTTCATCTCTGCGATGCTTTTAATGTCGATGGAAAGCAAACAACGGCGGAAGAACAACAATTTTCCGACCAATTACATTGAACGTCCCCACCCAAAGCACAAGTACGCACTAAATGTGATCGGTCGCACATAACTATTCATAACATTCACCTGTAACCCTCAATGGATTGAAATCAAGATATGTAGCTCCCACCCAGCCAAATACCAGTTGACCAGATATGTCATCATTACCAAAGTTTTTAAATAAAAGTTAAAATCTCTCATGAATTTTATTATAAGGCAACGTGTATATGGCCTAGCTTTTTGTTGGATGAACTCCGTTGAATGGCAAAAGTGTGGTATGGCGTATGACTCATGAGCACATTTTGGTTTGGTTAGTTGATAAAACCAGAACAAATGAAATCGATTCCATTATTTCAGCTGAAATTCCGGAATCCCGATGAAGCCTTTGATCCGAAAATGGACGATGGTGACCGAAACCACGAGCCATGAACCTTGCATAGACCGCTGGATTGTGCCATGCTCATCAATATTGTTCAAAGATTTTGAGACTCACATCAATATAAAATACGATAGCTCGGTCTAGTCGATTAAGTAAATATGTATAATTATGGATACAAAGGCGATATGGCCATTTTTGATATAACAAATGAAAAAAACGAAGTATCTCAGTATCACATGAATCAATATGTCAGGAGCAACGAGGCGCATCTTCTCATTTGCACATCTTTTCATTTGAGATCCACGAAAGACACCATGCAATAGTCCATTTGGCAAGCCATCTGGAATTTAGACAACGAGTGTATTTCAATCGTCGATAAAGCGACGGACAGAGCGGCACAATCACCGTCGACAATATTAACAAGCTTCTTCTCCTTTTGTCAAATAGATATTTTCGCTCGCACTTTGCTTTCTGCTGAAATTCCACGCTACTACACATGGAACACGTAATCGAAATCTTTTCAACATCGGCAATCAAGAACACCAGTTGATGGACATCCAAATGTATTGGCAAACATTCTACAATGTGCATCTAAATAACGTCATGTTCTACCTCGTTTCAACAACTGAGAACCATCCATGAAGATCTGAGTGGAATTTACCGTAAGGGGTGTCAACTCTTACAGTTGCTGGAGAACGATGCGCACTGGGATAATACGCTCAAGATTTCGTCATATCTTTATCAATGCATCAAATTTGCACATTGATTGCGATTATCATATACACATAATTCTCTCGAATCCAAGTTCTTTGTGAGTCAAATATAAGGACGACATGTCTGAGTATGTTTTACATCATGTGCGCGGCCAAACTTTAAACCAAACACTACATATGACAGCAGAAATTTACAACGAGGCATTGATCATGATAGAAGACATGTGGCGAAGAGATGGGAAATAAAGTTTTGTCGTTTTTAGGCATGATCCTGAGAAGAAATTAGGGCAAGCATGAATACAGTCAGGGCGTGATCTGGACCCGATCAGCCCAGAAAGAGCAAGCTATATTAGAGAAATGTGATCAAGGCTATTTAATTTATTTTAATTCACCTATATGATGATATTTTATATGTTTTTATAGATATTGATGGACATAATTGATTTTTTGCATATCATTCAAGCAAACTAACTACCCGAGCAGAAATTAGTTAGGGAAAACGTGAATACAGTCAGGCCGTGATTAGGGCCTGATCAGTCCTACAAGGGCAATCCCTATTAGCGCAATCTGTGGGCCTGTTCCGGGCCTGATTTAGAATACCCTTTTAGGGTTAACCTTATTTGAACATATTCGGCCCTGATCAGGTTTTTCGTATTTGACCCCTAGCTGAAATTTCAATTGGTTAAAATTCACTAGAGTATTATCCATTTTAGAAATATATAGTTAAAATCGTTCCATGTATGTTTTAGTTATCGCTTCTCGGCTGAAAGACTATAATAATTGTGATTAAGGTGGTATGAATGTATTAATTTTTTCCATTGTAATTTTTCTATTTTAATTTGATTAATTTATGTGTATAATATATAAATATATATCAGGATCTGGTCCGGATATTTCAATCAGGGCCTGATCCGATTATCCTAATCAGGGTCTGATCCGGTAATCTCAATCAGGACCTGATAGGACAAAAGCGTTACACTCATGATAAGGGCCCAATCAGGCTGTCCTACCAATGCCTGATCCGGACTAGGGCAAACCTGATCAGGACCTTAGTTGAGCCTGACAAATTTCTGCTCAGGTAACGGTATTATTCAGGCAAAACATATTATTCAGGCAAACAATTTCACAACCGTGGTAGTAAATGTCCTAGTTGAACCGATCCGGCTCTAATAGGGATGCATGATCAGGCGTGGATATTTATCAGGATACAAGGACCTAAACCGGCTAATATCTATCACTGGAAAGCCGATCCGACCAGGATCTGAGCCCAAATATAATGCTAGGTGGTCGGGACGGTAAATTGGATCAGGGCCTGATCCGACTATCCCAACCAGGGACCGATAAAACACACCGTTACACATGATCAGGGGCCAATCAGGCTGACCTTTCAGTGCCTGATCTGAGCTATACCGAGCTAGGCATTGCTGTTAGCATGGATTCTATCACAAAATGAATTTATCTTAGCATTTGGAAAAACACTGAATTTGTTGAAAGGCGGACGAGTATGCAAATTCATCCTTAAGGACGAATGCACGATAACCCAATAGAGTTCACTAGAGGCACTGTACAGTACTTTATAAGATCTTTGGATTCATCACATTGCCTGCAGATTACTGTCAGTTGACAGAATTGAAGCAGTAGCTCATTCAGCGTTTTTTCCAGACGTATAGCACAACAATTGTAAAAACCATAATTCTGAGCAAGTTATCATCGTGTTGTGTAACATTAATCAACCTATGCTATGGAACGAGATGTGCTATGAAAGTGCTAATCAATAACGTCATTGAGGCAACGATCATCAAGGACAAGTGCAAAGGAGAGTTTTAATAATTGATTTCGATTTGAATTAAACAACTAATTTTTAGTAAACATAAAGTTGTTGTTTTAGCCCAACCAGAAGAAAGAATATTACTTCGGTCTGAAAGAGCTAATTACTTCGGTCTGAAAGACCTAAGTATTACATTTATGAGCCAAAAGTGAAATTCTTACCCCCACTTTTTTGGCATAAAAAAAATGTATGTCTGTTTGTAGGCCAGCCGGCCGGCCGTCATTACCTACGCTGCAGGGAAAACAGCTGGAGGGATTTCAAAATTTTTTTTCTTCTAAAAATAGGTATACTCAAGAGACAGGTCCGAAAGGACGCTGTGTTCGATAACTGTACCGGAAGTGTGTCAAAAAAATCATTATGTGTGTCATAAATAGCAAATTTTCATATGTTTGGCTTAAAAAACGATCATTTTAAGTGATTACGAGTAGGAACATTAAATTTAGAGAAATCTTGATGGTAGGGATTTGTATGTGAGATCAAAAACTAGATTATTGCATTATAAGTTTGTCAAAAAAATGTTGTCAAGTGTGTCAAAAGAAAGATTTTTATTTATTTTTTTACCTAATTTTTTGGAAAAAAAATAAAATTAATTGTTTGTTGGAAATGAAATTTTATTATTATTATTGAGAATTATGGCATTATAAGTTTGTCAAAAAAATGTTGTCAAGTGTGTCAAAAGAAAGTTTTTATTTATTTTTTTACCCAAGTTTTTGGAAAAAAAATTGTTTGTTTGAAATGAAATTGCTTCGGTTTTATTATTATTATTGAGAATTATGGCATTATTAGTTTGACAAAAAAATGTTATCAAGGGTGTCAAAAAATGATTTCATTTATTTTTTAGCCAATTTTTTGGAAAAAAAATGTAGCTGTTTTTATGACGTAAATGTAATTGAAAATGAAATTGAACATGGAAATTTTTGAATTTGTTATAGTTTTTGAAATATTTTTGGAATTTTGAAAAAGTTTGTATTTTTGATTTTGTAATAATTTTTGCAATATTTTTAGAATTTTGGAAAAAGTTTGAATTTTTAAGAATTTTTGGATTATTATTGGAATTTAGAAAAAGTTTAAATATTTGATTTCATTCTAGTTTTTGGAATATTTTTGGAATTTTGAAAAAGTTTGATTTTATTTATTTTAACAAATTTTTTGGAATTTTGATTATAATTTCCCGGCAACGTATTGATGTTTCGTGTTAGTTTTGTAATAAATTTTTAAACAGATATAAAAATACTTGTACTTCAACAAAGAGTTGTAGTAGGGGAGCCCAAGCGGGGATTTTGCGAGTTACTCGAGCGCGTCAGAAAATCATATGGGGAGAAAACTTGCACCCTGTAATGTACTCCTATCAAATATGAACCCTCAATGTAGTGGGGTGCGTCGAGGGCAACCCGTCAGATTAGTAAGAAAAAATCAATCGTCAGAAAAACTCAAGCGCGTCAGATTAAGAGAAGGTAAGTTAAATACACCCAGAAAAGTGTATATTTCAATAATCTGACAATTTGACCGTGACATAAGGAAATAGGCGAGTCACAAAGGTGTAAAAAAAAAAACGACACCTTGAAATACTCGAGCGCGATAAACTTTTTTTTAATTTTGAAGGTAATCCTATCAGGATTACGGAAAACATATATTCTGACAGTTTTCATGGGGCGAATCAGGTAAAATCGTCAATAAAAGATGGAGCGTACAGATGCTGAGAGCTGTGTATTCCCCACTCCGCGCCTCACTTCTCTCTCACTCTTTCTTTATCTCTTACTCTCTCGCACCGACTCCACTAGAGCGTCTGTTGACATGACGCCATCTCAGCTGATCACCATAGTGTACACGTTTTTGGTGGCTGCTAGACGCTTTGATTTGTTTGTTGTATTTATAAGTTATTTTGTGAATTTCATGCACTGTTTAAAAACAAATTAAAAACACTCCAAAATCTAGTAAATGTTTGCTCGCTTAATTGCAGGAAAAATCAATTGTCAAATATTTCATATTACATTAATTGTAGTAATCGTAATTTTCAATCCAAAAGCATTAATATAACTGAGATAATCCTAGTAACATAAAACAAAATGGTAAATTATGCTTTTTAACTATTAAATTTACTACAGTTGTAGATTAAAAATACTGTTTTTGAAAAAAATTACATAGAAATAGAAACGACAAATAATTGTCACTTTAAAATTGTCAGACGAACAGTACCCCTCCATATAATTGTCAGATTATCATCCTGGAGGACGAAGACATCAAGTTGATCCCCCTGCATAAAAATCTGACGCGCTCGAGTATCTCAAGGTCACATTTTATTTTTACATTTTTCAAAATCAGCCATGACTTTTGGTCACGTTTAAATCGTCAGTCATTTAAATGGGACACTTTTTTGAGTTCACTTTACATAAACCTTGAATATCTGACACGCTCGAATAACTTTTTTTTTTTTGTTTTTCCACCTCTCTATACGCCCACCTCCCTTTAGTTAATCGTCAGATTTATATGTATCGGTTATCAGAAAGACAAAGCGCATATACTCTATGAATATCTGACGCGCTCGAGTATTTTTATGTGACTGTTTTTTTTTACATTTTTAAAAATTCTTACACGCTCTCCCCCCCACTAAAATGGAAAACTTGAAATAAACTTTTTTCATTTTAGAACGTAAACTTCACAATCCAATAAGTCCCAATGACGCTCTAGTAACTGCAAATTTAGCATCCCGGGCTCCCCTACTATTGTGTTTGATAAACATCGCTGCCCAAAACTAAAACCAATGTCCTCGTGAAAGTTTTTTGCCGAAAACTATATCAAAATCCTTTACCCAGACCGAAGTCTTGATATCTCAGAGCTGTGAGATTTCAGCCCCTCCATATTTTGATTTTGTGTTATAATTTTTGGAATATTTTTAGAATTTTGAAAAAAAAGTTTAAATTTTTGTTTTTATTATAATTTTTAGAATATTTTTTGAATTTTGAAACAAATGTGATTTTTGATTTTGAAATATTTTCTCGAAAATCTAAATGGAAAGGTTTTTGAGTAGTTCTGTGATTGTATCATCTTTTCACTAATTTAAATTATTTTATTTATGATCTGTTATAATTTTGCGGCAACGTATTGATGTTGTTTGTTAATAATTTGTATTAGTTTTGTAATCAATTTCTAAACAGTAGCTGTATTACTTTAACAAAGAGTTTTATGTTTGATATACATCGTTGCCCAAAACTAAAAACAATGTCCCAATAAAAGCTTTTTGCCGAAAACTATATCAAAATCTTTAGCCCAGACCGAAGTCTTGATATCTAATATTAAGATTTAAGATTTTAGCCCCTTCATATTTTTACATATTCAAATCTTTAGCTCCGTCGAAAGAGTCTATAAAATTAAATTAATAATAGAGCAACGGTAATTTTTATTCTTCAGTTTAATGGAGCATCGGATACCATTATGATAGTAGAAACAAAAATAAAGTTAAGAAATTGCTACTAAATAGTGTAAAATTAGTTCTTAATCTTACCGAATAACGTAATCCGTTTAGTTAAACAATGCAGTACAATAACACCATTAGAAATCTTTAATAAAAGGTAGATTAAGATTGTATTACGTTTATACATTTCTTACATATCCCACAAAATTCTATATTTAATCCAATAATATGTGTTTCAACTGATGGAATTGAAAATCTTCTCTGTATATCTATGAACAATAAATTCAACTGGCGCCAGTAACTCAATTAATCGATATTGTTTTTCTTGTACAAAATATAATAGGAAATAGTTATTTGTTTAACTAGGCAGCAAAGTAGTAGATTGACTGCCGCGGCTGATAGTTCATAGCCGAGCGAGCGAGGCTAGGAATTCAGCCAAGGCAGTCAATCTACCTTGCTGCCGAGTTGAACATATAATTTTTTCTCCGATTAATTACAATGATATGTAATTTAATAATTATTTCTTTAAAAATAAAGCAAAATTTTAAAAATGAAAAAAAAAATCGATTAAAAAAATTTCTTTTTTAATCGCAATATCTATTTATTTCTATGAAGTCTAATTATTTTGCTGCCTAGGCAGCAAAGTACTTGCTTTGCTGCCTAGGCAGGAAAAGTGCCACTTTGCTGACTGAAATAAGTCTGCAAAATTTATATTTGCTGTCTATCGGAGAAAAATAATTTTTTGTAAATAGAATTTTTTTATTAAATGAACTTTTTAAAAGCTTTACACGGATTCATGTATTACAAAAACAAAAACAATATTATAAAAGTTCTAGAAGTTTAGATATATTTGTTATAAATTTGAACTTTTTATTGTTTTTGTAATGTGTCAGTTACATTACAGGATATTGAGATCGTGTGCTTAATTTGGTTTATTTCAATTTATTCCGTTGCAACAGTAAAAAAATAACTTTTATAAACACTATACTCATATCTACTATGTACATATTCTACATAATATTTATTACTAGACAAGCACAAAATTAGAACGCATGCTCCTTTTCGACTACATAGATTTTCAGTTTTCCTTTTTTAGTTATAATTTGAATATTGTTTTTTTATGTTGGGTAAGTTCATTCAATTTGTCCATTGCTGGTGTAAAGTAAATGCTATATATTTTCATAACTACGATTATATGTGGTTAGTCCCTAATTCAAATGAATATAAATACAAAATTATTGACAGTTTTAACATTTTATGTTAACATTTTATTGATTTGGAAAACAAAGCTTTTTTGTTTAAGCATTTTATTGAGTTGAAAATTTTGATAGACAGTCGAAATAATTTGTAGTGGCACTATTGATGTTGAGGTTTTGGTCATTGATTGCTTTGATACAATTATTCTTTTGGTAATAATAAATGGTTTGGGTACAGTTTAAAATGTTGGTCATTAATTATCCCAATCCCACGATTTGGTTCGGAAGATTCTAGGGTTCGGTTTCTAAACTCAGAAGGCTTGTAACCAAAGAAATTTTATTTTCTGTCTGGCATTTTTCATGGAACACAAATATATATTCAAATTTAGAACGATTCACAAAATGACAAATAAATTGGTATTGGTTGGACAAATAAATTGGGTTGAAATTTTATAAGACACGAAAATCATGCAACGATTTAGTATTTGGCGTCAATTTTTTAAAATTCAACCATATTACAAAAACAGAAAAGAATAAAAAATTCTAGTTGAGTGATATGAATATGAATTTGACCTCAATTAATATTCAAATATTTTGTAGAAATTCTAACTATTTCTAACAAAAAAAATTATCAACAGCTATAGCCAAATATTTTACTTGACATAAAACGTTTTTCATAAATAATTAAATTTGAGATTATATAGTTTCGTATGGGACCGGCGAAGTTACATCTTGGCCACCCTACCATCAGCATGAGTATTGTTGTAAAGATTAGTGTGCTGAATCTGTTTGGATCTTCTTAGCCTATTTTTTCTCCGACTAAAAATAAAAATTGACATTAAAACTTGATTCAATAAAACATCGTGACTCGTACTTTTTCGACACGTTGTCAGATTGATTTGGATGTATTCGTTATGTATTCGGTATTTGTACTATCAGTAAGATAGGGGATAGCGAGCTCGGGGGAACTCTGGCGTTAACTAACCATGCAAAAAATAATAGAATAAACCTATTCCCCGCAAGCATCGACTGAGAGAAGAGGTTAGATAAACGCGGACTCTAAGAAGTAGGTTAGGTCAAAAATACTTTATGTAGTTAATGTGACCATAAGATAAAGTGGTGTTTGAGACCATACGATAAAGTTTGGAGGCATAAACTTGAAACCGGCCATTGTCGGCGCAAGCATTTTGAAAATTTTACTGGCATTATTGTTGGTACTAAAGAATAGCTAGAGTTTCTTTTAGGTGGGTGAGGAGAGAGAAGCGGTGGTATCCTATAATGACACTTAATAACGAGACGCGTAAATGTCCTTTATGCCATAACAGCATTAGTTGTGGTTATCAAGACGTTGGTTAAGTAGCAAACGAGACTCTCCCACATAACCACTGACTTTAAAGGACCAAAGCGAAGTTTTGTAAATAACTGAAATTCAATATGGGATACGAGCGCTTACTCGTGTTACTTAAATTATAATTACAAAATAAAAAAAGTAAAACACCACATGGTGACCATGAAAATTGCTTCCACCAAGTGATGGTGACATCGATCTCAAGCAGAGCATGATGGAATGAAACAACTCTAAGCAGTACCTGCTCATGATTAAGTGTGACACAAATGCCAAACGTAATAAGCACTGACACAAATAAAGGTGATACAATCGGAGGTGAATTTAATTAGAATTTTTAATAAATGAAACCCGGAACGTTTTCAATCACTTTTGTCACTAAAGATGGGGATGGGGTTGGGGGAAAGACAGCTAAGAAAATTAGCTGTAGAACTATCTGTGATAATTTTTTCCTACCCGATGGCAGCAAAACGTTATAAATCTCTGATAAAAATGGTGCTAAGGTCAAAACTTCGTTCAATCGGCCGGATGGAACGGCTATATAGAAAATAAACGGAGAGTTAATCCTTTTCTTGAAACAAGTTTTGTGGGTGGTATTCTTAGGAGATGCATAATAGACATGAGCAATAAAAGGAATTTAAGACCAAGCTTAGAACACTATAAGTTGGATAACACACTACTTACGGAGTTGAGGACTGTGTTAAGTGAGCTATAGACAGATTTCAACTAAAAAAATCAGTAAGCGTGAAAGTTTTGTTGTTTAGTAGTTTATAAAGATCAGCTTATGTTTGACAAAGGTGCGTGTATCCAATGAAATCAAAGCCACCAATCACGTATTTAGCAAGTACGTGGAATAAGAGAGAGCTACACCGCTGTAAAGAAGTCAGAGAAAGTATAGGAGCCTGTCTATATCTCCATAACGAAGGGAATGGGAAAGAGGAACCTCAGTGATTTTAAGCGAAAGACGTTCTAGATAGTAGCCTAGACTTGAGAAAGACGTTCTAGATAGTAGCCTAGACTTAGTAGCCTAGACTTGAGCTAAAGGCAGAAATATTAAGCAGTAATGCAAGATGGACCAGTAAGCCTACTGCTGATGGTTCAAAAATATTTAGGTGTAGGCATTGGACCAGGAAAAATTGAAGGAAGAAATACTGTTAGGCTGTTATCTTTTCCCGCTGTTTGTAAGGCACAATAGAGTCGTCTAACTGGACAATCCCCAAAGATTATACAGATTCTAAAGATAGATACTGACAAACTGCCGACATTCAAAACTAGCTCATAACAGACATCTAAATCGATTCATCTAAAAACGAACCATTAAGGTTATATTGATGAGAATGATTTTTATTTAAGTGTTTATGTAAGTTTATGCATTGTTTAACAATAAAATATAATTAAATGAAATACGATATCTACCACATGTAAACTTTTAAAATTAATTAATAACAACTAATTTAACATATGTTAATAGTCTAATTATTTACTTTTCGTAGCCATCTTGAATGAAATAGAGTTTAAATCTAATTTTAAATTATTGAAGCGTGTTATGTTATGAAAATGGATTTTTTAGTAACAATAATAATTAATAATCAAATTAGTAATGACATAAATAAAAAGTTTAATTACAGTTGAGATCTATAAGTAGTTCACCAATATTGATTTTCACTGTTTTTGGGACAATATGTAGCTTGCAACAGATATTCATTTTTTTGTTGAATAAAAAGTGAAAACAAAAATTGGCAGTGACCAGAAGCTCCGATATATACCTTACACAAAAATTATATACTTTCGCAAAACATATGATCAGGAGATTATAGGTCCACTTTAAATACAATATGCAGATCTTCCAACAGGCAAAGAAATAATCATAACAGAAAATGTTAGTAATTCTCTTAAGAGATTAAAAAAATATTTATAGTTGCTAGCTCGGTCTCACCTGGCGAGCAGATTAGTGAGTCAACAAGCGAGAATGTAGATGCGACAGAAATTTAAAAAAAGCAAATGCAGAACTCTGAAATGAGAGGTAAAGCAATGCATTCACACAAATTTCTCTCGTCATCAAAATAATTCCAAATATACATGCAAATAGATCTCATGTAGACCCTGGTTTCAAGGTGGAATTTTAATATGCTTTTAAAAAAAAACCCTAGAAATAATGAAATAATATAGAAGTTTTACGAGGACATTGTTTTTAGTTTTGGGATGCGATGTATATTCAACACAAAACTATTTGTAAAAGTATAATTATTTTCTGAATTCTGTTTAGAAATTTGTAACAAAACTAAGACGAAAAAGCAATACGTTGCTAAAGATTATAAAAGATCATAAATTACCAAAATTTGGTTAAACGATGATACATTTAGTGCCACTATGATCTGGCACGATCTGATAA
This sequence comes from Diogma glabrata, assembly GCA_963693315.1. NCBI lineage: Eukaryota > Metazoa > Arthropoda > Insecta > Diptera > Cylindrotomidae > Diogma > Diogma glabrata. The sequence goes on along the minus strand of OY856186.1, from coordinate 77,149,975 downwards.
TTTCCAACCCAGCTGGTTATATTATTCCAGAAAACCTTATTTAGTGCAAATGCTTTCTTTCAACAAGTACAACTTTTGTGAAAAAAACTACGGCAGAATACCACTTACTTTGGCGTTAATGCTTCTATTCGATATAATCACAACTTTTAAAAGGAAAAACAACATTTAATATAAACCAATCTGATATTTTCGCACTCAATTGTTTTAATTTGTCCAGAAAACTTCTTAAAAACCTCTCCATTTAGCGTAAGTAATTTATTTATCTAACAGCTAACTGAAAAAAAACACTCATACTACTTTTCCGTTTGACTTAAATACTTCTATTCATTATTTACAACTTTTGTTAAAAAACAATATTTAATCTGCAACTACCATATTACCAAATATTTTCCAACTGTTTCTATTCTTTAGAAGTGGTGGAACCCGGCTTGACACAAAAAGTTTCTTAATAAAATCTCCATGATAATTACAACTTTTGTGAAAAAACGAAGCTGGTTATATCCACCTTCAATTACATTCCATGTCATATAAATTATAAATTTTATTTGTCAAATGTTTCTAATTTAAAATGTTTCACATTTTATGATTGTCAAAAAAATTGTGTAACAAAATGTATGAAAATCGTTCTTTTGACACACTCAACGATTTTTTTTACACATATTTATATAATAACAATCAAGCTCCTGGTCTCACATACAGATGCCGATTATCAAGATTTTCTCAAATCTAATGTTACTACACTGAAAAAACATGTGTCCTTTAGGTTCAAAAACGATCTATTCCAATTTTTAAAATTTTTGAGTTATTAATTGATTTCGTTTCTTTCCATTTAACTGAACATATAAGTAAAATAAAAGTTTAAAAATATGTATCTATTCATTAATTCAGGAAAAAACCAATTTTTGTGTTCATTCATTTGCAATAATTAAATTGTTTTCATTTTTACCGTCATTTGAGATTTTTCGAACATTTCCAGTTATTACGTGAAGAAAAACTGATGAAAACTTTTGGTGGTGTTATTTTTGTTGGAACCGATTAATTTGAAGCCTCTGACTGCAGATGTTTAGCATTTTCAAAAAATAATAGAAGTATGCTCAAATACTTAATATCTAGCAATTTTGTTTCAATATTTTGTCCCAAACAGGCGTTATAATGCTTTGATTTATACAGCTTTAGGGCTCGAGCCTCTTAACTGGTAACCGGATTTGGCCAGTTGTTGAACTTATCCAAGAGATTATTTGCCCCCCATTTCCAGGAAATAGTTTTGGTGTAGGTTAAAAAAAATGACAGTGAAAGTACCGCAAAATTTCGTCGTACCTGTACAATGTTGATTGCAGATAGCTAAAAAGCCTTTTATTACAGTTATCTGATTTTTTGAAAAATGATAGAAATATTCGTCCTAAACAGCCGTTATAACGCTTTGCTTTGAACAGTGCTAAGGCTTTAGCCTCTTAACTGATACCCAAATATAGCCAGTTGTCGAAGTTATCCAACAGATTGCTTGCCACAACATTTCCAGAAAATATTTTTGGGTTAAAAAAGGTAAAAAAATGCAACTGTGAGAGTGCCGCTAAATGCCTTCCGTTTATCATATATACCATATAGTCATATATAGTTTTTCATTATTATTTATTTTAAAAAAGATATAACATCTATAATATAGATATTTCAAAAATCAATATTTTGTTTTATTGCATTTTCTAAAATCAACCAACGTTGTAAAATATTCTTGGTTTCAACATTAGAAAAGCCGGCGATTTGGCAGAAAACCAAATTATCAATCAATACGATAGTATTTCAAAATGTAAGTTTCAAAACATACCCTTTCAAAACGAACCTATTCCATTGTGTAAGTTTCAAAACGTCTCTATTCCAAAATGTTTTCTAAAATAACAGCTTAACTTGACTACCTACTTTATTTTACACTTCAAACAAATTAATGGAAAATCCCTAAAGAAACCAATTAAACAATAAAATCACCGAGTTTGTAAATATGTAGTTTCAAAATAAAAGTTATTTTCATTTATCTTTAAAACTCGTAAAGTGGAATAGATCGTTTTTGAACCTAAAGGACACACATGTTCTATTTCCAAACGAAATGGAGTTATTTCAACATCCCCGTGGTGGTAAGATATGGCGAATCGAACTCAATTAAATAGCTTTACAGATACAAACTGGTGTAGTTGAGACAATCGCACGTAATGTTTATGTGAAAATTAAATATAGTTCAATTAATTTGAAATAAATTTTTTGAATTTTTTTAATAGTTATTCACTTTATTCTATTACTGTTAAATTGCATGTAACTTTTATATTTTTAATAAACTTCAAACATTTTAAATAAACCTCAATATACCCTCCCCTCCCTTTCCTCCCCTTCCAGTTTGTTCAATTTTGCTCAAATATTTTCAGAACTATGGAGAACCATACTAAAAGCCTATATAGATGAAAAACGTGGTCTACACAGGCAGTGCCGGTACAAGGGGTAGGTGAACTAGCCGTTCGCCTAGAGCGTTTTATTTGAAGGGCGCAGAATTTGTGAAAAAGTATTTTTTTGTTTTTAATATATTTTATACTACGAAGATTCGTTTTTTTCTGTTTTGCCCAGCTTTTTCCGTATAAAATCGGCTTAGGAGTTTCTTATGTACCAAGCCAAATTTAGAAAAGAGGCGCTCAATTCCCACTGACGTTGAGATTGATCTCAAAATACAAATTAGTTTATTTCACTTTTAAGTCAAAAAAATTGAAATCTAAAGAAAGGAAAGTGGTCACCCACATTAGCGTCAGATAATTAGCGTCAGATAATTTTCCACAAAAATCCTTCATGAAAAATGTTGCACAAAACAGAGTTAATTTGGTACATAGTTTATAAAATGTGGAAAATATTTGCGGCGAATTTATTCGATGAAGTGATGCCGGATATGTAACACAAAAACGTAATGTAACGATGTCATAGATGCTGACTAAACGCGTGGAATTCGGTTTTTCATTTTTGCATCACAATTAATGTTACAAAACGTTACTCGTAACGTAACGTCAAGAAATAACGAAAATAGGAAGCGTTATTAATAATAATTACTTTCGTAACGTCTTAAAAATTTATTTGCGTGACAATAACGTAAAACGTAACGATAACGTTTTTAATTTCGTTTTTTGGATGATTTTGCAAATAGCGGTTGTATAAACTCCGACTTATCTGCTCTTTTTCAATTTATGTGCACACTTTAACTAAAGATTTTGGTAGTTTTAAAATTTTTTGGTAGTTTTTTTTTTTGATTTGAACTCGAGTTCGAATCCCAACCGAAACACGTAAAAAAGAAAAACAGAGTTTTTTCTGTGATATTTCCAACCATACCTTTGAATTGAAAAAATTCTAATTACTTCTTTAATTAATTGAGTTTGCTTGCTCACAAAAATCCCGAACAATTTTAAATATAGTTTTAAGATTACATTTAATTTTAAAATAACGTAACTAAAATGGTTATAACATAAGGAAATATAATGTTTGATTTTAAAATAACATAACTAAAATGGTTATAACATAAGGAAATATAATATTTTTCTGTTTCATAACGAAATAACGTACCACAAAAATAAATATAATGCTATATAAACGAAACACATAACGTTACAAGGCCAAATAAATCAAAATCATGTTGTAACTGTTTCCAAATTACTTGTTGGCTACGACTGCATTCATTTGCTTCCAAAGCATTTGCGACTGGTTTTAAAATTTAATAAAGGTTCATGTTAAGTATCTGGCAAAAAATGTTAATATTTAAAATCGGATTCATCATGGATTCATCGGATCAATCATATTCAGACATATTTTCCTGTTTTACACCTTACATCGGTGTGTGCAAACAGTTAAACTATTGAGATCACTCACTGTAATAGTGACACAATGCAGAGGGATTTCTTTGTCCGTACATCGTACAAACGGAATGCTTTGCCGTACTTAATACTCTCGGAGGCGTCCAATCCCGTCCAATGAGGTGAAATATGTAACCCAATTTTACAAATCTCCCCCCGAATCTATAAGTTTCTTTTCAGAATTAGAATGTTCCTTTTGATTCACAGTAATGACACATATTTACCATTTTTTTATTTAGAACTAAAACGAATTGCAAGTGCTTCTTCATCGAGCGTTTGTCGGTAATCGAATACCAGATCCGCCAGTACTCTTGTACCAATATTTTGACATGTGATTACTTTTAAAAAAAAGTGTTTAAAACAAACCAACTCTGTAGAGAAAGAGGTGGATAGGGGCGTCAAATGTTATTCTTGCCTAGGGCGTAATATTGCCACGTCCCGGCTCTGTACACAGGTGAAAAAATCGGAATTTGAACTTGATCATTTTTGATTTTTCTGAAACTTGGCATATAAGTAATATGGACAAAATAAAAAATACAACTTATTTTACAATTTTTTAAAAAGTACATAGTTTGAGCATTTTCACTAAATTATGTTAATTTATGATTTGTTGTAATTTTCTGGCAAAGTATTGATGTTTCGGGTTAATTTTGTAATAAAATTCTTTTTGTTTAATATACATTACTGGCCAAAACTAAAAACAATGTCCTCATAAAAGCCTTTTGCCGAAAACTATATAAAAATCCTTAACCCAAACCGAAGTCTTGATATCTCAGAGCCTTCAAATTTCAGCCCCCTCATATTTTCTGATTTAATTTATTCTTCAAAGATGAGATAAATTTTCGAATAATGAGTCTGTGGTCACCAGTTTATAGCTAGAAGTGTTTGTTCACGCTATATTGCGGCAGCAAAGTATAACTTTTATATTTTTACGACGGTAGTAAAGTGTTGCCATTTTCTTTCCATATTTTTACGGCGGCAGTAAAGTAACATGTTGTTTTGAAAATAAACTCATCACATATTTATAAAAAATTTGATGTATTAATGTCATATTTATAAAAAATTTAAATGTTTGCCGAAAAAGTAGTGTAAATTTAATTCGCAGCTAAAGTGCTACTTTTTGTGTTTCGTCTATGATTGTCAAACTATAACCTTAACACAAGTGGCACCCTAATTAAATAATATATACTATTTCATATACTATCGTCGAAGAAGTTTTTAGCTCAATAATAGAACATTTTCAATATGCAAAGAGTACAAAATTCAAAGTTTAAGAAAACGTTTATTTAACATTTCTATTTGAAAAAAAATATTCAATTTTATCTAGGGCTCGTATACTCGGGTATCAGATAACCGGGTACCCGGGTATTTAACCAAAAATTTTACTACTCGAATATCCGGGTAATAGCTTCGAGTACCCGGGTATAACAAAAACAAAATTCTTATGAAGCTCACTGTCACTTCTGCTGATTTATTCAAAAAATAATTTCAGAAAATATATGTTGCATTGTTGTATTTTAGATAAGTTCGTAAATCAGCTATGGCCGTCAAATAGTTACGAAGCTTGTAAGTCACAAAGCATGGAGCGTTTTACCAAAGAAGATTTATAAAATGAATCAATCTAGATTTTTTAGAAATACTTCTATCACCTTAAAATGTAGATCCTTGAGAGATTCCTGAGTACTCCCACACAAACGACTACAGTCATTTTCCGATGGTTTAGTTTCTTTTATTTTTATAATTAGAGCACGTAGAAGTTCAGGAAGGTCAAAAGTTGAAACTAATTTTAGATTGTAAACACGGTGGAACATACTTATTGCAGCAATAAATCGATTTCTTAAATTAAAAAATTGCATTAATTCTACACTCGATGAGCTAGGCGCTGACAAAATGAAGGAATGCGATTTAGAAATATTAAAAGAAATCTCTTTTATTCTCGAACCACTTATGTTAGCAGTACAAGAACTGAATACAAAAAACGCCACCCTAATAACAGCTGAAGGTACTTCTACGTACTAAAATAAACGAGATTAGTACACCTCTTTCTCGTGAACTATTTGAAAAACGAAGTTAATGAACGTCGACAAAAGGATATAAATATATAAAGGATTATTGTTATATTTGCATCATTGTATTTTTTCAAAAGGCAATGAGTTTTTAAGCTTCGCAACAAAAATTTCTACAAAGCAGCTTGCTCGTCAATTATTATTACGTCTATACTCGAATGAAAACAACATCAGAGTTGCAGATCAAAGCTCAAGCTCTTCTGATTGAGAGCGGGAACCAACATCAGTATATAATGAGTTACAGCATTGTCTTGCATTATATATAACTAAAACCAAAGAAAAAAGCGAAAATTTAAATGTTGAGCAATCCCTTCCATTTATGCAGACATGTTAGATAATCTGTACGCTTCACTGCTTACTATAAATCCTACATCAACGCCATGCGAACGGGTGTTTTCAGTAGCCGGCAATATAATAACCAAAATTCGCAGTTCGTTAGCTCCTTCCACACTCAACGGCTTAATATTTTTAAAATACTATTTTATAAACAAAAAGTTACAGTGAATATTATATTATTATAAAATTTGATTTCATTTAACGTTTAACATATTTTTAAGAATTAAATTAATTGAATTAAATAAATATCAATATTAATTGAATTAAATATGTACAAATGAACTATTAAAAATTTGTTTTGTTTTAATTATCCAACTACCCGGGTTACCCGGGTAACCCGGGTATTTGAGTAAAATAACTACTCGATACCCGGGTACTTAATGTTCGAGTATTTTACGAGCCCTAATTTTATCACCGATTAAAACAAATCATGGAAAAAGGCCAAGGTAAGCTAGCCAAAAAAACGATCACCTCAAGTATTTTTTGTATTGTTTTTATCTGCATAAGAGAAACCTAATGTTTATAAATTTACCAATTAGCATTTTTTCCTTCAATGTAATGCACAATGAATAAACAATTTTGTTTATTATATTTTTAAAACAGAAACCAATTAAAACTAGAACCAGTACAAAATGTGTGTTATCATATCAATTTATCGGAAACATTTTATGCCGGTTATTGTTGTGTTTCGAAAATGTTTGATAAAAACTGAATAAATTTTAAAAAAAACTGCATTAAACAAATATTATAATAATCTGTGAATTTTGTATACACATTTTTTCTAGTTTTGTTTTTGTTATTTATTCTTTAATTAAATTATATTCGTATCGATCGCAGTTTAGTTATAAGAATACATGGTATGTTATCTTTCATCACAAATAAATAAATTCGGTGAACAATTACTTGTTTTAGTCCAAGAGCTATTGAACCGTTTGGGTAACGGTCGTTCTGTAAGGCTAGAATTTTTTTTAGTGATAAGTCATGAAATGTGAACTACGGAAACCACCGCCTGGCAAGCATCAGCCGTGCACGTCATCATTCCATGTGTTTGAAAGTGTAAAACAAATTAAAAAAAAACTTCCTACTGTAAGCTTGAAATTTTTATATGATTTAGCTCATTTATTGTACAGAACAAAAAAAAATTGACAGGCGATTTTGACGAGCACAAGTACCTGCCAGGCGAATCGAAAGGTGTTACAACCTGCCGGCCGGCTGTCACAACCGACGAAATCTAGAAAACCGCTGAACGGATTTCAAAAATTATTGTTTCTAAAAATAAGTTTACTCAATGGGAAGAGCTGAAAGGACGATGTGTTCAATAACTGCACCGGAAGTGTGTCTAAAAATCGTCAAGTGTTTCAAAACAAGGAAACTTGCATATTTTTGGCTTAAAAAACGTTCATTTCAAGTGATTACGGATAGAAAAATTGAATTTGAAGAAATCTTGATGGTAGGGATTGGTATGTGAGACCAAAAACTAGATTATTGCATTATAAGTTTAAAGTTTGCCATAAAAATGTTGTCAAGTGTGTCAAAAGAAAGATTTTAATTTATTTTTTTACCCAATTTTTTTGAAAAAAATTAAATTAATTATTTGTATGACCTGAAATTTTATTATTATTATTGAGAATTATGGCAGTATAAGTGTGTCAAAAAAATGTTGTCAAGTGTGTCAAAAGAATGATTTTACTTTTGTTTATTTATTTTTTTACCCAATTTTTGGGAAAAAATAAAAATAATCATATGTTTGACATGCAATTTTATTATTATTATTGAGAATTATGGCATTATAAGTTTGTCAAAAAAATGTTGTCAAGTGTGTCAAAAGAAAGATTTTCATTTCTTTTTTTAGAAAATAACGTTATTTATATAAACGAAATGTAATGAACATGATATTATTATAATTGAGAATTTTATTGCATAAGTTTGTCAAAAAAATATTGTCAAGTATGTCAAAAAATTAAGCTGTTTGTATTACGTAAATGGTTAATTCTTTTACAAACCGAACAGATTTGGGCAAAATCTGACCGACACATTTTTGATTTGGGTGAAATTTTAATTTTTTTTTTTTTTTTTTTTTTTTAATAAAATGTGATGTGTAGTAGGCATTACAATATGTGTCACAACAAAACATAAAAACCTTTTAAGACCAAGGTCCCACAACAACATGCGTTCTAAGGATGTTAATGGACGCAAATCTGTTTTTTTTTGTTTTTTTTTAATATTTTTTTTGTTAAATAATGGATAACTAAACCATAAATCCTATCACATATAAAATATGACATAGGCCAATATTTCGTGATAGGATAGGGAAAATAAAAATAAAATAAGAGGTAAAAAGCAAATTTGTTTTAAAAATTTGCAGGAACAAAACTAAAATTGTTTTGCCAATAGTCCAGCTAATGGCATAATCCTTGATTATGGGACACAGTATATTTTTCAATGATTAAAGCTCAGATATATAGTTATATGGAGGCTTGTTTCTTCGAGCAAGCTACAGCGTTCCAGCATCAAGGAATATTCATTAGCTAAGATTGAGAGTGCTACCGTTGACTGAATACAGTTCATCCGCCAGCACCCCTAAGATATCACCTTGGCTAGTGATATCTCACTGCTATTGCCAGTGGTATGTGATATCTCCCGTTAACTCATATGCCAATAGCAGGGACTGGAGTACGCGGGGTTGTCACACCCGTGGATCAAAAAATAGAAAAAAATTAACAAATTAATAAAAACTGATCCCTCCATGCGTACATTATGGGTTTTATATCGAAAAAAAGATATAGGTGTTCGAGGATTTTTTTTTTCGTTTTTTTTGGAAAATATAGCGGTTCTAAATTTCGAGCATTTCGTGATTTTTGGCTTGACGAGTTATTTTCAAACATTCATAACTTCGGTTGTATTAAAGATAGAAACCTCTAGTTTAGTTTATTTTAAAGTTAAAAGATAATAGTTTACAAAAAAAATTAAAAATAATAAAAGTTATTAACAAATTCCTATTCCTATAAACAAATAAAATGTTCAAAGTGATCTTTAGTTATTACTCATTACCCCACCCACGAAACAAGTTTTTCGTATAATCATCGTATTCTATGGAGAAATGATTTTTAGTTTTTACTGTAAGAAATAAATAAATTTATCGAGCGCGGGACGACAAGAAATTCCATATGTGGGTCATTCTTTTACATACCGAACAGATTAGGACAAAATGTGACTAAGACCTTTTTGATTCAGCTGAAATTTTTTTTACTGGTTCTATATAAACAAAACGATATATGTATTCGGAATTATTTCACCATATATTTCTTGTAACCTTTGAGTACGGGAATTTATTTAAAGCTACATAGATCTAACAAACAAAAAACATAATAAAATTCCTCTCTCACTCAATTACTGACAATACCAACACACTATAGTCTAGGAGCCCGCCGACATAAACAGCAACTCATAAATACTCTTCTATAATTTTTTGTGTGGCTTAATTACGCCTAGTCTACCACTTTTTTTTCTCTATCATAATTTTCTTAGCCGCGGCTTTTTCTCTCCAGTAATTTTTAAACTTGTCAATATCGTATTAAGCTAAAAATTTATATATACTCTATTTTTAAAAAATTTAATACCAAGAGAAATTCATGAATCGCGAGAGAAAAAACTTGTCCGACAAAAATTTCGGTACGTTAAGGATGTCTACCGAGTGAAACATGTAATAATAACAATTTCGAAAAATTTATGGATAACCACCTGATTTTTATGAAAAATGCTTCAACAAGGTATGCAAAATCACGTCCTCACGTCGTCCGACAAGACAGTTTTGCCAATTTTGCAGTCCGACAAGCGGACATTGACATTTTCACGGCGACCTAAAATTTATTCATAACCGTCGGACAAAAAGAAATTTACATATTATAGAGCAGAACTTACCCTGTAGTACAAGTGGCGGACAAATATTTCGTGCCAAATCAATAGTCCGACAAAAAAACATCGATCGACAACATCATTTCAATACTTTATTTTTTCCAAGTTCATAAATAATTTTAGTCTCATTAATTACAATAATAAATGAATGGTAAGGAATGTGAATAGTCAATAACATGTATTAAACTAATAATAGGAACATTTTATTAACAATTTCATTAAAAAAAGTACAAGCGGCACGTATATCCGCTAGAAATAGGTAGATTTCGAGATCAGACAGTTTTGTGTGCCAGTAGAATCTGATGTATCAGATTAGTTTAAACAAAACAAACTAATTTCAAACAGATATCGAACAAATTTTAAAAAGAAAATTAGCTACCTATAAGCAAAACTATATCTATCCAATTTTGCAACAAACAAATATCAAATCTACCACAGAACATGTGAGAGACAATTTATGACACAAACCTACTCTATATCATATGTCGTGCAATTACTGCAAAATATCAAAATAGTTTATTTCTAAGAAAAAAAAATTAATTTCTTCTATTCAAATCTTTTATTTTTTTGACTGTTATAAGGTTGACATTGGCTGTTATAAGGTTTTTGGAAATTGTAGTTGGGGATTGTTGCAAACTTTTTTGTTGAAGCCAACAAGTCAAAAACCTCTAATTGCAGAGGTTTATATTTATAAGAAACGGATTAAAATGTTTTTACAAATTTTAAATTTATGAAGATTTTAAAAATATTAGTATCCAAACGGCCGTTATAACGGATTAAAAAAACCACTTTTTTTTCTAGTATAAAGCCTCTAGTTCCTTAACCATGTGTCAGATTTTTCTGATTTACGAACTTGTCCAAGATTTTAATAAAACACACATTTTTAAGAAAGGTTTTTTGATCTGGCTCCACAAATGCAACCGTGAGAGCGCCGATTGATTCAAAAGCATTTTGTGTTTTACAAGCTTTTTTGTTGGAGCCGCTCATTCAGAAACCTCCAACTACAGAGGTCCTTTTTTTGAAAGAAACTGATTAAAAAGGTTTTAAAGATTTTAAATTTATGAAGATTTTAAAAATGTTAGAATCCCAACGGCCGTTATAACGGATCTAAAAAACAGAGTTTTTTCTCTAGTATAAAGTCTCTAGCTTCTTAACCATGTGTTGGATTCGGCTGATTTAGGAGCTTGTCCAAGATAATAACAAAACGCACATTTTTAGAAAAGGTGTTTTGATCTGGCTTTACAAATGCGACCGTGAGAGTGCCGGTTGTTTCAAAAAAATTTTTTTTGCAAAAATTGCAGAGGTCTATTTTTAAAACAAATTGATATAAAAAATTCCAAAGATTCTAAATTTGTTAATTTTTTTGAAATATTAGTATCCAAACGGCCGTTATAAAGGTTTTGAAAAATCAATTTTTTTCAGAAAAAAGCCTCTAGTTCCTTAACCACGTGTCGGATTTTGCTGATTCACGAACTTGTCCAAGATATTATTAGAACACACAAGTACAGACATTTTTTTGATCTACCTCAACAAATGCGATCGTGAGAGTGCCGGTCGTTTTCGTTATATCTCATATCGTTTATATATATATATATATATATATATATATATATATATATATATATATATATATATATATATATATATATATATATATATATATATATATATATATTATTATATATATATATATATATATATATATATATATATATATATATATATATATATATATCTAAATTTTTTTTTTTTTGTTTTTTCGTCTCCGCTTATCATATATAGTCGTTTGGCACAAAAATTTTTCCGAAATTCCGAGATGAAGCCCATTGCAATAGTAGATTTTTATATGAAATCTACCTAAAACTAGTGGGATGGGGGTGTGACCATAGGGGCCACGCCAAGAACTTTCCGTAAGATTAAAAAATAACCAGTTACTGGATAAGGTATACTTCAGCGGATAGCTTTCCGGTGTACGCAGCAGATTTTATAAATTTTTAAATTAAATATTTACGTCTGATTGCCGATGATACCGCTGTTTTTTGGCTCAAAAAATCATAAATCGCACAGAGAAACTGAACGTAAGTTTTTTTTCCGGATGTCTTTGCAAGAACATTCTGAATTTTTAATTTTTCGGTTGTAATACCACGAGTCATTGAAATTTTTTCGAAAATTTTTTGATTTTACGAATTAAATTATTTAGCAACACTGCGAATCAAAGCGCACAATAAACCACGAGTCCGAAGGACGAGTGGTTTAAGTAGTGGTTTGATTGAGCAGTGTTGCTTAAAAATAATTTAATGAGTAAAATTGAAAAATTTTAGACAAAAATTTCAATGTCGAGTGGTATTTAATGAGATAATTTTTTTTAAATTATAATTTTATTTAAAAGATAATAATTATTAGTTTCTAAATAAAGTTTTTTCTACAAATTATTCAGCTTATAAAAAATTATGTAAAATTGCAAATAATAAAAATGTCCGTTTTCATTCATAAATGATTGCTTGTTTATGTTTATTTGTCAAACATAAATTACAAATTTATAGCATTTATGCGCCTACTAAGATAAAATTATATTTCATTTTGTTAGAAAAAAATATGACAACAAAGAATTTTCATAACGACAAAGCAAAATTATCGACGACAAGAAGAATTGCCGACAGCAAAAACAAAGCCTACTGTTTGAATACCATAGTTTGTATGAATCAAAAATAAAATATCTGACAGCAAAAAAAAATTATCTATCAAATTTTGATACTTCCGTTGAATATAACATAGAGTGAATGAAAACTTTCACATTGATTATTTCGGGAAAATTGTCGGTGAGATCTAAATTTTTTGATTCCAATCGATGCAGGAACGTTTATTCTGTAATATATTTTACAATCCGACGTAAATATTTGATTTCATAAATGTTATTTACATCCTTAATAGCAATTATAAAATATAAATAAAAAAGATCAAAAAAGAATTTCATCAAAAAATTTTAAGCTTCATAAAATCTATAATTTCCATGCGTCGGACTGGAAATTCGGAGAATATATCGTGTCCGACAATTAAACAATTGGATTCTACATACTTTTGTTTAGTAATCCTATAAAAAAAAGCTGGTTATGTGGAAGTATGCTGTATTTACGCTCACAAACGCAAATACTGTAATCCTTCATGAATTTTCAATTGAAAAATAACAATTTGTTCGATTTTTATGAAAATGGTAATATTTTACTGTCGGACAACTTGTTCACCTCGTTGTAAGCTTCATTTAACAGCAAAAAATCGAAAGCGGAAATTGTTATGAATAAATTTTAGGTCGCCGTGAAAATGTCAATGTCCGCTTGTCGGACTGGAAAATTGGCAAATCTGTCTTGTCGGACGATGTGAGGACGTGATTTTGCATACCTTGTTGAAGCATTTTTCATAAAAATCAGGTGGTCATCCATAAATTTTTCGAAATTGTTATTATTACATGTTTCACTCGGTAGACATCCTTAACGTACCGAAATTTTTGTCGGACAAGTTTTTTCTCTCGCGATTCATGAATTTCTCTTGGCATTAAATTTTTTAAAAATAGAGTATATATGAATTTTTAGCTTAATACGATATTGACAAGTTTAAAAATTACTGGAGAGAAAAAGCCGCGGCTAAGAAAATTATGATAGAGAAAAAAAAGTGGTAGACTAGGCATAATTAAGCCACACAAAAAATTATAGAAGAGTATTTATGAGTTGCTGTTTATGTCGGCGGGCTCCCAGACTACTAGATCTAGTTGTTTATTTCTTATTGTATAAATTTGACCTTTGAATTATTAATTATTGTAATTTAATCCGTATCCTTTAGTAAAATCAAATCTTTCAGTATTAAAAGTTAGCTCTTGAAAGTTTAAGTTTAATGCAATAATTACTTCGGTCTGCAAGACCTAAGTATTACATTCATGAGCTCAAAGTGAAATTCTTACCCCCACTTTTTTTTGGCATTTCTCGACGTTTTAGGACCTACTGATTCTAAGAAAGCAAAAAAAAATGTGTGCCTGTCTGTAGGCCGGCCGGCCGTCCGTCATTACCTACGCTGCAGGGAAAACGGCTGGAGGGATTTCAAAACTTTTTTTTTCTAAAAATAGGTAGTCACAAGGGACAGGTCCAAAAGGACGCTGTGTTCGATAACTGTACCGGAAGTGTGTCAAAAAAATCATTATGTGTGTCAAAAATTGCAAATTTTCATATTTTTGGCTTAAAAAACGTTCATTTTAAGTGATTACGAGTAGGAACATTAAATTTGGAGAAATCTTGATGGTAGGGATTGGTATGTGAGATCAAAAACTAGATTATTGCATTATAAGTTTGTCAAAAAATGTTGTCAAGTATGTCAAAAGAAAGATTTTTATTTATTTTTTTACCTAATTTTTTGGAAAAAAAATAAAATTAATTGTTTGATGGAAATGAAATTTTATTATTATTATTGAGAATTATGGCATTATAAGTTTGTCAAAAAAAATGTTGTCAAGTGTGTCAAAAGAAAGATTTTTATTTATTTTTTTACCCAATTTTTTGGAAAAAAATAAAATTGTTTGTTTGAAATGAAATTACTTCGGTTTTATTATTATTATTGAGAATTATGGCATTATAAGCTCGTCAAAAAAATGTTGTCAAGTGTGTCAGAAGAAAGGTTTTTATTTATTTTGTACCCAAATTTTTTAGAAAAAAAAAATTAAGTTTGTATGACATGATATTTTATTATTATTATAGAGATTTATGGCATTATAAGTTTGTCAAAAAATAATGTCAAGTGTGTCAAAAAATGATTTCATTTATTTTTTAGCCAATTTTTTGGAAAAAAAATGTAACTGTTTTTATGACGTAAATGTAGTTTATAATGAAATTGGACATGGAAATTTTTGAATTTGTTATAGTTTTTGAAATATTTTTGGAATTTTGAAAAAGTTTCTATTTTTGATTTTGTAATAATTTTTGCAATATTTTTAGAATTTCGGAAAAAGTTTTAATTTTTGATTTTGTAAGAATTTTTGGAATATTTTTAGAATTTTGATAAATTTTTAATTTTTGATTTTATTATAATTTTTGGAATTTTGAAAAAATTTTCAATTTTTGATTTTGTAATAATTTTTGCAATATTTTTAGAATTTTGGAAAAAGTTTGAATTTTTAAGAATTTTTGAAATATTATTGGAATTTAGAAAAAATTTAAATATTTGATTTTATTCTAATTTTTGGAATTTTGAAAAAGTTTGATTTTATTTAATTTAACAATATTTTTGGAATTTTGATTATAATTTTCCGGCAACGTATTGATGTTTCGTGTTAGTTTTGTAAGAAATTTAAAACAGAGATAAAAAATACTTGTACTTTAACAAAGAGTTATGTTTGATATACATCGCTGCCCAAAACTAGAAACCATGTCCTCGTGAAAGTTTTTTGCCGAAAACTATATCAAAATCCTTAACCCAGACCGAAGTCTTGATATCTCAGAGCTGTAAGATTTCAGCCCCTCCATATTTTATGTTTTGTTATTGTGCATAATTTTATAATATGTGTTAATTTTATTCGAAGTTTAAATTTTGTTACATGTTTAACGAAAAATAGTTTATTACATAAAGAAAAGGAAAAAACGTTTGATAACTATGTATGTTTCAAACCTTTGTAATTATAAAATTGTTTTTTCTCATGTCTACACATATAGTATAGTTTTTTTAAAAATTTTAAAGTGTCTTACAATTTTTAAATTTTTTGATATGTAAGTTTATTCATTTTTTAAAAATTTTTTAATGCACAGAAATTGTTTGATATACATCGCTGCCCAAAACGCCTCGATTCGCAAACGTCACATACGTCCAAAAACTTTAGCTTTACGTCCTAGCATCATAATGTACTATTATTGGAGGGGCTGAAATCTCAAGCTCTGAGATATCAAGACTTCGGTTTTGGTTAAGTATTTTTCGGCATAAAACTTTTATAGAACATTGTTTTTAGTTTTGGGCAGCGATGTATATCAAACAAACCTCTTTGTCAAAGTGCATGTATTTTTTTATCTCTGTTTAGAAATTTATTACAAAACTAACACGAAACATCAATACGTGAAAAGATAATACAATCAGCAAGCTACTCAAATACCTCTCCATTTCGCGTTTCGAGTAAATATTACAAAATCACAAATTCATATTTCTTTCAAGATTCCAATAATATTGTAGATCAATTAAAATCAAACTTTTTTCAAAATTCTAAATATATTCCAAAAATTAAAATAAAATCAAATATTTAAACTTTTTCTAAATTCTAATAATATTCCAAAAATTCTTAAAAATTGAAATTTTTTCCAAAATTCTACAAATATTGCAAAAATTATTACAAAATCGGTTTTTAGTACGACTGAAATTCGAATTTTTCTTCATTTTTCAACTTCCCTTAACAACAAATTTTAAAATCAATTAAATTTTAACTTTTTTTATTTTTTAAATATAGTTCTAACCTTCCTTTAAAATATAACAAATTTACAAAGCGGCGTTAATTCGTGTTCTTGAGATATTTCATTTTAAAGATTTTTAGTCAGTCTAAAATTCTAATTGTTCATTATTTGTTCGAACAATTTTTGTCATCAAAAAATTTTAACCACTGAAGTTCGAGAAAATAATGAACAATTAGAATTTTAATCGGACTAAAAATCTTTAAAATTAAATATCTCATTAATGCCTCTTTGTAAATTTAATATATTTTAAAGGAAGGTTAGAACTATATTTAAAAAATAAAAAAAGTCAAAATTTAATTGATTTTAAAATTTTTTGTTAATGGAAGTTGTTTGAAAAAATGAAGAAAAATTCGAATTTCAGTCGTACTAAAAACCTTTAAAATTAAATATCTCAAAAACAAGAATTAACGCCTTTGAGTTAATTTAATATATTTTAGAGTAAGAATAGAACTATTTTCAGAAAAAAAAATTAATTAAATTCCAATTGATCTTTGACCCTAGCGCCATCTTTAAAAAAGTTTTTTTAATATTTTTATTTAAAAATTAATTATAAAAACAATAAATTAATTTTTTTTCAAAGGGCTAACTAATCATCTATCAAACAAAAAAAAGTTTGATGAAATCGGTATAGCCGTTCTTGAGCAATTTAATTTCAAAGTTTCATCGGATTGGCAGAATTTTCATTTTTCAAGCATGTTGGGGTGCCCCCTATGCTCAAACTATGCACTTTAAAAAAATTTTAAAATAAGTTATATTTTTTATTTTGTCCACACTACTTATTTGCCAAGTTTCAGGAAAATCAAAAATGGTCAAGTTTTTACAACTCTGTCTAGAACACGTTTTTCATCAATGCAATAATCTAGTTTTTGGTCTCACGTATCAATCCCGACCATCAAAATTTCTTCAAATTCAATGTTTCTATCCGTAATCACTTAAAATGAACGTTTTTTAAGCCAAAAATATGCAAATTTCCTCTTTTGACACACTTGACGTTTTTTTGAACCACTTCCGGTGCAATCATTGAACACATCGTCCTTTCAGCTCTTCCCATTGAGTAAACTTATTTTTAGAAACAAAATTTTTTGAAATCCGTTCAGTGGTTTTCTAGATTTCGTCGGTTGTGACGGCCGGCCGGCAGGTTGTGACGGCCGACCGGCAGGTTGTAACACCTTTCGATTCGCCTGGCAGATACTTGTGCTCCTCATAATCGCCTGTTAATTTTTTTTGTACAATAAGTGAGCTAAATCATATAAAAATTGCAAGCTTACAGGAGAAAGTTTTTTTTTTAATTTTTTTTACACTTTCAAACATATAGGAGATGATGACGTGCACGGCTGATGCCTGCCAGGTGGTGGTGTCCGTACTTCACATTTCATGACTTATCACTTAAAAAATTTTAGCCTTACAGAACGACCGTCACCCAAAGGGTTCACTAGCTCTCAGTCTATTTGTTTTAATTCTAAATTAAATTAAAATATTAACACATATTAACTATCTACAATATTTTTTTAACATTTTTTTCACAATTCATTGTATTGTGTAATAGGAATTACTAGATGTGACCTAGGCCCACACCAACATGCAACGAAACGAAAATGACATTTTCTATTCACGGATACTATAGATGTATATTCTAGACGAGTGTTAATTGGTTACTTATAGTACCATTAGTTTAGAAATTAGTAAATAGATAGCGTATAAAAAACTCACTTTCGTCACTATTAACGAAAGTTATTTGTATAGTTTTTTTTCATTAGAGACAAAAATATAGTTGTCGATGTAGTGTATAGTAAGTGCAGAGTAACTCATTATTAATATACTATTTTAAAATCAAATAACTAACGTGTAATATATTAATCCCAGCAAATCTTTTTTTATCAAATGTGTTTAATATTTTACTTTTAATCATCATAATATTTATTGTTTAACCGAAATGATTATAAATACGAGCAAGTAGTTGCATGAAATTTTCCAACTGTTAATGCACCAGAACAATTTCTATCAACAATTTTACCCTATGTCAGTAAGACTTCAATCAACACATTACAATGTATCGGAAATTGTTAAAAAAACAACTTAAGTTTATTACATAAAATAATATCAACAAAAAAACAAAATTTATTAAAGGAAGTCCCATAGTTTTCTTGTCCTTCTTGTTCATTCCATTCCAACATCTATTAGTCGTTCTTGTACTATTAGATTTTTAATTTATGTTTTTGTTTTTTGTATGAACGCGTGTTTTAACGATGTAATTAGAACTAAACAATCTTGAGGGAAATTAACATTGTTTTCGGTAATCACATTTTTTAAACGAAAAGGTCATAGAAAAACATTGACTTGACACAGTTTAAGTAGTTACGTCATTTTTTTAAATGAATATATAATTTTTTTAAACCGCCAGAAGAAAATATTTTATTTTCGAAATACAAACAAAAAACAACGCAACAATAATTTTCAATTGTCTCTTAACTTAACATGCATATTTTATGTTGCGCAACATAAATTTGATTCAACCTTTCTTATTGCAATAATGTATTATTCTGTATCTTATAATATATTAATGATGTAAGAACTATTTTGTTGCTGTTTTTTAAGTGTAGTACCTTTTTTTCTTGAAATTATTTTAAGAACATCAAAAAAACTAACACAAGATATATATGAATAAGAAAAACTGGATCAGCTTTATTGTTGTGTGACGATGACAAAACACAACATGCCTTGTAGCCGCGGTTGAATAATAAATGAGTAATTTGAAATTAGATTTATTTTCAGAAAATATATGTTTTGAATGCATTTTTAGATAAATTTAATGTGAATACATAAAACTAAGTTTTGAATGTTTTTTATAGTAGATAACTAACTGTTGGTGATGAATTAATTATGTTGAGGTAATAATTTAGGTTTTATGGTTAATTTGTAGTTTGTACCAATAAGGTTGTGGTTTAAATTAACGAAGCTATTGAAATAATGAAATGTGTTTTTTGGTTATGTAGGTTACTAGGCATCACGTAGAGTTCAAAATAAAATATACTTAGATGACAATGATTTTATTTTGTGGATTTTCATTCAAAACGGTACATATTAGTATTGTATTGGTTTAGGACACATCAGCCTAGGTTAAACTCGTGGGGTTGAATAAAACCATAGTTTTTGATTTAGATTACAGCCAAGCTCCACAAGCCCATGAGCAAGAATACATAATTCAGAATTCGATTTGATGTTTATTGCAAGAAATAAATTGTTATGCCAGGATGACTTATAGGTAGGTGCCCGGCCGCGCAGAAACACTGTCGTAAATGTGAACAAAACACACATTAATGTATCAAAGTGAATGAGCACAATTTATTCAATTTTCCAATTCCACATAAACATAGTCGTTGATTATTCCCAGATAGTAAAGTAATACATATGGTGAATATATGGGTCAATCTGAACTAGTTCCTTTAAATATTGAGCGTCACAATTTTTCGTTGATAACCCTGTATTAACTTAACGATTCATGTTCATCAGGCGAAAGCTAAATTAAAAATACTGTTTAAATAACATTGCATTGTTTATAAAATACAATGAGGTTAATTAATTTGAATCAAGTAGACTTGCGATAGCTAAAATTGAAAAAAAAATATTGCGCTGGTGCTTAGGCTATCTTCACAAAGAAAAAGAAACAAAATGTTCTGGATATATAGTGAGCTAATATCCATCAAATACTTCAATTAATAGCTAATCAATGTTATAGATTTCGCAAATAAAAACATTAAAAAACGCTGTAGTATCCCCCGCAACAAACATAAATTCTGTCATACGAATAGAAAAAGTAAAAAAAAAAATACCGGAAGTGACACACCGGAAGTTGGAATGCAGACCTGTGACAAATCATGCTCTTAGCATAAAGATTAAGTTTAATTAAAATCAATTATCAGGTACAGATGTTATAGAGCTTAAAAAACAGATGCTCGGGTTACCTCCCCTCCCCTCCACTTTGTTCAATATCGCTCAACATATTTGCATCTTTTTTTAAAGTGTCATCAAAATTCATTCACGAACGAATGTTGTATGCTGTCAACAAAAATTAAAAACATGGTGCAAAAATCATCTGTTGTATGGTAGACTCCAAAACCCTTTGTCCAATGTACCCCAAAAGCTAATGAAATCTTCCTCTTATTGATTGGAACTTTTTAGCAACGTTACATTAAAATCGATTTGAAACTGCATACAGTAGGGATAACTTACAGGTCTTCGTGAGTCACCCGCCATTTTGTCCAATTTTGAAATGAATCCAGATCTTCCATTTTCAAAATCACCTGGATCATACACCAAAGATTCATAAAGATCCTGTGCGTTTTTGTCATACAACCACCCACCCATCAACCCACCCACAGATATACACCATTTTTTGGGCTATTTAGATAGAGGATGGTACAAAACTAAGATAAAATAAAATTTGGGGTATCTAAGAATTATTTTTTCTCGATTGCATTACTTCACACAATTGAAAATTGTGGTTAAATAAAAATTAAATGAACAACTTAATTAGAAATAAAATAGATATAAATGTATTGCATCAAAATATATTTTTAGTCATCGCGGGCGAATCTCGTTGAAGTTTGTGAACGAATTTGTTATGAAAATAATTTGAAAAAGTTGAATGCTAATGATGCCCCGTAAAACAATTATGAAAAAATGTGCTTGCAATGTGCATTAATTGTGCATGTTACGAAATCTCCGTGCACAAAATTGTTCATAATACATGTCATGCACATGATGTGCACCATACCGTCCAAATGTCGTAAAACGCCTTAGCACATATGTGCACACATATGTTAGCCGCATGTTTCACAAATAAAAAAAACGAAGCGAAACGAAAGTTACTTAATCAAAAGAATAATAAACAAAGAATAAAAAAATGGAAAGTGAAAAAGCAGTTTAACATTTTCTAAAATGATAAAAAAATATGACTTTCGTAAAAATAAATGATGAATTTAATGTAATTTTTTTGTGAAGTTAATGAAAACATACACAAAAAACAAACGGGTACTTGGAATAATTAATTTTAGTGATTCACAAAAATTGTTATATTTATTCAATATTTTTTTTTGTCATTTTGTATGTCGGTTGATAATTAATTAAATTTATTTAGTATAATATTAAGAAAATTGTGGTGAAATAAAAATTAAATGAACTACTTAATTAGAAATAAAATAGATATAAATGTATTGCATTAAAATATATTTTTAGCCATCGCGGGCGAATCTCGTTGAAGTTTGTGAACGAATTTGTTATGAAAATAATTTAAAAAGGTTGAATGCAAATGATGCCTCGTAAAACAATTTTGAAAAAGTTCTTGTTATGTGCTTTAATTGTGCATGTTACAAAATCTCCGTGCACAAATTTGTTCATAATACATGTCCTGCACATGATGTGCACCATACCGTCCACATGTCGTAAAACGCCTTAGCACATATGTGCACACAAATGTTAGCCGCATGTTTCACGAATAATAAAAAACGAAGCGAAACAAAAGTTACTTAATCAAAAGAATAATAAACATATTATTAAGATATCATAATATCAAGAAAAAAAATATTAAGAAAATTGTGGAAAATTAATATTATTTTTTATTTTAAGCCAAATATTTAAATTTTTTTAATTCTAATTTGTTTTCATTTAAATTGTATTGTTAAAAAATAGACGCAGATAAAATAGACATAGATTTGCATTTTACAACTTAAAAGTACGTCACAAATCAAATATTTGTGTATTTATATGTCTGAAAGTTCTATGCACATTTTGTATACATGGTTACATGATTTAAATATTTTGATTATAAATTGACATTATTTACTCATCTAGTGAATATACACTAGAATATTTAAAAATAACTAAAAATTATTGAAATAAAAACGAAATGTGCATAGACTCGTGAAGTCGTGCACATAATGTTTGTCGGGATGCTTTATCTTTTCAATTGAGAACGTATATTTATTATGCGCAAGTTTTATACTTGTTGAAATCTGATTAGTTTTTTATGACAACCGTCATCATAACAATATTGAATTGTTTATTATTTCATTACGCACTAGTGCGCAATAAATATATTACTAAATAAACAATAACGAAATATCGTAAACAGAGTTCAACTGAGTCTTTTGATGACTTCCCACAAAGTGTTTTAAGATTGAAAGATATATTTGTGCTTCCATTTAATGAACGTAAAATGTTGAGCTTGGTCAGAAATAACAGTACAACTGACGTCTAGAAGAAACTTACACGTCGGTCTTTACAGTGTGACTTACCTAGAGCCTTGGTTCTCAAACTTTTTGAAGTCGGGGAACACTAAACTCTGATATTTTTTTAGGCGGCACATATATACAATGCAGCATAAACTTTAAAACAGGGGGCACGGGTTGCTAACCTCTTTGAAACCAAAGGAGCAATAAAAACAAAATAATGTTTGCAAAAACAATCCATTATTATAGAGCAAAAAGGAAACGGAATCGTGTCGCAGTGTGTTATTGGCAACCCTCTGCTTCCAAGGGCTAATTTTAGAAAATAATATGTGGGTAGTTTTACAAACATGGGAATTTTGGATGGCTCGGCTTATTTCGTATATTAATATAAAAAAAAATGTTTTTTCAAATGAAATTTGTAAACCTTAACTATGTCTAGTAAGTCACCCAAAATAAACCCGTTTCGAAATATATTTCTTACAAAAAATATGATGCAAAACGTAAAACTATCAGTCCCCTGGCGTGTCCATTTTTGAGAGTCAAAGCTGGTAAACTAAATAATCAATGATTCTAAGTGTGTAGAGACAAATTTACACTGCAGTTATAATTTTGAATAATAATGCGTTAGCAATGTGTAAATAATCATAAAATTACTCCATATTTCATATAAGATATATCCTATTAAAGTTTGTCCCCCGAATTTTTATCATTCTCCAGCCCAATCAAAACACATTGAAAATAAAGGAAATTCATATTTCTATCAAGTTATCGCTCAACACAGGAGTTAATTAAAGTTCAATAAATATAATGTTGCAAGTGTTTTTCTTAGCCCGAGGTTTTATCAATCAAAACAGTCATTATTGGTAGCAAGATCGTGTTTTGTTCAGTCAAATTATCAGTCCCCTGGCAACTTTTTCGTAAAAAGTATTTTAATTACAGGTAATTTTACAGTCATATACGTCGTGTCATATATGTAGTCCCTTGGTATAGAATTCGTTTATTTTTTTTATAATACGTAATTTTGTCATTTTTAAGAGAAATACTGATAAGTTATCAGTCTCCTGGAAGTTTTAAAAGCGAAATTTGACTTAGATAAATATTTATTTCGTATATTGAGATAATATTGACATAATTTTGAGTTCATTTAGGAGTAAGAAGAATATTTTTTTAATTTTGACTCATGTATTTTTTTTTTACTGGCCACATTCAGAAAAAATGAAAGAACGTCATCAACTTTAACTAAACTACTTATACTAAAACCACTTATACAGAACTTATACGCAAAAAACATGTCGTGCCGTAATTAGCCCCATTTTCTTCCTTTGTGTGTAGAACTACCCACGTATATAAATAAAATATGCACCGATATTGATTGATGCAAATATATTTATTGAAAGCACAATTAAAATTACAATACTTTTAAAAAAATCTCAAACTTAATGCGATCCATGAGCTTGAAGATCTTTACAGATCTCAGCGATATTAGGACGAAAAAATGATAACGCCACACGCGCTTTGTCTTCTAAACTCCATAGTCTCTCGCGTTTGCTTGTCTTTATATTGACCATAGTTGAAAATCCTGCTTCGCAAAGTTATGACGTGGAAAATAACAATAATATGTGCAGGGATTTTTTGCTTATACTCGGGTATTCATCTTTAACTGAGATCCAAAAATTTTCAGGAGTGTTTTCATGGAACAGTAATTTTAATCCACGATCTGAAGAAGGCGTCAATTCTTCTTCTTTATTTAAAGTAAAACTAGAAAATTCGGAAGACATAAACGGCTTTCTTATTCAATCATATTGTTCATATTGTGTGAAACAAAAACTTCATCCATTTTTTATTTATTTATGTGTAAAAGGAGAATTTTAATAACTGCAATAATATTTTATGTTTCCAATCCAAGACGTAATTTTAACCCGAAAGATATTTTTATTCCTACAAAGCCGAGAAACGTGTAAATTTTACGTACGTGTATATTTTACATTGAATTATAAAATAGTGAAATTGGCGCCCAAGGTGAGGCTTTAGTACGGCATTTTGAGATTTTTCACAATTTTTGAGTAGGGTAAGTTAGTTTATGCCTAATGACGGAATATTATTGTTCTGCATATCCCAACATAAAAACTTCTAGTCGGAAAGTCTTTTCTACCAATGTTTTACTTTACCACAATTTTACATTCTGTGAAGTAATGCAATCTATCGAGAAAAAAAACGTACATACCCTAAATTTTGTTTTTCCTTTTTTTTTAACCATTCTTTATCTAAATAGCCAATAAAAAAAGGCGCATGTCCGTGGGTGGGTTCGTGACATTCCTGCATAGAATCTTGATAAAACTTTGGCAAATGATCCAGGTTCACTTGAAAATAGAAGATCTGAATTCATTTCAAAATTGGACAAAATGGCGGGGTCTTCGTAACACCTTTAAGTTTAAATATTCAGTAACTTCTAATTCCAGCTTATGATCTTATGGAAACTTGGTATATATGGTTTTAGTTTAGTACTATTTCCAATATTTCTGCATACCAACTTCCGGTTTGTCACTACCGGTTAAAAAGTTGTTATCTCTACTGTAGCCTAAAATTACAGATAGATTTCCATGAAACGTTGGTAAAAACTTTCAAGCAACATGAGAAGGATTTTATCTGCTGTTGGAGTACATTGGATAAGGGGTTTGGGGTACACCAATTTGTGGAGGCAACTCTGCTCCCTCCCCCAACAGTATCTCTTCCTCGCTCCTAGTAGCGCAGTTTGCCACACAATGTCGTGATTGGAAGTGTGGATCATCTTTTCACAACCTTTCGACATTAGGTTCACTAGAATTTAGGTCTGACTTATCAAGGTCCTGATGTAGTCTTGGGACAAGTGATTGTCTCTAGAGGCTCATTCTTCGATTCTGCCGGTGTGAACGCCTCATCAAAGACTCTCAGATACCATTTGGTATCCGCTCCACTGAGTACACGTCTCAGTAGATAGATCCAGCCCTCCTTGCTGACTTTTAGTTGGAACAGGTAGAGCCCTATGGATTACATTAGCTAGTGTTTGTGTACTTGGGTCTTGAATTTGTTTACAATCGTTTATAACTCCAACATATTCTGTGAAAGAATTTTATTATATACAAAATAAGACACAAAAGCACTAAAACGTGAAAATAATATTGGGTTTTTCTAACTAATCATAAAAAATATGCTATCACTGATGACCGATTTTGAGTAATTTTGTAACAAATGTTCATGAAAAAGTATTAAAATAATTCTTTTGACATTTTTGTCAGAAACATTTGACATACAATAGTAATTATTTGGATGACATGTTCTCTCTATTCTTTTTATTCAAGTTGTATGATATCGATTATTTAAAATAAAACCTCTATTTATTTTCTGAGTTACTCATTATTGTTATTAATAATTCAAGTTCTAAAAAAATCGATAAAAACGTTGTGCTTTTAAAAAATAAACAAAAACAAATCAGATATGTACATTTATTATTTGTACCTGTGTATCGACTGTATATAAAAAATCAAATCGATTAAATTCCATTGCATTTCATCAACGTATTTAAATAGATTAGATAAGAAACGACAAATTTAATATCAAATAAATTTTTGTTGTAAAATTTCTTCAGATTTTTATTACATATAATCAAAAAATGAATATACAGCTGGAAGCAATAAACAAAATATGTATGTATATTATGAAGTTTGTTCACATTTGATTGATGTTTCTGAAATTACTAATAAAAGAATAGTGAGGCTGGATTTAGACATGCAAATTGTGGGCTGTGAAGTGAAGGAAATCAATGAAGAATTCACAGATCACAGTTCATATGTTTAAATTCACCTAGATCCATTCTTATAACATAACAGACTCTTCATAACCTGTAAATTATTTTTAACAATATATTGTTATTACCATCATCATCCATTATCATATATGTATTTTAATCTTTTTTATTCAACATTGAATATAAGAACCAAAATATTAAATTTTTATTGATCTTGAAATTACAATTTTTTATAATAAAGAAAACAACAATTTTTAAGGTTGAAATTTTAATTTAAATTATCCATCACCGGTTTGCAGCATATCATAAATTTTAAGTTATGCAAAATTCTTTGAATTTGGCAAATTAATTTCATGTTAAATTATTTTACAAGGAAATTAAAACGTATCATTTTTTGGATAATAATTTCATGAAAATGTATGCAAAAACCTCATTAGAAATTTCAATAAAATAAAGTTACTATAGGTAGGTATCAATGGTAAGTTTATTGAAATTAATTTATCCGATAAGCGTCAAAAATAAAATAAACTTTATTGATTCGAACTACCTACAGAAAACATAATATATTATATATAAGAATCAAACTACCGCTACTCACATTAATAGAAACATTACGAGTAAAATTAACGTAATATTTTTTCTTTCTATTATTTTCATCATCAAAATCATAAAAATAAAAAGGTAAAAGAACTTATTAAAAATTGTTCATATTATTAAAATAATTAAATATGTTAGCAAACCATATAAAAAGCAACAAGAACTTAGTTTAAACAATAAAACCATTTTTAATCATAATCAGAAAAGTGGAACTTAACAGTTACAATATTGAATTGAATTGAATCAAAATCTATAGGTTCAAGGATATGCTAAATGTGAAGGGTTTAGGATAAATGTATTGTCGGAAAAAAGGTAGTAACATATTACATAAAATAATAACATAACATAACATAACATAACATAACATAACATAACATAACATAACATAACATAACATAACATAACATAACATAACATAACATAACATAACATAACATAACATAACATAACATAACATAACATAACATAACATAACATAACATAACATAACATAACATATAACATAACATATAACATAACATAACGTAACATAACATAACAACATAACATAATGAAGTAAATGCCATCCGGCATCCCAATAGCCTATCCCATATGTTATTATCAATTAAATTAATGCGTGATACGTTTTCCTTTCCTTCCTTTCCCATACACGATCAATCATGAATGTCAATCTTGACTGATGATAAAAATTCAAACATGTTTAAAATTTCATCAGTCATAAAATTTGAATATAACTCATTATCAGTCATACACATACACATTACACAGTCAGTCATGAATGTCAATCAAGTTGGCTAAAAACCATTAAATCCAAATATTTAATTTCGTTAACGACCTTAAGCGCAAAATACTAAGAGCAAACAAGGGTTTCTGTTGTAGAAACACTTCAGTTTAGGGATCGAGCCCAAAAGCTTTCCGAATTGCCGAATTCGGCCAACAAATTAAAAAAAATTGAAGCCACTATTTGTTTTCATCGCACATACCGGCTGATCGGCAGATTTTCTTATTAACACTCCATACGATATGACCCAAAACGATAAGAAATACGTAAAAAGTGTGGGTACAGAGTAAGAGTATGAAAATGTTCTCATTCATCTAGTACTTAGGAATTTTCAGTCTGCAGCAATTGTTTAATTCTTTATTAAATTAGTCACAGTAAGTTGTAAACCGTCCGTTACATACATACATATAAATATTTCCGTTTATTAAATATTAAAAAAAATAAACAGGGCACTTAACACAAACAATTATCAACAGATGAAACTAAAACATAATAAACAATAATTACTTGATCGAATCCAAAGGTAACACTTTAATTAATTATTGTTGAATTACCATTTTCAACAGAATAGTTGGAATCTTACATTGTTAGTAACTTCAAAACGAAGCAATGTTTTGTTTTGATTTTTTATATTTTTTAACGGATATCATATGAGTTACACTTGAATGATTTGTTTGTCTGCAATAGATAGATAATAATTGTATACTTGAACCGTGTTTGTATAATTTTGAACTAAATACATGTGGATGTCGGTTTGTTAAATATCTTTTTAATTGCGAAATGTAATGACAATCGATTTTTAGTAAGAGGGAAGGAAAACAAAAACCCAGTTAGATGAAACATTGAATTACCTTGTAACAACAATAAATAAAAAATGTTGATTCAAAGAGCTTCTACAGGAGGTTCACACAATAAATAATAACGAATAAGTGGTTTATTATAAATAAACAATCGGACAAGTTTTCAATTTAAGTTTTCATTATGAAATTGTTTGTATTGTTATAGGCAACAAACCATTTAAGTTTCGAAAGTAAAATTGTTTATTTTAAGTTTAAAATTTTTTGGAAATTGGAAAGAAAACTCAATTAAAAATAATTCGTTTATTTAGATAATAAAAGGTTTGTTTCAACCAAAAATTTCAATTTAAGTTGATTTCTATTGATTTGAAGCTGAACTTTAAAAACTCAGTCGGTGTTACATTCCGGTAAATATGATGAACTAGGTTAGTGGAGGACTGGAAATAATAATATTAAAACCAATGTCAATTGAAAATTCGACCAGTTTATATAAATGGTTTTTTTTAATAAAAAGTGTTGTGTAATAGGGATTACAATATGTGTCACAACACATAGATTCCTTTTAAGGTCCTACAAAAACATGCGTTCTCAGGTGTTGGCGGAAGTTTTTTAAATCTTCGTGGATTGAAGGCACTCGAGACTATTGATTTGGGCAAAGGGTTCCATTTGTACGATGTATGGACAAAAATGCCTTTTGCATTTTGTCACTATGATAGTGAGTGATCTCAACTTTTTTACTGTTTGCTCAAACCGATTGAGGAGTAAAACGGGGAAAAGAATGTGTTTGAGAGCATAATGGATCTGATTTCGTCAAGGCAGTGCTCTTGACAATATTTACAAAATCAGCAACAGAGTGATGATGTTGTTAGGAATCAAGATTTGATGTTAAATTTCGATCACCAACAATTCGTATAGCAAGTTTTTGAACAGAGTCCAAAAGAGTCAGGTTGGGAATAGATGCAGCGCCCCAAACTTCACACAAATACTACATACAAGCACGAATATAGGACTTATAAATGTGGAGTAATTGATAGAGAATAAAACGTTTTTTACATCTATTGTGGCTAAGTTTTCTTGACGCGCTCTTTGCCATCACCATTATATGATCGTTCCAGAGTAAGTCATTGGATATTGTGACGCTGAAGGAACTCGGTCTTTGATCAGGAAAATAATTAATAGCTGTGTTTTGGTGGAATTAAAATTAACCAAATTTTTGTCACTCCCATTAGCGAATTTATCTAGGTCTTCGTTTACACTTATCGCAGCATCTCTACGGGCGGGCTTTATTTGTTCATCCATTTTACCATTTGAATTTGATGTTAGGGGGACGAATTATTTGTGCAGTGTACTGTCGTTTGCAAAACTATTTATTGGACCTTTATTAAGTTTGCTATTCCACAGATGTGCAATTTAATTCAATAGATCAGTTGTTGATCTTTTGTTTCTAAAATCGAACCGTATTGTCTGTCAGATATTAAAAGGTTGTCTTCCAAAAATTTAGATATATGTGAATTAATATAGTGCTCGTATATTTTACAAAGGACTGGGAGTAAGACTATTGGTCTACAATTGGAGATATCACATTTTATTCCTTTTTTGGGACAGACTGGACATTGGCCAACTTCTAGCACAAAGGAAAAATACCAGATTTATAATATTTTAGAATAACAGGAGGAATGTTGTCCAGAGCAGAGGCTTTGTTGTTGTTGATCCACCTTAAAAAATTTTCGACGTTTTTGGGTTTGAGATGTATCAACTTCTGAAGACTGGATTTAGGGGATTTCCAAAACTGTCGAATTTGAGGCAAAGCATTCTTCGAACAATGTAGTTTTACTTGCAGGGTCAATAACGATTAAGTCACCATCAATGATAGGGGGATAGAAGATTTAGACCAGAATTTAAAGAATTAATGGCACTGTAAAAACTTTTGTCAGAAATTGACATAGTCGAAAGTTTTGCCGCGTTCGTCAGCCTTTGAAAACAAATATTTTTGTTTGGGTATTCATTATTGAAAAGAAAACGAATTTTGTTAAGACAGAATTGAATGGTTTCAGTAAAGTTTT
Organism: Diogma glabrata; assembly: GCA_963693315.1. Taxonomy (NCBI): domain Eukaryota; kingdom Metazoa; phylum Arthropoda; class Insecta; order Diptera; family Cylindrotomidae; genus Diogma; species Diogma glabrata. The sequence goes on along the minus strand of OY856186.1, from coordinate 77,119,064 downwards.
GAGCAGAAACATTTACATCGTCAGTATAAAAACAATGACAATCAAAAGGGAAATATTGAAAAAAAACTTCAGAGACCATTGGTGTAGATTTTTGAGAAGTGAAACATTTTACGGGGTTTAGGAACTCTAGGTTTTAGTAAATCAGTTTTGATAACTGATTATATGATGGTGAGAATCATCAATACTACTCTTATTGACATCGCAAATCGTAATATCGGGCATATATGTGAGATAAAGATCTAGAAGAAAACTGTTATCACCGCCATTACGAGAAGTGAATGTAGGGCTTTTTACAATTAGGGTCAGGTCGTACGATGTAACAAATATTTCTGCCTGCCTTCTATTGTTACTTTCGTCGGTCGTTTTGGAAAATTCTAGCCATGATTTGTTGTTTTGGCCACGTTTTGGAAAATTCTAGCCACAATTAGGAGATTTTGCTCTAATTTCATCCACAACATTAGTCAACAGATTAAACAAATTAGGATTAAGTTTGTTTGTTTGGGGATCGGTATAAAGCTATTTTTAGCTAAGCTAAAAATGAAATTTCAAGTAGACAAACCTTTAATACTATTGTGTGTTGCCATCGCCATGCAGTTCAAAATTCGGAAAACTAAACAATAAATCATATCATATAATAAAATACGACATAGGCGAATATTTTATAATAGGTCACCAACAGGTCTTGCGTCTATACTTGTTAGAAAACTATAAACAACTGGGGGCGACAGGTGCCCAGAGGTTTGCTACTTACAAGGTTTGCTACTTACAAGGTTTGACCCTACCTGACTCATCCCTAGTGTGTACCCACCGAGATTTGGGGTGCTAATAAGAGAACACCTTCCCACGACCCAGGTAGTTAAGCCAAGGTTCCCGTTCCCGCTAGCAATGCGAACAGGTTTACGGTTTGCAATAGCAGGTCGGAGCCCACGAAAAGTCAGTTACCTCGGGGACGCCATGCTTCGTATCATGGTCTAATCAGACCAGTGATCCCTGAGGTTTGAATTGGAAAATACATAATCAATTCAAATAATAATTCAATAATAATTGATAATAATAACAACCCCCCGTACTCCAATTGACAAATGAGATAACATGAGATATCACATACCACTTGCAATAACAGTGAGAAATAACTAACCAATGTGATATCTAAGCGGTGCATGCGGATAAACTCTATTTAGTCAACGGTAGCACCCGCAATCTTAGCTATGGAATATTCTTTGGTGATAGCACGTTATTGCTTACTCGAAGAAACGCGATTTCACATAACTCTATGTGTCCGACTCTATAGGTCCGATATTATCAACAACATATACCACAAGCTAGATTACTGGCATGGCAACTCCATTTTAGTTTTGTTTCTGCAAATTTTTAAAACAAATTTGCTTTTTACCTCTTATTTTACTTGTTATTTTTCTCTGCCATTCAAAAACGCCTAAAAGTCTTAGAGTATATATATAAATATAAAGAAAACGTAACTACAAAAATGTATGAAGAGAGACAAACGAAATCGTGATAGCCTCTGTCAAATTCAATTTCTCTTTACTCCATTTTGATTTAATTTTCAATGTTTATATTTCCTACCACAAACTTTTTTTATTAAATTATAAATAAAATTGGAGAAATTGTACTATAAAACTCTGATTTTGAAATTTGATCAAATCTATCTTTGTTTTTGCATATCGTTAAAGTTTAGACCTTTAAGAATATGTTTTCGAAAGTATTTTCAAAATTAGAATTTTTTTTTCTGAGTAACATCGGCTTTTGTGACGCGGCAATTAAATCGGTTGGGCGATTTCTTTTAACAATTAAAATGATATCTCAAGTTTTACTCGAACAATTCACTTGAAATTTGGTGGAAATCCGCTTGTATATTCCGTTATATTTGGTCTTTGGATTTTACAAACGCTTTTATTATTTTTTTTTTAACTTCAGAAAGAGATCAAAAACAGAGGTAAAAAACAAAATTTTTTCTTAAATCGTCGCCAGTTTGTGAATTTTTTTTTCTAAGGGCCGAACCATAGCGACGCGACATCTTTTCTAATGAAGAATTTTAAAAAAAAAAATTGTTTCAGAAAACTACAAGGGCTGAAAGCACGAAGCCGGACGCATCTTTTTTACAGCCCACTTCACCAGCCTATAACTTTACGAATTTTTGATTATTTTTTTTATATTCTTTAACTGTCAATAAACATTCTGTAAAAAAAAATGTCTACTAAAAATTTTTTTCTATTTTTTCTATCTCACTCTAAAAAATGCCTAAAATTGAGGTCTATTGACGAGAATGTCTCCTTAAAACCATTCTAAATTTAAAATCTCAAAAAATATTAAATGTTTTCTTCATAGATGTGCTAATTTTAATAAAATGAATAACAATAATTACGATTTTTTTTCTTTTTTCACAACCGCTGGTAGGGAGAAACTATTACTTTTTTTGTGGTAGGAATTTTTTTCGTGAATAGATTTAAAAAAAAACTCCCAAAAATAGTACAATTTTGAAACAAATGAAAAAATTACGTACGTAACTATACTATGGGCAGAAATTTCGGTTTCTCATAAAGTAAAACAAAAGAAACGATTTGACAGATGTGCATTCACACTAAAAATTGGTTATGGTGAGCGGTTACTAAGAGTGTAAGCACTGGACAGGACAACCTTGGCTTTTAAACAAGGTTGGCAAATATCATGATATTTATATAAATATCAAAATATCCGATATATATCAGATATATATCCGATATATATCAAGTTCTGATATTTATTTTTGAATAAGTTGGTTATCTTAAATATTATACAATATATGGCCCTTTCCACACTTGTATGCAGTGCAACGCATCACGCCCTCGTTTCTTACCTATTTGCCTATAAATTAAATTCAAAATGGCAACTCTAATTTAATGTATAGGCAATCAAGCGTATTTCTTTATTTCTTCGATTGCACAATTCCAAATTACGAATACCCTTGCTCGCTTTGTCTTATTTATTTAGCTAAGTTGCTTCATCAATACCCATACAAAGTCGTACAACTGGTCCAGTAACAGTTCATTACTGGGGCCCAGTAATGCAGCAATGGCCGAGTACATAACTGGACCATAAACGTAATGTTACTGGATGATAACTTCAAATAATAAATGACTGCCATTCAAGGGCCAGAGAATAAAGCCAGCAATGGTCCATGCAAGGTTATACAACTGGTCCAGTAATGGTCAATTACTTGGGACGAGTAATTCAACAATGGCCGGGTACTGGCAACCATCACCCATAGAGTCGCATGGAGGGATCAATTTTTTATATTGTAAATTTTTTTATTTTTGATCTACGGGTGTGACAACTCCGTTGACTCCAGTCCCTGCTATTGACATACGAGCTAACGTGAAATATCACACACCACTGACAAAAGTAGTGAGATATCACTAACTAGCCAAGGTGATATCTTAGGGGTGCTGGTGGATGAACCCTATTCGGTCAACGGTAGCACCCTCAATCATAGTTATTGAGCATTACCTGTTGATGCCACGCATTACCTGATGATGATTGCTTACTCAATGAATCGAGCCTTCATATAACTCTTTGTATGGGCTTTAATCATTGAGGAAGGAAGTGCGTCGCATGAATATGCCACTAGCTGGATTATTGGCAACCACATTTTAGTTTTGTTCCTGCAAATTGTTAAAACAAATTCGCTGTTTACCTTTTAATTTATTTTATTTTTTCTAGAATAGAATCATGAACCATTGGCCTATGTCATATTTTATATGTGATAGGATTTATTGTTTAGTTATTCCATCTATAAAAAAAATATAAAAAAATACAAAAAAAAAACAAAGTTGCTTCCATCAACACCTTAGAACGCATGTTGTTGTGGGTTGGTCTTAAAAGGTTTTGATGTGTTGTAGTGACACATATTGTAATGTCTACTACACAACACATTTTATAAAAAAAAAATAGTACTGGCAACTATTACTCGGCCATTAACATAATTTTACTTGTTAAAAACTTCGGACAATATATGGCTGCCATTCATTTGCCAGAGAAAAAAACAGCAATGATACAAGGTTGTACAGCTGACCCAGTAACAGACCAATAATGATGACCAGTATTGCAGCAATGGCCGAGTACTAGCAACCATGACAGGGCCAATAAAATATAAAATATCATACGTAAATAAAGTAAATACAAAAAAGTTAAAATAAAGTAAAATTGTCTAAAGAAAAAAAAGTCATCCAAGTAGTCATTCCATTCCACCACACCATTGGTGGTGTATTTATAAACTGAGATTGAAATACAAATTTTGGAAATGTTGTAGATTCAGTTGAAAGCGCCATTACAAATGGAATGAAGTCTGAAATAATTATATTTAAATAAGAGTAGATGTTTCTTCTCTTTGGTGGATGTTCAAACGTTTACCTAAAAATCGATGGTCAAGCGTAAATTGGCTAGGTAATGAGGTGTATTTAAAGCCATGTCACTCCGATAAAAAAATTTCTTAACTTCTAAAGGTTGCTCTAGTTTAAGATGGCATCGATAGTTTAAGACTTCTAGTTTATGCCAAATTTCAACTACAACGGCAATAGATGTTTTATCTCTTTGAGGTCTGTCTAAAGCGACTGCTATTGTCTTTAGATAACAAAGCATATGTTTAGAATTTATTACAATACTTATGTCATAAGTTTAGTTATGTTAGGATCTATGCCAGCTTTATGGTCTTGGCATAGCTTAACCAGGTTACTTCGATTTGGCATGCGTTTTGCGGGCAGTGCTGCGACTGTTAACAGATTTTCTAACTTTAAGAAAAAAAATATTAATTATTTCTTTTTATAAATATCATGATATATATCAGGGCATAAATATCGTGATATATATCAATGATATATATCCGATATATATCATTGATATATATCATGCCAACCTTGCTTTTAAATAAGTGATATGACCTCAATAACAAACATTAGGATTTTAACGCCACTAAAATTAATAGATATGCATGTTATAACCATCCAATTAAAAACAAGGACACAAACAAAACATACCTAGATATAGATTACATTAGATTAGAAACGGTTGGCGGCACGAGGCAGAACATGTCTTGGCACGCAGACTCTACGGTCCATAATGTCGTCTCTGAGTTTGGTCTCATACAACTATTCCACAAAGCTTACTGTCAGTTTAATGAAATCTAAAACCAACAGTATTGGCGACAGTTTGATTGTGCCAGCCACTACAGTTTTAAAGCCAAAAATTGTAGCTCTGACACTAGAAAAGGCATACACACAAAAAGTGCTCCAAGTCCTCCTTCTCTTCAAGATAACACCCACACACAGGACTTTCACTAAGTCCCATGGTAAAAAGGTGTAAGATATAACCTAGACCTAGATATAAAAAAATTGTTAGAATTTTTATCAAATATCCTCAAAATTTATAAAACTTATTTCTTTCATTTGCTCGATGCCTCATTTTAACGTGTTTGAAGTAAGAATGTTAATATTTAATTAATTTCAATGACCGAAAACGACCTGAAAATTTTCGGTTACAACAACCTCTTCTGTGCCAACCGGATAGTTCCTGTCAAAATAACCTACATTCGGTTGTCTTATCTTATTTTGAAATTACTGTGCCTACCGAAATATCGATTTTTTTCTTTCAGTGCAAAAAATGGCGAAAATCGAACTTCTGCTAGAAAATATAGAAAACCTTGGCTCCGGTGAAATGCACTGGAAGAAAAAGAATTCGAATTGTCTTTAAATAGTTTTTTGTCTTAACTTTTCCATTTCAAAATCTGGCAACTCGGCTCTGAACTATTGTCAAATTTTGAAAATAACTCAGATCATATGCAAAAGTAAACCCGAATGCGTATGAAGCTCATTTTCATACCAAAGTATCATTAAGGCTAATGCGTTTGCGTTACGAAAATAATAAATATTTTATTAAATAAATAAATAAAATAATTTTATTAAAAAAACTAAAAAAATAAGATACCAAATAAGTACATATAAATTTCATTATAAATGACTGACATTATGATTTATGACAAACAAAATTGTCGGTCAATGACCTCGAAAGCATTTTTATTCTCATGATATTTGCAAGAAACAATTTTCAGTTTTTTGGTAACCACTAAAAACAATTGAGCCGGTTTCGGTAGAAAAGGACAGCGTTTTAAGTTACGCCAAGATAAGACATATCGATTGTGCATATTTCCGTTGAAATCGGGACATATTTTGTTGAAAGAGCGTTAAACAAATCTTTGTACATTTATACGCCAATTTCAGAAAAATTGCAAGGAAGAGGTCGACTGTGTAACTACTAACTGTTTTGGAAAAAGTCATATCTCCAAAATATGTGAAGAACCATCAAAGTGTGTAATATTCAAAGGCAGCTTCACAGCAGAAAACAGGCATCCCATAGGTAACGTTAAGATTCCAGTGTATAAAAAAAACGGTAGAGGTCATTTCTACACACAAATGATTGAAGCAGCTCAAGATCTTCTAAGGAACACAGTGAGAGTGAACAGTACAAGGCTCCAGCTGGTATTGGAAATCTGGTGGAAGATTGGAGTACCAAAGCAGTCATTTTAACCTGTAGCGGTCCGCGATCTCTCGTTTGAACACAGATCGAACAGACTGTATGAGTGGTTTGTTCATTGGCAAATTGTTTTAATTCACTTGTACAGTTGCTACATCCCACCAAATGCTCTACTGGACGAATTTGAAGAGGTTCTCAGCTGCCTAACGAGAGATGCAACCGAAAAGAGACCTAATATCGGCGGTGATTTCAACTCATGAGCTGTGGAATGAAGCTGTGAAAAAAAACTCCGAAATGAGGGGCACTACTGGAACTTGGAAGACTTTGTTAGACTTCATTTTGTGTTCCTTAGCTGTGAAAATGCAGACGTTTTCTAAAGCAGGACGCAGTTCAATTGAAGATTGCGAGTAGGATTCTTTTAAGTGGGATGGGTAGGAAAAATTCGGAGTTGAACATTCACAGTAATATCTGAGCTCTCTTTTACGATGTCGTATCGATTCCAACTTGGCCAAGCCACTCGAAAAACCGAAGAAAGAGAATAGGTGGTGCAAGAGCTGAGCAGGAAGACGATGCACTATATAATAAAAAGCAGCCAAAAAACAATCCGCGATGCATTAATGCCCTGCAAAGGAAAAGCTAATGAACGATCTTCGATATTTTTGTGGGACAAAACTGTTGCTAGTCTACGAACAGATTGTTTTAAACTACGTCGAAAATGTACTCGTTAAAGAACTGACGCTTATTTCGAACAGTTGCTTTTCAAGTCTAATCAGGAGTATCTGGAAATCATAACTATGGACAGTGCCCGATCTCCTTCCCCAACATCAAGACTTTTCGTTACCTCGTTACCTAGTAGATGATAGAAATATTTTTACAGTCACCTCTGACAAGGTTCTCCAAGCGGCACCAAAAATAACTACAAGTAGCTCACCTGGACTGGATGGTGTCCCTAACATCGTCATAAAGACGACAATACGTAAAAAGTCCGAAATTTTCGACAACATTTACACCGCATGTCTAAGACAAGGAATATTCCCGAGCAATGGAAACGTCAACGACTAAAACTGATAAGCCACCAGAGGAGTCGTCGTCAAATCGACCACTGTGCATGCTTGACACAGCTGGTGAAGTGCTGGAACGAATAAATTGTAATCGGCTTGAGCTGTTTTCGTAAACCGAAGATGGCCTCTCTAAACGGGTAAAAGGTATCTAGAGAGAGGGTAAGAAACAGCACTGTGCTGTCATCACTCTCGATGTCAACTCTTTAACTCTGCCAACTGGAAGAGAATTATGAACACCTTGAACAATAAACATGTACCTGACTATTTGATATAAAAGTCAGCCACTTCACGAAAAAGACCATGACGGTATCCTCAGTGTTTAAACCCCAGAAGATACTACTATAGTTGGCTATTATGCTGATGATATCTCCATAGTTGTTGTGGCTAAAAATAGGCAAGATGTTGTCTATAATTGCAATCAGGTTAGGTTATGACTCAACAACGCCGGCCTGCAGCTAGTTGAACAAAAAAACGGCGATTGTGCTGATGAGTTGTCATAAAATGGTAGAAACTGTGAAAATCCAAGTAGGAAATTAATAATTTCGATCGAAAGGTCACCTGAAATACCTTAGAGTCATCATAGACCACAGGCTAAATTTTAGGGAACGCTTAACGTGCAACAGCGATAAGGCCGAACGAATAGGACCAACTCTTGCAAGAAACTACTGATAAGGCATCTAATGGCCTGTGTTGGCACTTTCATTCTGATGTAGGCAGCGATGATCGGGGCAACAGCAACCAGAACGCTCTCTTACGTTAGAGGTATTAAATCAGCTTTCAGACTGACATCACTACGCTACGAATATGTTCTGCATTTCGTACGGTTTCTGATGAAGTTGTATGTGTAATATCGAGCTGAATGCCAATCGATATAGCGACAATGGAAGTTTTTTAACTCCGAGCGAACAGACTTGGATAAAATTTGACCACACGACAGGACATCAACCTCCAGTATTATAGAGGATGGGAAAAATGGGTGGATTCCACAAAAGGACGATGAACTTTTGCGATTGTCTCAAATATCTTGGCCTGGACGACAAGAAAGGAACTAGATGTGAATCATCACCTCACTCAACTCACTCAGTTCACCATGCACGAGAACCAATAACACCGAATGGAATCGTGCAATATATACTTCGCTCCTAAGATAACTGGGATAGTGCAAGAGCGATCATTGGCACTGTAATGCAGAAGGTCAGACAATACGTATGACGAGCAGCTTTGTCTGGGAGGATGTGATACCAACAAAAACTGAATGTGACTTACGTGACTTATTAAAAGATAAAAAATAATTAAAAATAAAGAATGAGTTAGTTACTCCAGCCTGCCCTGACGAGGAATGTCTTCATTGGTGGTAAAAGACAGAACAAGACAGTGTAAAGGGAGATAATTTTTATCCGTAAGAATCTGACACAAATAGAGAATGTGGGTTTTCTTTAGTCTATGAACATTTCCATCTTCCTACGTAAAACAAAATAAACATACATACATTAACACACATACACAGCCTATGACACTAGGCTAAGTTGATCAATAAAAACTTATCAAAATCCTGTCTCTGAAATGTTTCAAATTTTTCTCATAATCAAGATCGGTTCGGAACCTATAAAAGGAGATATCCTTAGAAAACAAACAAAAATAATTTTATCTTGTATCCCACATATCCAACTTTATCGTCATCTTATGTGAACAGGTAAGTTAGAAACGCATTGCAAAATTTAGGTCCCTAGGGTTTATAATTTACGAGATATGTTTTCGGTATAACGGGAAAACACGTTTTACTATTACCAAGTGTTCTTATTAAAAACCGGAAACATATAAAAAAAAATCTGAGCGTTCTGCACCTATTTTCTCCGTTATTTTGAACCGTTCCAAATGATTATTTTGAATAGTGGAGAATCGAGGGAGAACAATATTGAAGAGCAATACAAAAGACACAAATCTGCCTGCCCAAAACTATTAACAAATGCTAACCACTCAAGTTATTCAACCAACAGAAATCCTCATTTAATTTTTTATAGCACTTAAAGTCTGAGCCTAATTCAATTATATGTAAATTTCATATCCATAATATTAAATTAAATCCTCATTTTTTCAGCAAAAAAAATTTCCCATCTTTTTTTTATTATTGATTAAATCCTAATCAAAAATAAGAATTTCTTTGCCAAGAAAAAATTATATAAATATTTATTTTCTTTCTACCAATAGCAAAAAAAACTTAATGAAAATAAAAATAATAAAAAAGCCATCTAAAAAATATAACAGCGAAACCCCATAAAAAAATAGAGAGACAATCTCCATAACGGACTTAATAGAAAAGCTCTATATAATAACGGATTATTTTTTTTTATTGTTATTCGAGTAACTAGATAATTAAAATAAGATAATATAAAAATAGAACAAAAATCAATTTCATAGATTTAATTATTATTATATGTTATAGATTTTTTATTATTTATTATAAAAACAAGTAAACATAAGCTACTCACCACAGCCATTGCTCATTGAGTTTTATCCGTTTTTTTCTTCACCAAATTATTATTTTTTAACAAATTTATATATTTTATTTTTTGTTTTTCACTTAACTCTTATTCTTTTCAATTAAATCAATAAACTTCCACAAATCTGAAATAATTTTGATTATAAATCAATTAAATTTTTATTGCACCAACTTGCTTTTTTTTCAGAAAACTGCACTTGAAACAGTTATCAACGCACGTTAAATCACGAACAACTCACATCCTAAACTAAAAACGTAAAAATTTCAAGTGAAGTGATACAAAACAAAATAATGAAGATTTTCTTTAGGGTGGAGAAATGAAAAACGCATATGATTTATAACGAAAGATGACGAAAGAGAAAATAGTGATAGATAAAATGTTTGTATTTGAAAAATGGCCCTAAACCAATGAAGATGAAGAGTTGTGACGTGATGTGGTGAATATAAATTATTGTATGGGAGATAAGGTAAGATAAAGGTAAACTAATATAATACTAAAAATTTAGGCCAGATGCATCATGCATGAGGGTTTTTTTTATTTGTATTTTTTCAAAGTTTGATTTACGAGTGTTACAACAGCGTACTCCAGTCCGTCCTATTCACATATGTGATATGAGTAAGGTGATCAGATTTAAACATAAAGGTAAAGCGGGACACCATAGAGTTTTTTCTTTAAACTTCAAATCGTTGTATTGCTGTATGGATTGCTGCATGGAATCTGTCAAATGATAATTAGAAATCAGTAATTATGTATTAAAGTTTACTGCCAAAATAATAATAATGCAAATATAGTAAAAAACAACTTAAAGACAACGCAAAACAGTCTTGATTTGCAAGAAATAACAATTTTTTAAAGTTTTCGAAATCCAAATCAGCTGATCACAAATGTCAAGTTTTTTTCGGGAAAAAGGTCTATTGACTTTGGTGAAGAATGCTTCTTAATTAAAAATTAAGTCTATATGGAGCAACAAAAATTATGCAAAGTAGATGAAATATTGTGTTCGACCCCGATGGACGACTAACAAAGTGGATTTTTGAACCGGAGGATTCTTCATCGACAGCATTCACGGAATATAAGAGCCACTTTACTATCGAGTGAAGTACTGAATGATTCACTTACGGTGCTATTACACACAAATTAAATTCAGCTCCCATAATCAATTTTGCAGTTACCATAATCTGAAAAGTTGATGAAAAATATTTTGTATGAGAAAAAGAGGGATAGCATGCGCGAGATAGATATAAAAACTGCAAGAAAAGTTAGCTGATAGCAACTGACTTTTTGAAAAATTATTTGGTTTACCAATTACTGCTAGAAAATTGTCAGATGATTTCATCTGCAAATTCAACCGGTTTAAAACCGATTATCACATTAATTGATTTTCATATTAAAATCATAATAAAAATTATATTATATTAGGTATAAAATGATTAAATACATACTTTCAAGATTTTAATGTGAAAGTTTTACGTTTTCTTTACGTATTTTCGATTCACATTTTTTTTTTCAAATCTTAGCGCATTTTCTTATTGTACAAACTACAACAATTGCTCTATAATGTGGTGTCGCCATTTTGACGTTCCAATTGCTTTTACAGTATATAATTTATTTACAATTTATATACGTCTATTCCGCTTAATCGGGACACATCGGGACTTGTGCAATTTTTCGCGATTAAGCGGCTGGCCCAATTATCCGAAGTTCCACAAAAAGTAAATTTTAAAAGTAGGATTAGTAATTTTTAATGTATTTTATTTCATAAATTGCACAACTCATATTTCATATTTCATAAATTGCACAACACATTTCATAAATTGCACAATTTCATAAATTTTAATACATACATATGTATTAAAAATTATATAAAATGGATGTATGTACCATGTACATTAATATTAATAATAATATTAATAAATGTATACATATACATAATAAATATGTAATATTTATGTACATATATGTAATACATTCTGTTAGAAAAATAAGGTTTAAACTTTAATTAAATTTTTTGAAGAAATTCGTCCAAAGAGGTTTGCCTTTTGTTTTTGCTGGATTGTAGCTGAACAAAATCAGAGCACAAATTTAATGCTGACATGGGACTCCCGTCATTTCCATATTGTATAAAATAACACTGTAATCTGTCAACACATTGTTTTGCCTCACGATGAGTTACGACCACAGGTTCTTCATCATCATTGTCATCGGATTCCACCAATGTTTGATATTTTGATTTGATTGTTGCTACAATCGCGTCCTCACAAACGTCATTCTCATCATAACACAGTAAATTGTCGTCAATTGACGAAAATTCAATACCAATACCTGGTGAGATTTCATTTAATCCGTCGCTCTGCTCTGCAATCTCCATAGATTTGAAGCCGCAATAACCAAAACAATTTTGTATTGTGCTGGTTTTTACTGCTCGCCAACTGTCAGCTACAAACTATATTACCTGTAAAATAGTTATTTTGCTACTGATTTCCCTCGCTGTTGACGTACATGTAAGTATATTTTCATCGATGGATTCCAATATGTATTCGAACCGACGTAAAAAATCATTCTTTTTTTTTCTACTCTTTTTTATTATTTTTGTTTTATTTTTTAATTGTTTTTCTATGTTTACTATGATTAAACGAAATATTGTCCCGAAAAAGCGAAGTAAACTTGTGTTATTTGCTTGGTTTTGTTTCCGTTCTTTAGGATTTGTCCCAATTAAACGGCTGTCCCGATTGACCGGTGTCCCAATTAAGCGGAATTGTACCACTAATTTAGATATAATCGATTATATAATATAATATTAATACTAAATAACTAATGATTTTTTTAGAAATTGTTGATTAAAAATTAATATCGTAAAATGATTTCTATTTTCTTGCAGTTTTTGATCTTTTCGCCATCTACAGTCAAAAATAATAAATACTATCATCTGAAAAGTTGATGATAGCAACTGAATTTAATTTGTGTGTAATAGCACCATTAAACAGAATTGTATTCCGGAATTTGCATGTTCAAATGGTAATACTCAATTTACACTGAACGTAAACTGAGCTACTACAGAACTGAATTGAATTGAATAAAGTGAAGGAAAAAATCATCAGTTAAACATATTCATATTTTTTTATTTACGGTTTGTGGTCAAACGTTAAAAATAATAAAAGTTTAAATCGGTACATATTTGTTTGCGTCCATGGTATAACGAATTTTCATTTTACCATGGTTTGCGTCTAAATTTTCGATTTTAGTTATGGATTTTTTAAATGTCAAAAATTGCTTTTTTTGTTGTTTTGGCTCTATTTTTGATGATCTACTGAATAATAGACCAATTGGCTACAATTAATTCCTTCAGCAATTCACTCGATTGGAAAGCGGCTAAGATGTATAGGTGAAATAAAAGGTGTTTAGTTTGAGAACAGGGTGGTTGTTTTAAGTTTCAAAAAATTCAAACTTAGGGTTACTTTGAAATCAAATTGCAAGAGACCGAACGGCTTACGCGATATCACTGGTGCGGTTATATTGAGTAAAAAAGATGATTGATTAGAAAAAAACTATAAAAACAGTAAAATTTCCAAAATGTACATCCCAGATTAAAAATTTAAGTTTTATAATAATAACACAAACTCTTTCTTTATATTTTGACATATTTAAGGGTAAGGTTGGAACTTTAATATTGTGAAAAATTTTAAACTGCTTGATCTACTGCATCAGCGCCATCTTGAAAAATTTTATTCCGTAGTACATATTTTAATAGTAACAGTGTAAACAAAGGTTTCCTGTGTATTTTTTAGATTGACTGATAAGTCATTCCATTACCTTTCCAACACACATAAAACCGTTAATATAAAGTGAGCCGTTCTCTTGTAATTTTATTTCAAAGTTACCTGAGTTTGGATTTCAAGAAATGCTTCAGACCCTACTGTTCTCAAATTAAGCACTTTAAAAGGTTTTTAGAAACATGCGTATTTTTTACTACACCCATACTACTTGTACGCCAAGCTTGGAATCGATTGGACGTTCGCTGCTCGTCCAGATCACGAATTTCATCTAAATCTAAAACTAAAATTTTTTGACCTGAGATCTTTAAAAATTATTATTTATAGAACACACAACCGTTCACTTAAATTTTAGTATGTTTAAGGTATTTAGCCTCAATTTCCCCTGTATAATATTTCAAAACTAAAATCAACGTCACATTGTTCCCAAGAAAAAGAGTCAAAGCAAAAAAGTTATAAAAAATAATCGAAGCAAAACAATTAAATAAAAAAATTGCAAAAAATGATGTCAATCGCTTAGGATTTCTCGAGTTTTCTTTGTAAAGACATTATGAATTTACCTTGAATTATCGAAAAATTAATCAGAATTGTGTGTAAGGAATGCCTTCTGCAAAATCAGAATTAATTTCAATTAGACTACAATGATGTTAACAGTCTTAGTAGGAATGCGATATTGAAACAACCATTGATAAATTAGTTGTAAACAAAACGCTGTATCGTGAGCATAAAACCGTATAAATAGAAGTCGAGTCACTTTTAATTGTGAATAAAGTTTAATGTTGAGTTTTAAGAAATATTGAGTATTACTTTGAACGCTTCGTTGTTGAGGAATAAAATGTGTCACATGATCAAGGAATATACCACTAGATGGATTCGCGGCATTACATTGTAGTTCTGATCCTGCAGATTTTTTATATAAATTTGCTTTTTATCTTTTATTTTATTTTTATTTATTTCAACTTGTCATGAAATATTGGCCTGTCATATTTTATTGTGTTTTGTTTCAATAAAATGTATTGTGTAGTAGGAATTACAATGTGTCACAACAGCACACAAAAACCATTTAAGATCAAGATCGCACAACAACATGCGTTTTAAGGCGTTGATGAACGCAATTAATTTTAAAGGATATATAACTAAACAATAAATCGTATCACATATAAAATATGACAGGCCAATATTTTATCATAGGTAATTTCTATTACGCAACTTATTTTATACAACAACAACTGTTTTACACTGCTTCTTTTAGGAACTTTAAGATGTGATAGATACTTCAATTTTTACAGGTCGTTTCCATCAATAAAATACGGTCCTAGATCCCTGTGAAGTGTGAGGATGCCTTTTATGATTCTTAGATTGATTCTAAGCAACTTTAGGCACATTACTGGTCCCTTTTGGTTAAACATCCCAATTAATTTCTATAACTGTTTTAAGACCACGGTAATATACCATGCATTAGACAACTTCGTCAAAAATGCACCCCTCATCCTTTTGCATGACCTCCTCAAAAATATTCCGGGCTGACGACAGTGTTATTGCACCATTCCTTGCTAGTTTTCATTAACAACGAAAATCGCATGAGCCTATAACCAATTAGGTTCCCAATTGTTTTAGTTGTGATTATGCAAACACCTAGTGCCTTTTCGGGTGTCTAACTGTCCGACAAAGAAAATATGTTATTTCGATATTTTCTTCTCAAACTGAACTCTGGGAATTTTTCGACTGCACGAACTGTAAAGAATTAGGACTTTATTTCATAAAAATTAAAATTATAAACGGTAAAAACGGAACTATACAAACAAAAGGCCTACTGGGAGATCTCTTTTTTATCACAAATAATAGTTAAAAAAAAGAAGGCAGTCTTGAGGACTGCCGACAGAAGTGAAAACTTAAAACTGTGAAATAGCTGTGCTTTTTTGAATCTTCCAATTATTGTAGCATTGCAAATTAAAATTTCAGAATTTTTAAATTAAAATCATTAAAATTATTTTGTGTTTCACATCTATCAGCATTCCAAGCAACCAGTGGCGTAGCTAGCATGGGTGGCACCCGGGGCGGATATTGTGATGTCACCCAAGAATAAAAAACTGTCAATAATAATAAAAAGTCGATAAACGTAATTTATAATTTTATTTAACTAATACAAATGAGCATTATTATTAATAAGCTACATTGGGTCATTGTTGACCCATTTTACATCTTGAACTGACTTCAGTCTAGTTCGGAGCTCAACACTGAATCGGTCAAGACATTCCAACATGTCCTTTTTAAGTTGAGCTCTCAGTGTCATTCCAAAATCAGGGGAAACTCTCCAGCCATTCGTTTTTTACGTTTTTACGATGAATTTGGCTTTCCATTGGAATGTTATAGATTTTTTCGCAGCAAGATCTATTGCCTCTTCTACAATGTGACTTCGTTTTCTTCAATATAAAGACGAATTGACTCTATTTTTGTAACTAATTAATCAATATTCAAGCCCTTGCTTTGCAATCCCATCTGAGCACAATTTATTTCCCTTAGAATATCATTCCAAAACAAAAGATAGCAAAGAAACGTAAAATCACATACTGCATGGATAAGGTTCTGTGCAGCGCCTCTAACGTCTACATTTTCTTATTGATCACTTAACTTCTCAATTGCAGCCACAAACACATCAATACTTTTGGCCAATACTTTTACTGCAGCATAATGAGCACTCCAATGCGTTGTTAAGAGTCTTTTAACAGTTGCTTTGTTGTGTTTAACAAGCACTTCCCAGCGGCTAGTCGAAGCAGAAAAAAATGTAAAAATGGCTTCCACTGTTCCGAAAAACGTTACACAAGCTACATTTTGTGCAAATTAGTGTTTAGCACTGCCTGCCAAAAAAATAATTAATTTTCTTGTTAATATCGAAATGATAATAATTTAAACGAAACGAAAAAGACAGTAGCAGCAACTTTGAAAATCTGCATTAACGATCAATTTTTTAAAATTCGTAAAAAGAAATTTTTAAGATTTTTATGAATACATGAATAAAAAAACAATAATTTTAATGGTATTTAATAAAAATTAAAAAAAAAACTATAAAAAAATGTGTCACTCCAGGAATTGAACTTTCCACCTATATAAAACCTCAGTCGACCGCAATATCCATATTGCAATTTGAAACGTTACGAACGGATAGAGGTATTTTATATTTAAAAATATTTACATGATGCGTGAAAATGATAACTCGAATATATAAATTTTTCCCCATACAAAATTGCACAGCGCACCTAAAGAAGTTTTCACTTCTAAAAAAAACTAGATAAAGCCAAAGAAAATTTACTAACAGATATTATATAAATTGAAATAAAAAGTAAGCTTACATTAATAAGTATAACTTGATGGTACATATTGCCTGTGTGCTTGATAAAAACCGACGTTTCAATTATATTTAGTTGTTGTTGATTAAAAAAATGTAATAATGCCCGGTTAACATCTTCCGCTCAAGTACTGGCTATTGCACATGTTATTCAGATGCCAAATAAAATAAAAATTTAGCCATTCTTTTTGTTGTTTCCTGTTTTTTCCTTTCTCAAAACCTTACCAGTAGCCTTTTTGTATTAATAATTAACCGTAATATAATGAATTAAAGATTAAAGTATTTATATATAAGACTGACATTTTCTTTCTTATTCAGAAATTAAACAAAGAAAACTATAAACATTTGTTTTTATAGATAAATAATTTGATAATAGATTCGGTGAAATTTTATAAGATATCAACACAATTGAATATAACTTTATATTTATTTTACATTATTAAGCTTTACTTGACATAATTAAACTTTAACAACAAACAAAATCGATTACAACTTAACTATAGTTGATATAAATTTATATAATCTAGATCGAACATTTGATCGAGTATAAATAGTAAAATTCTCCAAATCTTGTTAATTTTTTTGTTATCACTTTCATCGTACATAAGTTAAACATTTCCCAACATCATCTCAACAAACAATTCTACTCAAGCGAAAAAACACTCTCCTCTACAACTACAGACAACCATTCTACTTTTAACCAAGCTACAGACCTACAATCAATTGAAAACGAAAATAAACGAAATAAAATTTAGGGGATTTTTACATTAAATTTTATTTCGTTTTCGAATTGATTGACAAATTGATTGTAGGTCTGTAGCATACTTTATAAATTCCACATAAACTCTGATCATTCATGTAGATAGAAACATGTATTATTAATGACGCAACAAAACAATTAAGCGTTAAAATGCTCAACATTGGATGATTAACCTGTAGCACACATAAATATTTTATGTTTGTTGAAATGTATTATTTTTATTTAAAGGCTGGAACAGAAATAAATAGCAAATCAATAGAGTATTTCTTTATATATGAATATTCTTATTTTAGAGTAATATTCGAAATAGGCCGTCATTACGTCATTACATTAACTTCAACACGAAATAGTTTATATCGTTTCAGAATATTCGTTTATCATTCCACCTCGGTTTATGAACAATCCAATTTATTGTTCAACATCGGCCCGTTTTTTCTATGGAAAAGGGACTGCCTAATATGCCGCTTAAGCCGGAGATTCTCTTTGAAAAATCGGGCCTGATTATCTTTGACGATGTTTGTTTATTTCTTATAACCTTCATACTGAATCCCGGGATGGTTTCCTTGATTATGGCTCTTAACTGGGAAAAGGATGATAACTGTCTTAAATTCAATGATGTGGTACTCATTGCCACTATTATGCAGATACTTTATGCAGTATATTCTTTAACTAATTTTTACTTACAAGTTCCAGTTTTCTGTTCCACACAACTGATCCATACGTAATGATTGATCTCACTTTTAATATACAAATCAACTTTGGGAAAGAGAATTTCTCCTAGATATTTCGTCGCTCAGTGGAATCCTATAGTAACAGTCTTCTAGTAACCTAGGCAAATATTAAAATCTCCGCTACTCTTCTGTTGTTTTCAAAACCACATACATCCAATTTATTGTAATGCTGTCAACATTTTTTCACTAAGAGATGCCAAAGCTAACCCTGCCTCTGTTTGGAAAGAGTTGTAGACGACTCCTTGCTATCCATTGTCTCTCTGATTTTCAAGTCAAGTTAAAGAACACGTAGGTGTTCGCGTTATTCGTGTTCTACGAAGTAACGCCTGTAACGATATAAACGGTTGACTTTAAACTTTTTCCTTCTTATTCTTGTTTATTGGAATGGTGTTAATCATTGAAACGCTACTCACCGCTACAACAGTACACCTTGCAATCAACGGTCTGACGATGAGATCCGCCTCTAGAACTGCTACTAATGCCTTCTTCACTTTCAAGGTTGAAATTTCACTACAACCTGTTATAGTGTTTTGATGTTCAGTTTTTTTTTCAGTTTGTTGCATTGGTTTTAGTTTAAACTCATTTTTCCCCACGATTATCATGGGAATTAACAGGTTTACTAATTAAGAGCTCTGATACCTCTAAAATGCAGCTTATACTATACGGTATGCGTTGCATGATATAACAGAATTAGCTAATTTGGGCTTTTCCGTACATCGATAGTCGATCTTCATGTATATGTTTCTAAACTGAAAGTGTAATTATAAATCATAGAGGATCGTAGAACCAGGTGAACACAAATATGCCCTTTGTTTTTGTGATGCGTTTGAAAAAACTTTACAATTTTAAAATTTTACTGAAATTATTTTCATAAAAGTTTCGTTTTGTATAGAAAATTACATGTTCCACCACAGAAAATCTCAGAGCAGCTTTTGTTTCTCCTGCTTCATCTATACTTAGCACTGCGATTAACCGTCAATTCGATGAAACACACAAATTGACAGAACAGTTAATAAATATTATTAACTATTTGCCAGTTATCCTGATTTCATACATTACGATGACTTCTATCTATCTCATTTGTTGTTTTAACAACTGATAACATTAAAATTGTTTATAGTGCGTGCACTCTTTACCATTTTCAAAACAACATTCAACTATATTTTCTAAGAACAAATTTTTTTATTAATAAAAAAAAAGTATTTTCTACACCAACTAACAAATATGTAGTTCCCCTATTTCAAATTTCACCACAAAAACATGATGATGGCCTTAGTTATCGAATGACCAAAAATTGCATTATTTTTTTGTTATTCAATCTATGGGAATTTTATTTTCTATTAAAGAGCGCAAAATCATTTTTCGATTGTTTATTTTATCATTATAACAATTTCAAGTAAGTGTTAAAATGAGATAGCTTGTTGTTTGTTTATTTTGGTTTTTTTCTTTAATATTGAGTTTAAGTAAGTGAGAAAGATATAAGAAAACTTGTTTAGGATAGATAAAGCACATGCGTGTACTAATCGATATTTTGTAGTGGAATTCATGTTTTTCGAACAAATAATAAAACAATTTTATTTTTTAATTTTTAAAGAGAAAAGGAAATGACAAACAAAAAGGAGAATTAAATGCCGTTAGGTATCTTATACCTGGAATAAAGTTGAACAGCTGCTATTTTTATTTATATTTGGTAGTTATTATTTTCAGCTTTAAAAATTGAAAAAATATTATATGAAGGTTAATTGATAAGTAGCTAGCTTGTGCATATTTGTTATGTGAGTTTCACACTGTACTTTTCTTACGGTCAAAATAGAAAACCTTTACATATTGGGTTGTTTTTCATGTCCGCGGGTCCAACCTCACTGATCACTGTTTAGAAATGTTGGTTGGATTCTGACCTGTTAGTGTGCTATTGTGTTTTGTTCAAGATGTAAGCGTTTGCTTTTTGAATTTAAACGCTGATGTAAATTAAATGATAATCTAGGTCCTAGAACAACAAGTAAGATTTAACATTTTCACCCAACTGCTGCGCCGGTATGCAGTAAATCCTGCGTTTCCATTAGTTCATTTTCATGCGAGAGACTTAACAAGTGGGTCTGAATGGATATTAACTGCAAGTATGATACTTGTAAGAGGGGACATTCATTTGAAATTCATCATCTCACTGGCTACATTAATCGAATCGGACTTTACATGGACAGAGCGACCAAGTTGACCCAAAATAAAACAAAGTATAATATACTTTAATAAGTGTTACTAGCGAAAGTATCCAGGAGTGACGTTGGTTACGTTAGACAAAAGCAAAGCAAAAAGTTTACGATCCATAAGGATCACCATAGGTTGCAACCCATTCCAATAGCCCAGTGTCGAACAATACCTGGATATCTAACAGCTTTTAGCTATAACTTTTGCCTTACAATCGTCTGCAGAATCTAAGATTGTGAAAATTCCATTTTTCTCGTGAGACTCACATCAATAAAAATAATATTATAAACAAATAATAAATAAAACATGAAATACTAACTAAATGAAGTTAACTTCCATAAAACTGGAAAAACTTTATATAAAACTACAGAAACTTTAAAAAGAAACTCGCAAATGTACTAAAATTTAAATAAATTACAATCCACACACACAGATGAATCTAACGTCGATAGAAAAGATGATGATCATACTGTAGCGCTGACTTAACCATTTCATAGGACTTCTGTAGAATTGATGTCTTCTCTGTGTATTTGAATGAACTCTGCTGTTTATGTTTTCAGCTGTACATGAATCTTAATCAACACTTTTGGTCAACATTACTTGAGCTTCTTTCTTTTATTGTTGAGTGTTGACCAAGAAAACATATTTCCTTTCTTTTCAACTTTTCGTTTTTGTTAAACTTTCAAAATTCTTATCATATCCTGACTTGTTAGACTGGATTATGTTTTTGGGAGTTGTTGTGCGCTGCATTTTTGTTGTTATTCGCTAGCAATATTACCATGCTTTTATTTCTTGACACTTTACGATGCAGTGTCAAGTTACATGTTCCAGCGACCAGCAGTTTTCTGAGCTCTGTTCTCAATATCTCAAACACCGAAACTTCCTACCAATAGTCATGAATCCTACGTGTTCTTTCTTTCCACTTACTTCTCTTTATACATAGAAGACGTCGATGCTTCTGTTTTCCAATTTTTTTGAACGATCGTGCAATGAGGCGCTCTTTGTCACACTGCAAATATTTGTTATCGTTTCTATCCCTGTGAATTAAACTCTCAATTCTAATGTTGATATAGGTATCTTTTTTGTTGAACAGAAAGGAGGGTTTACAGGTGGTCTGTGCCAGTTAACAAATGGAAGAAATGAAAAAAAATTGGAATGCTATTTTTATTCTTTTATGTGATATTTGCGGCAATTTTAATAGTGAATTATGGGTTTTTTATTGTTATTTGAAATGTGCTCTGGTTTGAAAATTCAATTCTTTTATTGAAGAACTTCGATAATTTGCGCTAATTTGAATTTCGTTGTAGATAGTTTGTTTACCGCATACAGTGATAATTTTGCTTCGATATTATGCTCCAGCATGGTGACCTCTGCTGGTGTTGTCTTATCGTTGATTATTTTTCCTCTCTACTAGTCTTTTGTCATATGTATTTCTATTATTTAAGTAATCTAATCCTTGGTGTTAATCGGTTTGCCTCGAACTCTCACTACTCAAAATCATTCTTAGGTTGTTCCTTAAAAAGAAATCTCATATATCGTGTGTATCTTGATGCATAAGATCTTTTCCTCGCATTGCCCATCTTACCTCTTTAACATGTTTTTGCTTGGTACTAGTAATAGACTGAATCACCTTCGTATACCTAGTAATTGCACAAGTGTTAACAACAAATCCTTTTTAATTTATGGTTCATTTGTTTACAATGCCATACCTCTTTAATTGAGATTAAGATTGCACCCCAAGGGAACTCGTTTTCGAATATTTTTGCCATCAAGATAATGAAATTGCATATTAAGCTAATTGTTAAGCATTGTTAAGATAATGGAATTGCATTTTAATTCAAAAGTGACAAAAGCACACAAACAGTGAATAATATGGAAAACCACATATAATGAAATGTGATTAGGTTAATTTAGGATACTCTATTTGTAAGTTTAGGATTATGATTCGGTTAGTGTCAATGGTTACCTTTGACATTTGGTTGTTCCTGTTTCTTGTTTTTGCCCCTGATTGAATAGCTGATATTTGGATTTCATAAGAATGCTGAATACTTAAGTTGGTTCTTTGTGTTATGAAGACTTGATACACGGCATCAATTGATTTTATAATATTTTTGATTTAATTTAAATAATAAGATTCTTATTCAAATATGTCTATAGTCTATACTACATATAAATAAATAAATAATCTGTCATCTTTTTCAATTATTATCCGGCTTGAAGGACCAATGTTTATAGTTGATAAAGTCTTTTATGCGTTTCACTTTTAATTTACAACATAATTTTTATATTCACTTTTTGTTGACTCAATAGCTAATAACATCACGTATATAAACATGGTAGTGGTTTATGCTCTAGTGAATTGTAAACGATAATGGAAGAAGAAATTATATTCACGTTTGTTTACAATTTATTAATAGAGGTAGGTTCGTTATTGTAGTATATGTGTTATTTCCTTATCAATTATTTTTGTAGGCTGTTAGTGTTCTGAATAATGCGGTGCCATCATATGTTGAATTCGTTATTGGAAGATCTTATGATATAACTTTCTTTGATTCTACAGTTTTAAATCGTTCATGGTCACTTCTTTTTTCCACATTTTGTTCTAACTGTTGAATTAAATTGTACATTTTATTAACTCTTTTATTGCAAGACGTAGATATTTGTAAAAGTTTATCATCCAAGCGTTTTTTATTTAGGGCATGTAGGAAGAGTGTGTGTTTCAGCAACACGATTTGTCTCTTACTAGACTACAACTATTTCTTGTTGGTTGTTGACATTAACAATTCCATTTTTCTAGCTTCCTCTTAAGATCTAATTCTCTTAGCTTACTAAATCAAACCATTTTAACAAGCCTCATTACCATTATCTTTAAGGTCTAAAATTCGCTCTAAAACTTAAGCACGTTATCGTTATATACTGTATCACCTTTGGTTTATAACTGTGTTGTTTTGAGTATATTGATCTGAAATATTTCAACCCTTTTAGAAAAATACAAATCAACCAATCTAAAATAATAGAAAAAAAAACAAAACAAAATTATTTAAAAATGTATGATTGTTTATTTTGTTTTTATCATTAATTTATTAATTAAAAGTATTTTTATTATTATTTTGAATGACACTTTTGTTTTTCTTATTTTATTTCTTACAATATTTATTAACACTCTTCATTTAGATCTCATTTTAATATGAACTATTACAAATAATTAATTACTAATCAAAAATGTTTATATGTATTAATTAATAACTTATTCAGACATTATAATATTGTAATCTTAATAAAAGTAATTTGTGTAAAACAAAAACAAAAATTTTTTAAAACTAATATAATTGACAAACGAAACTCATTAACAATATTGATGTAAAATTTTTCATTATATTTGTAAAAACCAAATTTACATTTTATTTTAATAATTTTGTAATAAGTTTTTATTTAAGTTCTAAATATATAAATTTGTAAATTTATCGTCGAATTTTTACTATATTTTTTTTGTATAGATTAATCCATATGGATAATGTTTAGGCGATAAATTTAATAAAGCCACCGTTTTAATTTCACAATAAATTTGTTTATTTGTAAATATAATATTTAAATATTGTTTTCAAATTAATAAATGTATTTATAGAATTTCCAATCGTTTAATTAAAATTGTAAAATAAAATCTAAAAATACAAAATATAATCACAGGCACTTATTTAATAGAAAAACTTAAAAACAATATTTATTTAATTTTAATAAAAAAAAAAATAAACAAAAAACTATTTAATCAAAAACATTTATTCACAAAGTTTTGTTTTAATTTTTATATTTTGAATTTGAAGTGCAAAGAGTGATATATCAAATATACAAGTACAGATGGCACTGTAAGTTTGTTTGACTGTAGAAAATTAAGTTTGTTTTTCTTTAAAGGTAATTGTGGGTCTAGAAAAGGAATTGAAATTCAAGCATGTCAAACATTTTTTTTGTGTGTGTGATTTAGTTTATGATTTTTTTCACTCTCTGGATTGGGGCATGTTTTTTTAATATAGTTTTTGATTTAGCTAAAGAGTTCGACACATACACCTCTTTACTAGTGATCATCATTTTTGTAAATACTATTTAAAATTATAGAACACATAATTAAATATTTTATTGTCCGCTTTAGGTAGCACATTAACCAATTTAATTAGTCGTTTTGAGGTATACCAAATTATAAAGCATGCGAAATATAACTCAGTCACATAAAATCATTAATGGAATTACCTTCTGTCACAAAAGAATCGCCTGTTAATTTAAGAAGCTTGCTTGACAATTTTCAATCTCATTTAATCTCAATGCATTGGGTGAACCCGTAAATTCTTGGTACTCAATTTTAATTTACGTTTTAACTAGTAAAATTAAGAGTCACGCATATGGAATTGGAAAAATCGTCTCCTGGTACTACTATGCCAAAGTTCGAATTTTTACTAACCTTTATGCGTGATCGTTGCCCGGTGCTAGAAGCTACAACCTCTAATAATCCTAGCATAAAACTTGAACAACCAAGCATTAACCAGACCTTATAGACAAAGAGTTTTAAGTAATTTTAATAAACCAGATTTTTTTAACTACTGTAGAGATGGTCACAAGATATATTCCTGTGAAAAATTTGTTGTTGAAGTTGTCCGTTCAAGAAAGAGAAAATTTTGTAAGAACAGAAAAACTATGTTTCAATTGTCTTCGTAAAGGACACAGTATAGTAATGAATGTAATGCTCTAGCATGTAGGAAATGTAAACGAAGACACAATATTTTATTGCATTTGGAAGCTGAACCACAAACGGAATCAATCGTAAGTCCAATAGAATCAATCACCCAAGTAAATTTTAATTCACTAAGTCTTCAAGATACATCAAATACGCAGATTTTATTGGGAACTGCTGTCATTAATATAAAAGATAATAATGGTGTTAAAAAAGAAGAAAGAGTATTGTTAGATTCGGGTTCGATGAATAATTTCATGACAGAAGAATTTGCTCGGTCTTTAGGTTTGTCATAAAAAAATGTAAACATTCCGTTGAAGGCTTTAATTTGATAGACATACCCATTAAGCACAAAATCGATACCGTGATATATTCCAAACATTCATAATATAGCGAACAATTAGAATTTTTAGTTGCACATCGTATTTGCGATGTACTTCCTATGTAGTATGTAAATCGTCAGCTTTTAAATATTTCACAAAACATAAAATTAGCTGATCCAGAATTTTATAAACCAGCCCAAAATCGATGTCTTAATAGGCGCTGAGTTGTACGGTGATTTATTTTGTGTTGGACAGATAAAGGTAAATAAATTTGAAGATAAGTTACAAAAAACAAAATTGGGTTGGATCATTTCTGGTAAACTTAATGCCCATAAACGTCAAACCCAATCATTTTGTAATGTATCCTTAACATCTTTCAAAAATCAAATGGAAATATTTATGAAGATGCATTTGTGGAAAAATTCTACCAGGACACAGTGAAACGCGATTTAGCTGGCCGGTATATTGTAAAACTGCCCTTTAACAAAAATAAACCTAATTTGGTCCAATCGTTTGAACTCGTAAAGATAAGATTTCTTGCTCTTGAATGCAAGCTACATAACAATCCAGAATTAAAAAGAGAATATTCTAATTGCATTAACGATTTTATTGACTTGGGCCACATGGTTGAAATTCCGTCTGGTAGTATGATGGTTAAAAATTATCTTCCTCATCATGCAGTGGTGAAAAATTCAAGTGTCACCAACAAATTAAGAGTTGTGTTTGACGGATCAGCAAAATCAACGGTCAGGGGTTTCATTAAATGACATTCTGTTTGTTGGTCCCAATATTAAAGAAGAGTTGTATTCAGTTTTAGTCAGGTTTCGAACACATCCCATAGTTTTGATAGCTGATATAGAAAAACATTATCGTATGTTTATGATGAAGATTGTTTATATCAAGTCATTCTATGGAGCAATAATCCTGATGAACCTTTGAGATCAAAGTAGTAATGTTTGGATCAAAGCCATCATCTACCTTTTTATCGGTTAGAACATTACACCAATTAGCTAAGGATGAATCTGAATCATTTCCTGTTGCATCCCAAGTTGTCAAAAGAGACTTTTATACTGATGATCTAATCATGGGTGCAAAATCAGTGTCAGAGGCTATTAAGCGGCGGAACGAAATACAAGAGTTGATGTGCCGTGGTGGGTTTAATCTAAGAAAATGGTCATCCAATAATGTGAACGTTCTAGAAGCATTACCACAAAGTTCAGAAAATATTAAGTTATTTTCAAATGACGCAATGATCATTAAGACATTGGGAATTGGATTCTAGAAATGATTTTATTTTATATTCATTTCGTAGCGAAAGTAATTTAAAAGTTAGCAAACGAACTATTTCACCCCAAAATTTCTCAACTTTTCGATCCAATCTAATTGGTTTGTTAGGTCCAATAATAGTCAAAGCCAAAATGATTATGAAAGAGTTATGGAAAATTGAGAAGTTGCATTGGGATGAATCGGTGCCAATTCACATTCATACGGCGCGGATTTCGTACAAGAAAATTTTAAATCATTTGACCAATATAAAATTTGAAAGAAACATAATTGTTAATGAACCTTATAATATACAAATCATGTATATATGGACCAAGTATATACTTACGCTCTCAAAATTTAAATAACGAAGTTGTGGCGAGCTAGCTTTAGATTATAATAAAGTGTTGGTTGCGATCAGCATTAATAAATTTTTAATATATCGATGTTAACGTTTAGCCAATTAAATCTAAAAAGTTCATGAAGTTACACGTTGTATATAATTATAAAAAATCTCCATTTTATATAATCCACTGTTGCGTAGATACTTTAAAAATAAATAAGTTAATGTGAAACACCCTTTAAAATGAAATGACAAACAACACAACAGACCCCAAAAATATAAGTCTAACACACACGCATCATGAATGCTCATGATAGCGCATTGTACTTTATAAAGTTAATTAAATATGTTTGTGTTCCCGAAAAGTAAGTGTTTTATTTTGATAACTTAATAAAAGATACATCATGGCGCAGTTGGTTAATGAATTTCTGTGAAAAATTAATCGGATTAAACGATCAAATCAAATTGGCTACTTGATGCTCTTGGGCCGAAGAAAACAAAAAATTACATCAAAATGGATATGAAAATACCTTCGTCTCTAACAATAACAGGTAATCTGGCGGAAAATTGGAAAAACTACTCTATATGCAATTTAAAATCTACTTTAAAGCAAGTGGTCATGATAAAAAAGATGCAGCTACACAAACTGCAATTTTTTAAAATATTGTTGGTGAAGACGCCATCGACATCTTTGAAACTTTTGATTTAGATGATACCCAACGTGAAAATTTAGATGACGTCATTAAAGCGTTTGAGAAATACTTTACGCAAAAACCAATATTTTATTTCAACGTCACATTTTTTATAATCGCTCACAAAAGGCATCATTTTACAAAATTTTGTCGTGCGAAAAATATAAATGAAGTAAATGTTGATGAGTACGATGAAACAGATTTGCAAATTAGTTCTATTACAGTAGCACACAAAAGTATTGATAGTTTAAATAACAAAGGGTGGTTTGAAAATGTAATTATAAATGATGTTTCTTTAAGTTTTAAAATTGACCCTGGTTCAGATTCGAGTTTAATGCCTATTAATTTTTTACCCAATTATTTTCCCAAAAAACCATTATATAACTGAACTAATTGTACGTGAAAAACATCTTAAATATTTTCATAGTGGTGCACTTGCTACTTTAAATGGGTTCAGAGAAACTTATTGGCCTGTAAATGGAAAAATTGTTGTTAAAAAGTGTTAAGCCACTGCATGAACTGTTTTAAAGCAAAGCCGTTGGAGAGTCAAAACTACTTAGTGGGAAATCTGCCCCAACATAGAGTGACACAATCAAGACCGTTTATAAAAGTTGGAATAGATTATTGTGGTCCATTTTTTGTAAAAGAAAAGAAATTAAGGAACAGAAACAAAGTCAAAGTGTACACATGTTTGTTTGTATGTTTTGCAACAAAGACTTGTCACATGGGATTTGTCAGTGATATGACAAGCGAAGCATTTTGAGCGGCTCTTAAAAGATTTTTTGCAAGAAGAGGGAAATCAGAAAATATATATTCAGATAATGGCTCAAATGTCGTTGGAGTCAATAATTGTGGCGATAAATACAACAAAATTAATTATAACAAACGAAATTTCTCTACGCATCGTATTGCGTTATATATATTTAAACTTAACGTAATTGTGTATCAGAAACATACAATTAAAATAGCAATTTGTTGGAAGGAATAGAAGTGTTGCCTGATAGCAAATACTGTCAATTTATCTCCATCTTACTAAAAACAAAGAATTACACTACACATTGTTTTTTTGAGAGATATTGACTCGCCATCTTGACAAAATAATATAAAAACTCTGTTTTTCTTATTCAGAAAAGTTCTTTTAACTCCTTTTTTAATAACAATAATTGTTCAAAAATTACATACTATTTTCATTTTGTTAAACAAAGTATGTATTAATTTTATTATATATAATACAAGTTATAAGTGACATATATATCGTCAATTGTTTCTTTTGTTGTCATACCGCACCTGAAAAGTCTGCTGATATTTAGTGATAATTCGACGAAAAAATATTTAAGTTTAAATTCGATAGCAACGAGAATTAAAGAATACAGTAAAATCATTACTATATTTGAAGTTCGACGAAGACTAAATCATAGTGATCAATCAAACAGAGCAATTTAATTCAATTGATTCATTACAGATCGGGATAATCTTAATTTAGAAATTGACAACATAAATAACGTAATTTTATTAGATTGCTCCAACACAACAACAGAACTCCAGTCGATTCCCGTTAGTAATTTTAAGGACACAATTCTGGATTCAAGATCAGATAATCAGAAAGATTCAAGTTCAGATAATAACAAATATACATCTCCACAGATATCTTCACAACAACTTTCAACATCACTAGCCGCCACACATCGCCTGAACACATACTACAACTAAAAACTGATTGAGTTAAACAAATTTTTACAATCAGAGAAACATAATAATATTGTTTCAGATTTTTTAGGTAATCAAAGCATAAATTGGCATTTTTTACCTGCTAAATCTCTCCATTTCGGAGATTTATGGGAGGCAGCTGTAAAATCTTATAAACACCATTTTTATAGGAATGTCGCGCACACATTGTTTTCATATGAAGAATTAAATACATTTGTCGTGGTATTAGAAGCCATATTAAATTCCCGTCCTTTAACTCGTCTATCATCCGATCCTAATGATCTCAAGGCTTTAACTCCAGCACATTTTTTTATTGGTGATTCGTTATTAAGTACGTCTAATCCAAGTCTTTCAAATATACCTGAAAACCGTTTATCAGCTTGGCAACATATATAAGCCATTAAAGGACATTTTTGGAAGAGATTGAGCAAAGAGTATTTAAATGAACTGACTGTAAGATCAAAATGGTAAAATAATACATCAGAAAATATTCCACTTGGAACCTTCGTTATTATTAAAGAAGAAAATATGCCGCCTCTTCACTGGGTAATGAGCAGGATTCATGAAACACATCCTGGTTCCGATGGAATAGACCGCGTGGTTACAGTGAAAACAACAAAGGGAATCTACAAACATTGTATCATATTGATTGCACCATTACCAATTTATTAAGTAGAATAAGCATTACTGTTTTCTAAAAAGAAAAAAATGAAAAATATTTTTAACTATATTTATGAACTAATAATTGATATAACCATTTTGTATTCATTTAACTAATTTTAATTTATATTGAACCTAGAACGTAAAAAGCGTAAAAATTAGTTTTTAACGCCAAATTAAGTCTTTAAAAATTTTAAATAATTATATTTTAATATACATATCATTAAAACATATTTATTTATTAAATATATTTTTATTTTGTTTTGCATCTTTTAAGATTAAAAAAGTTAGTAGTTAGTCAATAGTACCAATTTAGTACCAAAAATCGGTTATAATTTTGTAAACATTTGTTATAATTGGTGTGTGTCTAAGGATACACAAGTTTTAGTTACAGAATACCATTTTTACACAAAGTTGCTAAGCATTTTGGTGAAATTGACAATATTGTCGATTGACAAATATGTGTTCGGGAATAGGGCCCCTGACAAGAACAATATGGTTACTGTCAAAATCACAATTTTGCTTTATGTTTTGTTTGTTGACTTTTTTATACAAATTTCATCGATTGGCGTAAAAATTAATTTATAATGCAAAATTAAGTCTTTGATAATATTAAATAATCATATTTTTATATAAATATCATTAAAACATATTTATTTATTAAATATATTTTTATTTTATTTTGCATCTTTTAAAATTAAAAAAGTTAGTTGTCAAAAGTACGAATTTAGTACCAAAAATCTGTTATAATTTTGTAAAAATTTGTTATAATTGGTTTGTGTTTAAGGATACACAAATTTGAGTTACAGAATAACATTTTTATACAAAGTTGTTAAGCATTTTGATGAAATTGACAATATTGTCGATTGACAAATATGTGTTCGGGAATAGGGCATCAAACATATTTTTTGGGGCTTTTTATTTTTTGTAATATTTTTGTTTCTGTTTATTTTGTATTTTTGTTAATCCTCCTTTTATTACATCTACAATTTCTTTTCAAATAAACAAAAAATTAAACAATAGAAAAGGATAACAAAAGATGTTTGAATAATAATTTGAGAACTGAGGATGACGTAAGTCGAAATCGATATTCTATAAAATAAAAATAAAATCAAAATTGTTACTATAGGAAGTTTTTTATTATTATTAATTAAAACAGTAAAGAGTATATTTTAAATATTGCATTTTAATTCAAAAGTGACAAAAACACACAAACAGTGAATAATATGGAAAACCATAATAACACATATAAAAGATGTTTGTATCATAATTTTAGCATATTTTCTATTGGCGCCAATTATCAATTCAGTATTTTACATTTTGAAACACTTTCTTCTGCCACCTTAGGTTTAATTGTTGTTAAAAATGAAGTAATTAAAAAATAACGAACTTTTGAAATATATGAATTCACATAAAATTATCATTAAAATTCCACTACTGTTTGCTTTATTCATTGAAAAATGTATGACAATTACATTCGCCAGAAGCAGTCATAAAATAAAATATACATATAATGTAAATGGATCTAATCTATCAAGAGTTAATATTATTAGGGATTTGGGTGTTATGTTAGATAGTTCCTTGACATACAAACAGCATATCAACCAAATCTGCACAAGTGGGCATGCTATTCTCGGCTTTATTAAACGTAGAGCAAAAGAATTCAACGACATCACCTTGACAAAAACTTTGTACTGTTCATTAGTTCAATCAAAAATGGAATATGCTAGTATAATTTGGTCGCCTTATACCGAGTTATTCGCAAGCTCTATTGAATCGGTATAAAAACAATTCTTACTCTTTGCATTAAAACCTCTCGGTTTTACTGGATACAGACTGCCTAAATATGAAGAAAGACTTTTACTGCTGAATATGGTCTCACTAAAATCAAGACGTGAGCTTGCTTCTGCTGTATTTGGTTTCGACCTAGTCAGAGGTAATATAAGGTGTCCTGAATTGTGTGAAATGATGGTTCCCAATTGTCATACTTATAATACAAGACACAGGAGGCCTCTTATTGAAGAACTTCATAGACATGATTATTCTTTTTATAACCCACTTAACGAATGTATCAGAAATTTTAATAAGTATAGTGCTTTTTATGACTCTAATATGAGTAGGGATCAATTCAAGAATAAAATTCTAACTAAATTTAAAACTTTGAATTCCTCATAATTTAAATATAAATAAGATTATATAGTATTATAATTTAGGTTAGAAATTAAGATTAATTTAAGTTTAATTTAAATATGTACTGTCTTTATTTGACTGAATAAACTATTATTCATCTCTTTTACATAATTTGTTTTGTATAAGTATATTATTTGAATTTGTATTTGTTATTTTTTCTAATGTCATGTTCTTTGGCTTGATCGAAAAAGATTGATTTATTTAAGTTGCCAAAGAACAGCATCAAATAAATCAATCTACTTTAGTAAATGTAGTGGAAAATTGTTTTGACTTTTGTGTTCTGTCAGTTGTTATGTCAAAAAAGTTTTTGGTTATGTTTACATAATTGTTTTTTTAAAAAAATTTATTAAAAAACAAAAAAAATTTATTAATTTAACAATAAAAATTTATTAAAAAACAATTTAAAAATTTATTCAAAAACAATAATTAATTTAGCCATAAAACAAAATGTACCAATACGCTATAGTAGAAAGCGATTTATACACGCCTCAAAACGGGTATGTGCTATTAAAAAATCTTTCTAGTAAGTATACTACGTATCTAAAATAAAATATCAATTAATTAAAAATGTAATTATTAAATTTATCTTGTTGTGTAATGTATATATCAATTTCTTTTTATTGGTGGCGATATTATACAAGCAAGGGCCGAGGATATAGCGCAGTTGTGCCAAATTGATGGTGCGAAAGAAACAAACGGTAAAATTGTGCTTGATTAGTTTTTATATTACTAAATAAAATAAATGATTATTAGACCAGGAAACAATACCTTCAATTTTGGAGGACGAAACCCCTGCAGTGCAAGCATTACCAACAGTGGAAGGATTAGCAACAGTGGAAGGATTACCACCTGCAGTGCAATACTTACCACCTGCATCTGCAGACGTATCCTTTGGTATGTATATTCATTAGCTGAATAATCTTTTTATATTTTTGGTACTCTTAATTTTTTTCAGTAGATGAACGAACTGCCGTTAAATGGACCGACGAGCAAACAAGTTTTTTGCTTACAAGGTATTCGGAGAGTTTTTGCGATGTCGGTCCGATGAAGCGCTTCAGAACAAAAAAGCAATTGTGGCAGTTATTGACGACAGAGCTTAATAACAAATTCAACCTAGCATTAAGCTTTCTCCAGGTTGAAACGAGGCACAAATGCGTTATGAAACGCAAAAAAAAGCGATTCAGAATAACAAAACGATTGGGGCCATTTACATGGAAACAACGTTTGAAGTGGCAATACAGATAGAATAGCAATGATGGATGATTCCATAGCTCCTGAATATTTATTGGGGCCTTGACGTGAAGAAGGAAAAGATTCATTTTTAACACCTTTCACTTCAGTAGATTCCTACGTTACACCTTCTACTTCAGGTGGAAATGCCACCCCAATAAATATAACTCGGTCTAGAAAACGAGGCCGCGAAAATTACTTGTAAATTACATTACTTGTAACAACAAGTTAGATGAACAGGTTACAGTTAGTATTACACTAATTCTCAAGCGATTAAAACGTTTATTTTTAAAATTAGTTCTTATGAATTGTTATTAAATAAAATTTTATAAGTGTAATATTTTTGTGTTTTATTCACTGTGAACCATATTTTTTTTTTTTAATAAAATGTGTTGTGTAATAGGGTTTAGAATATGTGTCACAACAACACATAAATACCTTTTAAGACCTAGGTCTAGACCTGGGTCCCACAACAACTGGCGTTCTGAGGTGTAGATTAACGCTTTTTTTAAACATCTGTGGGTTGAAGCCACCTGAGACTAAGTGTTCCGGCAAACTATTCCATTTGTACGCAGTTCGGACAAAGAAGTCTCTCTGCGATCTGCCAGTATGACAGCGCGGGATCTTTACCGTTTCACTGGTTGCGGCAGCCGATTGCCGAGTGGAACGGGGGTAAGAATAAGTTTGAGGCATGATGCCGCTGATTTCATCTGAGCACTGCTGATGACGATATTTGTAAAAAACAACTAGGTCAGCAACAGTGCGACGATGTTGTAGGGAATCAAGTTTTGATGTCAAAGTTCGATCACCTACAATTCGTATAGCTCGCTTTTGAACAGAGTCCAAGAGGGCCAAGATGGAAACAGAGGCAGCACCCCAAACTTGACAGCAGTACTCCATACAGGGACGAATATAGGACTTATAAACATGGAGCAATTGGTATGGAGTGAAAAATTTTTTGCATCTATTTAGAAGGCCGAGTTTTTTAGACGCGCTTTTTGCCATCGCCATTACATGGTCGTTCCAGAGTAGGTCATTTGAAACTGTGACACCCAATAAACGAATGTTTTTACATTCACCTATTGGTTCATCACACATACTAAATAAAATATCTTTGGGGAACTCGGTCTTTAATCTGGAAACAATCAACAGCTGTGTTTTGGTGGAGTTGAAATTGACAAGGTTTTGGTCACCCCAGTCGGCGACTTTATTCAGGTTTTTGTTCACGTTTATGGCAGCGTCTCTCCGGGCAGGATTAATTCGTTCGTGCATTTTACCTTTTGTAGGAAGGGGCTCGAACGACTTGTGCAGAGTACTATCATCTGCAAAACTATTTATTGGGTTGCTGGTGATTTTCAACAATTCGTTGATATAAATCAAAAATAGGGTTGGGGACAATACTGAGCCTTGGGGTACACCAGCGTTAATTAGTTTAGACTCAGAAGAATATCCGTCTAAGGTTACCGAAATGTATCGGTCGGATAGAAAATTTTGAATCAGCTTCACAACATTGGGATGAAAACC
Organism: Diogma glabrata; assembly: GCA_963693315.1. Lineage (NCBI taxonomy): Eukaryota > Metazoa > Arthropoda > Insecta > Diptera > Cylindrotomidae > Diogma > Diogma glabrata. Next base: position 77,083,516 of record OY856186.1, on the reverse strand, counting down.
GTACGCAACGAGCTTGTTGATTAAGTTGGCATGCCAGACTCGATCGAATGCCTTGGAGATGTCTAAAGCGATAACGTATGTTTCACCACCTTTATCAAGTATGCTGTTCCAACAATGCGCTACATAGTTTAATAGATCGGTAGTTGATCTTTTGTTTCGAAAACCGTATTGGCTGTCGGATATTAAATGATTTTCTTCCAGAAATTTTGAAATATGTGTATTAATATAATGCTCATAGACTTTGGATAGGACCGATAGTAAAGCTATTGGCCTATAATTTGAGATATCGGATTTTGGTCCCTTTTTGGGGACGGGCTGGACATTTGCCAACTTCCAGCACGAGGGAAATATACCAGATTTGTAGGATTGGTAGAATATTTTAGTTAAAGTTGGTGCAAGTTCTTTGGAAAAGGTTTTTAAAATAATGGGTGGAATATTGTCCATTCCTGATGCTTTGTTGATGTTTAACCCCTTTAAAAGTTTAGCGACTATTTTGGGTTTGAAGTGAAGTTCATTCATATTAACTCCCGAAGACTGGATTTGGGGTATTTCTTTAGGAGTTTCCAAAACAGTGGAGTTCAGAGCAAAGCGTTCAGCGAACAAGTTAGCTTTTCTTGCGGGATCATTGACGATTAAATCACCATCAATAATAGGGGCAATAGAAAATTTTGTACCAGAATTTAAAGAATTAATGGCACTGTAGAAACTCTTGTCAGAAACAGACATAGACGTAAGTTTTGAGGCTTTCGCTCTGTCAATTTCGGACTTTTCGTTTGAGATAATCTGATTAGATATTTTGTTGACCTTTAGAAATTGGGATCGATTAGTGGGAGTTTTGTTATGAATCCAAATATTAAATGATCTACGTTTGTTTCTAAGTGCCGTTTTGGCAGCTTTCGAATACAAGTATTTTTGTTTGGGTTTTACTATGGAGAAAGGGACAAATTTATTGATAGCAAATTGGATGGTTTCTGTAAAGTTTTGAGCAGAAACATTTACATTGGAAACCATGGAAAAAATTTTGAAGACCACTCTTATCCATTTTTGAGTAGTGAAATATTTTACGGGGTTTGGGAGCTGTAGTTTTAAGTAAATCAGTTTTGATAACTGATGAGATTAAATAATGATCAGAATTTCCAATACTACCTTTCGCAACATCGACGAGGAGTGAAAATCGGGCTTTTAACAATTTGGAATAGGCCCTGAGACGCGGCAAAAATTTCTGCCAGTTTTCCACTATTGTCAACATCGTCGGTCGATTTGGAGAATTCCAACCATGATTTGTTGTGGACGTTGAAGTCACCGGTAACGATAACTTCACAATTAGGGGACTTTGCTCTAATCTCGTCCATAATTTTTGTCAGTATATATCGCGGTTTAAGAATTTTTTCTTTTAAAAATTCTACAATTGTATTTTTAAGAATAAATATTTTGTTAGTTTTTAAGGGCCGGTTGTACAATAGCAGTTTAAGCTAAAGCTTAGTAGAACCCGATAGGAGGTTGAGCTTGAGCTTAAATGACAATGGGTTGTACAAGTGAGATTATCTTTAAATTCTAAATCTTAAGTTCTAAAGCTTAAGTTAAGTTTTCTAGATTCATAGTCTACTGAAAAAGTCGTCTGTATCCAAGATGTGAGATGCGATTCTCAAGATTATTTTGCAAAATACTTGTCAGAATTATTATTCTTGTTGTTTTCCAACGAGATTGATTTGATAGTTTTTTTCGCAAAAAATTTAGGTTAGTTTCTTGAACCGCACTTGAACCAACAAACTTGGGCGCTCAACTTGAACCATGGCTTAAGCTCATACTCGCGACTAAACCGCAATTGTACAACGCGTAACTGAACAGAATTTCAGGTTTAACATAATTTCAGCTTGAACCTCGGCTGAACTGCAATTGTACAACCGGCCCTTAGTAGGAAAACCACTGGCAGAATTACTGGATTATATTGAAAATAACTTTTTTCTCCGATTGACAGCAAATATAAATTTTGCAGACTTATTTCAGTCAGCAAAGTGGCACTTTTCCTGCCTAGGCAGCAAAATAATTAGACTTCCTAAAAATAAACAGATATTTTTCCACGAATCTGGCAGAAATTTTTTAATTTGTCAAACTATAATTATTATGACATTTCCATAACAACTAATCCTTCCAATAATTGCGATTTTTTTTCTCATTTTCAAAATTTTGAATGCTTTTGAATGCTCGCTTCGCTCGGCTATGAACTATCAGCCGCGGCAGTCAATCTACTACTTTGCTGCCTAGTTAAACAAACAAATAACTATTTTAAACTTATACAGATGAAAAAATAAGTTTGAAGAATGAATTCGCTCGCAATCCGATTGCCCGTATTGGCGTAAGATAAGATTGGACCGAATAACGGCTCCTATTTTTAGAGGTTTCTCGTACCAGGCACAGTTAAATATTACCATAAGGCTTAATTTGTCGAATTACCATAAGGCTTAATTTGTCGAATTTGTTATCAATAGCAATATATTCAGACGGAAGCTATGCCATATGGGCAAACTTCAGAATTTGTTGCGCTAACAGTGTTAAAAAAGGAGTTTAGTTCGATAAATTTAAATAAAATAACCTTAAATTAAATTCTTGTGGTGTTTTAATCAAAAAACGATCTTTCGTATTTTGCAGCCATTTATACATACCACTTGTATTAATATTATCATTAATTTGTAGTTATATGTTTAAACTGTTTTTTAACACTTTTCATAAACATAATAAAGATTTTGTATTAAATTAAAATTACTATGGACCTGTGACGATGACTTCCAGTTCCAACAAAAAAATAAATAATCAAAAAATTACTTATACACTTGGTTGAATAAATTTGGTAAGAAAAAGTTGATTTCTTTTAATCAATGTAATTCATCCTAACAAAGTGTGTTTCCTGGTGGAAAAAGAGAAAAGTTTCCAAAAATTTATGTCGTTGATGATATAAAAAAAATAATGAAATGTAATGACTTCAGATTGGTTATAGCCTAGCCACGTCATTTTTTAATAAATGTAACGTCATTCTTTTTAGCACGTTGTCTTTAAGATAAAAAAAAACGCTCTTTTCTAATTCAATAAATATTATCTAATTAAGTTGTTATTAAGGTTTAACAATAAGGTGGTCAAGACCCAGCTGAGGAAGTTGTGTCAACACCAATCAGCATAAAGCATATGTCGCTCATTTAAAGTATTGAGCATCAGTATGAGTTTATTTCATCACCAGAGTTGGACACTGTCGAAGTGATGCGAGCGGCTTTGCGATATGAACGATTGTTTGCTCTATAGAAAGAGCTACATGAACTACATTTTGGTTTGATTGACAGTATGGAATATAGATGATCAAGCTGCAGATAAGTATGAAAAACTACTATACGATATCGAGGTAAGTTCGCCGAAAGATAGCCGAACCGAAATTGACTGTACAAGCTGACTGTATCGTTGTGGTCTAGCGCAGCAAGTGAAAGGCAACCTGTGACTGTGAAACTGTCAGTTCGTACACAAAATGAAAAGTTTCTACGATCGCTTTGCTGCTCCTGTTCGCAGCAACAAGGATATCTATCTGCGATAAAGTTTTCGTATTTAAAGAAATCCTTGATTGAAAAAACCGAAAGGAATTTTGGTGAATGGGAGCTGAAGGTGTTTTGAAAACTAAAAAATAACAGAATAATATTTTAACATTTTTGTTTTGTTTTAAAAATCAAATGATTTTTTTTATGCTTTGCTTGAAATAAATATTTTCTCTATTTAAAATTAATTTTTTTGTACATAAATGTCATTTAGGCGAACTCAAGATATACATATAAAATTAATTGTGTTTCCTAATAATGATTAATTAATAATTTTGAGATTTAACAACCAGCCTTAAACTTATTAATCGTGCAACTCGGGCAATTTGTTTTTTTTGCAAGTTTGGCATTTTTTTGTATAGGCTTTACCCTTTTGCTTTCTCTTCTGTTTTTGGCAGCCAAACAATCAACAAGTGGTTTTTTATAAATTATTATTTTTTTGGAAATTGATATTTTTTTGGCAAAGTTGGTGAGATAAACAAATTATTATACTTATATATTTTATATACAAAGCCTAAACGTTATATTATTATGAACATTATAAACAATTGATTGATTAGAAACAATTATAATAATAAATTAATCGTTTTATTAATAAACTTTTTTTTGAAAATATATTAAAAGATAAATTTGTGAATTATTATTTTATTCTTGAAACAATAAATAAATTATGAAAAACTATTAAAAAGAAATAAAAAAAAATTTATGTTTGTGTGTACATTTGCATTTTTGTATATATATGTATATTTATTTTTTCTTGTGCTTGAATTTGAACAGGGGTTTTTGTTGAATAGTACTCTTTAGTGATTTAGTGTTTTTCTCCACTCTACATAAAAATTAGTGTTCCATTTATGAAAGAAAACTTAATTTTTTTTTTGTGTGTTAAATTTTTTACTCTTGTTTTCGAAAGTGAATGCCAATTGTGATAAATTGCTTCATTTATTGGTCCTTCGAGCCGGATCTTAGCATCCTAAATCAATTTAATTGAATAATAAACTTGATTATTTTTCTATATAATATACGTGAAAGTGTGTTTTAATGCAAATGGCGGATATTTCCGGACTAGTTCAAAAACGTGGACAAGTTAGAGCGTCCCTAACAAATATTGGTAAATTTGCAAATAAAATCGACGCATCAATATTTACCGAGCAAATCGAAAGTCGATTGGAAAAATTAGAAATTTTATGGAAAGAATTTACCGTTTCCGATGACAAATTGATGTCCTTAGGTGAAGCATCGGCCTCAGAAGACTTCCATGAAAAGTTTTTCGATATCAAAGCATTACTCACAAGAGCTATGCGTGGTCGACACGCCACAACAGCAAACAACGATGAAACAATTGTTACTTTGAATACCAGCATCGATTCGCTATTGCAACAACAAAAATCGTTTTTTGAAGGATTTGCGGATTACTCAAAATCACAATTAGTAGACGTGCGGCTGCCACGAATCTCAATTGATCCTTTCTATGGAGAAATAGAAAAATGGCCAACGTTTAAAGATCTTTTTGTCGCTTCGGTTCACAATAATGATAACATCTCAAATGCACATAAATTTAAATTTCTAAAAGGTCTTTTGAAAGGTTCAGCTGAAAGGCTCTTAACTCACATTCCTGTTACAGACGCAAGTTATGTCGAAGCATGGGAAAAGTTGTGTCAACGTTTTGATAAAAAAAAGAACATCATAAATGCTCTTATACAGAACTTTATGAATCAATCATGCAAGAGAAGTTTATCGGCCAAAACTTTACGAGCCACTTGGGATATTTCAGACGAAGCTGTAAGCGCCCTTAAAGCATTGGGCCCAGAGAGTGAGTCAAGAGATCCTTGGCTTATATATATTTTGCTTCAAAAACTCGATTTGGATACACAAAAGCATTGGGCAGAACACTGTATAGAAAATGATTTTCCAAAATTTCAAGATTTTCTCGATTTCCTCGATCAACGTTGCAATGTTTTGGAGTCATGCCAAACGTCTGTCGCAAATACTATCTCTCATCGTCAACAACATACTACTGCCAATGTTCGTCATCAAAATTCACCACACAATTCAATTACCAAACCAAGGTTCAATTTTGCTCATGCGGCACAAATATCTCCAAACTTATGTTCTTTCTGCCAATCAAGCCATGCTCTCTTTCGTTGTTATCGCTTTCAACGTTTGGATCTTGAAGAGCGCAGAAAATTTATAGCCGATCAAAATCTTTGTTTAAACTACATGCGAAACGGCCACCAGTCAAATGCATGCCCATCAAAATTTAAATGTATCATTTGTGACCAGCCCCATCACACGACGCTGCACATTGATACAAACACCTCACATCTTCTCATTGCAGACGCCAACACGGCAGCACAAACGGATTCTTCAAATCCAAGTTCATCGAATATTGAGCTAATTTCATCGTTTACAACGTTAAATTTATCATCTCAAAAAGTTATTCATTCCATGGATACCGATGTTCAATACCAATCGTTGTTACCTACAGCATTAGTATATATTAAGGATTCATCAGGTTCACTACAACATGTCAGAGCAATGTTAGACTCTGGTTCTCAGTCTACATTTGTCACCGACAGCTGCGTTAAACGGCTTGGTCTTACACGTTCTCATTCAAGAATAATAGTCAGTGGCCTTGCTGGAACGCAAGCTGGAACTACTATGGGGGCAGTTAGCTTGGAGCTTATATCCAGATATAAATCAACAAACGCCATCACGGTAAGCGCACAGGTGCTTGCCCAACTAACTTCCAACATACCATCATTCAAAACAAAAATCTCCAATTTCAAGCATCTAAATGATCTTGAATTGGCAGGTCCATATTTTAATACACCAAAGCCAATCGACGTACTAATTGGTGCTGATATCTTCTTCCACTTATTATGCAACGAAAGATTAATCAAAGAAAACCTACCAATTGCGCAGCTTACCATATTTGGATGGGTTATATCTGGACCTCTTTCTAAGCCTCAAACAGAACAGTCTTCAACACAATCAACAATATGTAATTATGCAGATATAAATACTACTCTTCAAAGATTTTGGGAGCTGGAAGAAGTACCATCATTCCCACAACTATCTGAAGAAGAATTATCCTGCGAAAAATTATTCAAAGAAACACACCAAAGAGATAATGGTAGCCGATATATCGTCCAATTGCCTCTAGTAGAAAATGCAGAATTGGGAAATTCATTTTACGCAGCCAAAAGCAGACTTATCAGCATGGAAAGGCGTTTTAACAAAGATAACCTTTTACGCGATCTATACGTCGAATTTATGGATGAGTACATAAGTTTAGGACACATGGAATTAATTCCAGAGCATCAAATCAATTTACCATTCAACAGCATATTTTATTTACCTCATCACGCAGTACTAAAAATGTCTAGCAGCACTACCAAACTACGTGTGGTTTTTGATGGCTCGTGCAAAACTTCCAATGGGAAATCAATAAATGACAATTTACTATCTGGTCCAAATTTGCAGTCTGAACTGGTCAACATCTTACTTCGATTTCGAAAACATCCTCTGGCATTGACGGCGGATATGGAAAAGATGTACCGCCAAGTTTGGGTACACAATATTCACACAGATTTTCAGAGAATTCTATGGCGAAAAACACCTGATCAAAAGATAAATCATTATAGGTTAAAAACAGTAACTTATGGAACTAAACCGGCATCTTACCTAGCAGTTAGGTCCGTCCGTCAAGTTGTGATTGATCATGCTACATATTATCAAATGGAAGAATGTTCTGCACTTGAAGACTACTACGTAGACGATTTCCTATCTGGCTGTGAAAACTTGGAAGAAGCTGCTTGTATATACAATAAAATGATATCATTACTAAACGACGGCGGCTTTCGATTAAGAAAATGGATGTCAAATTCCAAGGCATTTTTAGACCAAGTACCAGTCGAGGATGGAAGACTATAAAATTCCAAATTTTACTACAATCACCGAATTTGTTTGCTTATTAAGTATTGTGCAAGAAAAGTTGGCAAAAGAACAAAATAAATGACGTGTCAGATATATGGTTGATACGGATATTCTGGAAGTATTTTGGGGTCCGTGAATGTACCAGTGGATTGTGGAAATAAAATTTTTTTCTTTGAATCATTTGAGCAACATAATTGGATGAACGATCTGCTGACCTAAGAGGACTTCAATCAACTTCATCAGAACAATATTTGCAAGTAATTTTTTTTCATATATATATTAATATTAATACATACGTAGTTTTTTGTGAAATGAAGGATTAGATTTGTTTTTTCATAAGAGATTCCCAAAATTTAGGATTCGTGTGGGGACAAATCGCATCCCGTGCATATTTTTTTTTATATATAGATATTAGTTAACAAAAGTTCAAATCTTATACGTGGCGCCGAAACAGGGACATTCTTATACGTGACGCCGAACCGTTTAGTTTGGTCTGAGTATCCTAGTGCGAAACAATTTTTTATATATATATATATAATTTGGCGCGAATTAAAATTTGTTTTTTGGTACAAACCGGGTTTGGGCGTTGGCAGACCGGTTTTGTTTCAAGGTCGTAATTTTGTGTAAAGTTTTGTGGGAAAGCCAGTTTTGGATTTTGGATTTTGAATATTTGTTTTTTGACATAAATATTTTGGATATTTGTCATTTTTTTTTGTTGAATTTTTTGATACGAACTATGTATACAATCAAGAGGATCTCCAGGAACAGGAGCTCTCACTTGAAAAGGAAGGAGAGGAGAAGGAGGGCGAAGGAGAGTCGCTTGGTCGTGGAGCTGGGACCTTCCTCGTCTAAGAGTACTCAAGTGGAGGAGCTGGTTGAGGAGGTTCCCATCTCACCGATCACGCGACAGGAAGAGGAGTGGTCTGGTCCGCAGGAGGCCCCTGTTCCTCATTGTATAATTAATTAAAATTAATTATTTTTAGTTTGGAAAAAAACCGTTTTGGGGTGGTAATTTTTTTCAGGGATTGTTTTTTATACCGCCAATGTACATATTGTATATAATGTACATATTTTTGTAAATATTTTTTTTTGTAAACATTAATGTACATATTTTTTTTGTACATATCTTCCAATGTACATAACGTATATATTGTACATAGTTAACAAAGGTCCAAATATAATACGTGGCTCCGTATCAGGGCCATTATAGTATATAATGTTATTCCTCCATCTTAAATTTTTGCATGCCACGCTTTGTTATGTTAAGAAACAGTGATGTTTGGAACATATAATATATAATATGAAGATTCTATTGAATACTAGTTACTAAACTAATATGCTTATGCAAAATTAAATCATTGGAACCGGTGCATTATATTTTCTTACAAAACTGACAACAACGGCTGAGTTGCAAGCGATGCAAGCAGTTGTGTTCACATGGCGTCCCGGTCGATCACTGGAATATGATGATTTGTGTTATTCTGCATGATCGTTTGCAAAAAAAAACAGACAGACAATGGGATTTGAACAGAACGTTCGAGATACCAACAGCATTAGAAATACTAGATTTTTTAGGCAAGCAAGCAGCTGCATTGGCGAACAAGCAGTGCATATAAAGGATGATCAACATGTGCTACATAAAAGTGAACGCGGCAATCGTCAACAGAGCATATGTAACAAGTAAAAGAAAAAATTATTAAAGTTTATATTAATGCGATAATGGGTTAATTTGTTTAAAACTTGTTTTATATACATAATTAAGGTACATAGAATCCGTTTAATTGATTTATAAGCTGTTGTAATTTTGTTTTGAAAGGGAGTTATTGATCAGTTTTATTATTGTTAAACTGTAACGGCCCTATTACGACCCTGAAACAAAAATCAAACATCAAAAATCGGATCAAGTACCTGTCTCTCATTTTTTATTATCATTATTATAAAATTCGATTTTCCATTTATAGTCATAACTTTATAATTGAAACTAAAGCATCGAAATTATCCGCAACAGTGCTAATCATTTTATACTGGTGACCCCGAGTGAGGAAAAACAAATGGAGTGAGGAAAAACAAATTAGGTGCTCTTTCAAACACCCCACTCGCTTGGGTGAAAAAAGAGTTTTTTAACCCTTTCCCACCCCAATCCCTTAAAAGCACAAACATATAATTATTTGAGACTTCGCTATAATTTTCGTTCAGGGTTTATCAAACTTCCTGTCTCTGTGAATTTTATCAAATTTTCCTGTCAATTAAGCTCCAAAGGGGGCCCGACCAACTGTTTGTGTCACTTTTTTGACAATAATTCAAAAACTATGCATTGTAAAATTCTAAAAAAATGACAATATTTTCTAGATTAGGTGCTCTTTCAAATTACATCCCACTTGACCTGGTTTTAAATGATGTTTTTACCCCTTATCATTCCCACTCCTTTAAAAAATATAGTTATGAGTATCTGTCACTTTTCTATATTTTTTATTAAAAACCTACTGATTTTTCTATCATTCCAAATATATTTGAAGATTTTCGATCAGTTAGGTTCGAAGCTAATCGATGTAAGAAAACACGAAGAAAACGTCATTATTCAAAATTATACGAAAAATGGTGAGGTGTAAAATTTCAAAATAAATTTTTAAGGAATACTGAAATGAAGCCCTTTCATATGATATCCTACTCGTCTCGATAAAAAAATGTATATTCTCAAATGCTTAATGCAGAGGGACGATGCTTCTGTGAAACAAACGAACACAATTTTATTTATTTTTAATCCGGCCATCTACTGTGGATAGTTAAGTCTTATAAGCACCTCAAATTTTAAGTTCATCGGATTAATGGTTCACGAGATAATCGAAATAATGCGAAAAACAAGTTGTACTCTCACCAATAGTGTTCCGTACGGAACCCTAATATACAAATAATGTAAAAAAAAGATTTGAATTTTGTTGTTAAATTGACATACAAACATTTGAAAAGATAGGCATGAAATTTATTTGTTTTAGTGGAGACACAAATAATTTAAAAAGGGAAGCGTGAATTTGGTTGAAATATAATATGCAAAATACTAACAACTGAGGCTAAGAAGATATGTAAATACGATAGTTAAATTCACATACCAGGAACTAGAAAGTAAACCAAAAAACACAAGGAAACACCGCAGACGAAGTGGTGGTTTTTGGTACTTTATTCCGATTATGCACGCACGGCACGATGACATGATGTGGCTCTTCGGAGGGAAGATTGTTAGATATGATTACCTTGTTGTTACCACCAACTCTTTGCCGTTCCTCCTCGATACACCTTATTACTTCATGCCGTTATATGTACACACTTATTCTTTGAGTTGATACGAATTGAAGTTTGCATCAAATTGGATACTAATTCTAAATTGTTAGGGCTATATTGCAAAAACAAGATAACATAAAATTAAATTACTTAACTCAATCATCCAATTTGTAGCCGCTGATGAGCTGTTCTAGTGACTTCTATTTTTACTAATCTTCTGATGAACGGTTAGAAATCGAACCGTGACTATAATAGCTAGTTAGGAATAGCTAGAAGCCCGGTTACGGCGCACATTCACCCACGATTTGTATTAGTGTCAGTTAACCGACCAATAATCGACGCTGACTTCCTTACAAAATTCAGTCTACTCGTTGATCTACAACCTACCTAAAACAAATCAATTCAGAAATTCGTCGGAATAGTGAGTTATTACCACCGATTTATTCCACGTTTTGCCGCATTTCTTTTGAATAAAAGACCAAAAACAAGTAAAAATTTCTTCTGACCAGATTTTGTTTGGGTTGTAAGACAACAAATATTTAACCCTGGAAAAGATCTCACGTTATAACTAAGTTAGGTGTAAGAAACCGAGCAAGGTCACCTGTGTTTACTAGGAAAGACAAACAAAAGCATTTCCCATATCAAGCATGCAATGGTGACCATAATCTATTCGAGTGTGAACGCTTTTTGGCACTAAGCTACAATAGTCGTTGGAATTTTGTTAGGAGACGAGAACTTTATCCGGTTTGTTTTAAGAAAGGTCAGGGCCAAGACCATTCTCCTGACCAGGGCGGCCAGGAGCATGGTTATTCTAAGTGTAGAATGTTATTCTACGTTGTTTTAGTACGTGTATAGGTCAAGTTGTGATCGAGTGATCCAGGGTATAACAGTAAACTTTGTCCACACTGCAAGGGCAGGTTGCCAATCCTGTCATGATCGTCAGTCGAATAGTAGAGCGGGCTCGTCGCGAGGTAGCAGAGTCGCAGACGATATCAGACAGGGAAAGAACAAGTCAAAACAAGCTTGACTAGATGCAGGAAGCAGAAAAAAAAGGAAAGAAGATAGACAGATACCACATCCCATTAAGAAAAGAGCAAATTTATTGATGAACGGTTGGGTGAATGAAAATCAAATTTATTCGTCTTATGTTATTTTGTAAATTCAGAAGCTGCGTTTTCCCCGCAGCAATGGTGAAACTGGAACAAGCTGGTGTCAGTTACGGACCGGTAAGAGCCCTCCTTGATACAAGAGTAAAGTTTAATATTGTATCTTTGGAATTAAATATAAGAAGTTAAAGGTTACGGTGTATACGTTAATTGGTATCGATGATGAACCTTTGGAAATTAAGCAAAAGGTTATTTTAAAGGTAAGACCATGGTACCGAAAGTTGTAAGGAAAAGATATTTTGGATATTACCACGAACCTGTAATTGGGGTCCAATTATGCTTGGTAAGCCAATTGCCTATGACAAAAATAGTCATCCAACAGAAAGGCCAGCAGAAAGTACAGGCATTATTAAGTGGAGATTATTTCGTAAGATCTGCCAGGTCAGTCGGTCCTAGCTCACAATTTAGATCGGACACTTGCAATAGAAATGGCAATTGGTATAGTCTTGTTTGGTTATCAAGAAGGCAAGGTATATGAGAACTTAGGGGACATCGCATCAATTTTCGTATTGCTAAAGTCGTTTTTTACGTTTCAAGTCATTTTATACGACAGATGTCACTTTAAATGACATTTTAGTCGCCTCAATTTTTCATGGGACAATAATTTTTTCAAACGTCTTTAAATTTTTTTTGGGAAATTAAAGGACGTAAAATGTAAGTTTTTTTTAGTTTTGGAGTTTTTTCGTTTCATAATTTTTAGTTTAAGCCGTGACCATTTTTATCGCCTTCAATAATACAAATTTTTAAGCGACGTGACATGGCCATAGTCATATCACCTTATGTGACACAACTTCAGTAATCGGGGTGTATGTTTGCTATCGAATATTTGGAAGATCAGCAAATGCGCAAGATATTAGAGCGGTTTTGGCAGCATGGTCAAATACAAAGGTATTCATGTTTTACTGATGAAGAACGCCAAGCTGAAGAACATTACGTGAACACATATTTTTATGATGGTACAGAACGCTTTGTCGTTAAACTACTATTAAAATGGAGTTGCCCGATTTAGGAAACTCGCTTGCGATTTCTCTTAATGCGATCTTGATTAATGTATCTAGAAAGAAAATATTAGAAAAAGACAGAGCTTCGCAGCATGTACACTGATATGTACATCTGTACACGAAAAGGTACACCTTGTTTATATTAAGCTCGCTCTGGAAAGGCCATTATTTGATGAGATGGTTTAAAGGTTAGCAAGAAACTATTTATGTACTATGTGTACCCCATTCTCTGCAAAGTCAGTTAAAAGTCAATTAAAAAGTATATTTGTATAATTTGGGGGTTGGCTAAAGAAATAGTATCCGATAACGATCTGCCATTTAATTATTTTGAATTCGAGGAATATATTGTCAGTCAATACTACAAATTTTGTCGAGATTTTTATATATGTAATTCATCATTCCAAAAGAAACCTGTCGTTTTATTCAACACATGAGAATTGACTTTGTTATATTTCGAGGAAAATTACAAAAACCTATTCAGATGATTTAATTAAATCCTAGCATTTTTGTGAACCTATAAAATTACATTTATAGAAACAAATTTTATAAAATTTCTTATCTTCTACATCCAAACTTAATTTTTTGTTTATTTTATGTAATAACATATATCACATAATTTATTAGTAATAAAATTGCACTTATTATATTCGCTCAATTCAAACAAAAATTACATTAACTTTGTTTTTTCAAAAATTATTAACATTACATCTAACTTATTTATTTATTTATAATATTTAATAATTGTGTAAAAAACGATATTCAAAAAAACTGAAATCAAATGATATTATTAAGACTCTTTTAAGAATTAAGAAAAATAACATATTTGATTAATTTAATAATAATATCTATTTATATAATAATTATATTTAACATAAATGTAATAAAACACAACACTAAGTAATAGTGAGTGAAGTTTGCCTTTTTCTTTTGTTTTTAATTGAAATAGAAATTCGTATAATATAATCAAGTCTAAAATAATTTTAATGTATTTAAGTTTAGCCTATTCTAAACGAAACAAAAAAAAATGGCAACGAAAACTTTTAAGCAGCCTTAATTTCTTTGTAGCAAAATATATAAATTTATATAATTTACTTTTTTAGCGTTTATTCTTTGTTTTTAAGGCACAATCAAAGAATTATAATTAATATATATTTTTAAATGTAAATATCTATCAAATATGCAAATATAGTTTTGTTTTGTAAAAAATTACTATCTTGAAATTTTAATATATTTAAGTATTTTAAGCTTTTTAATAATAATTGAGTAAGGCAATGTTGGACAACAATAAGTTAAAGAATTCTGTGATAATATACAAAAAAAAAGCAAAATATGACACATAATCTGTTTTTAGTAACTTTAATACTTCATAATACATGGAACATGATTAACCGAGCCGTTGGTGATGTTTAAGTTGATAAAAATTGATTTTTATTTTACAATTGAGATCATAATTTTTTCAATTAATATCATAGAATGTCAAAGGAACGAGGGTTGCTAAATTTTGATCGCCAAGGTTGACCTATGTCTTAAATTAGGAATATTAGATTATTCCTGAAAAAAATTAAATAGATCTCTAATTGGCCATTTTATTTGCATTTAGATATTTTTAAATCCTCAATTAGAAAAAAAAAAAAAATAAAAATTAGTTATATTTTTTTTTTCTAACAGTATAATAAATTTCAGAATGTTAAAAAACTTTTACACGGAACAGAAAATACAGTAAAGATTAGGAGAGAAATAAAATGACAAGGTGTTGTTTAATCTAATGACCAACTAGTGGAATTCGAACTCGGAGGACATAATCAAAAACATTTATGGTCCTTCGAGCCGGATCACCTAAAATAAAAGGAGAATTGTAGTTATTGCGTGTTTATTGATTACATGACCTCTACCACTATGGTATATCTGTCTATAAAATTATGTACTCAAAATGCAAGTATAACGTAAATACCAAGAGATTTTTGGTGTAAATTTTAAGCTATACAAACCAAATTGAAAGCAATGTTTTAAAGTTTATGACTTAGGTCCCACAACAACATGGGTTGATGCACGCACAATTTTTTTTAATAAAACAATTTAGTAATAAAGCAATAAAAAAATTTAGGAATTCCGCGTGACAAATTTTATTTCATAAAAAAAATAATAAGGGCGTTTAATATATTCACATTTTCCTCGGAATGCTTACAATCGACCACCAATTTAAGTTTAATCTTTTTAAATAAGGAGACTGAAAACACAAGCATCGAACTTTACCAAAATTTATGTAATTTTTGTAGTTTTTTTGTGCAATATACCTGTGTATTTGTACCAATGCAATTGTGTTGTGCCCTTGTATTATTAACGGTAACTGTCATTCCAACCAGAATGTAAGTTAAAGAACATTTAGAGCTGGGTAGGTACAGGTCGACCATATAATTCAGATCGTAAATAAAGTTTCAATATCAAAAGAAATACCGTAATATCAAAAACACACATACAAAGTAAAAAACTTTTCTGTGATTGGTCTATTTCAATGTGTAATCTATACACATAACATAAACAAGCAAGTGAAAATAAAATGGTTTTGTATACGTTTTGTATATGTTACTACCGCTAACCTATACTTACAATAAAGTTTCGCTCTCACTGTGTGAATTGATTACACTAACTCGGCGAACGGTTCTCGTAGCAATCAGTTAATTTTCGTACTCTGATCGTGAGTTAGGCAGTTACTTTAAATCTAACATAACTATTTTTTCAAGTGAGCAGTAATAAGTATTTTCTATTCCTCTTGCGCTTTTATAAATCAGGTAGGACTATAAATTGTTTTTATAATTTATTCATTGTACTCTAATATTTTTACCATTTTCGTTTCTAGAAAAAGAATTTGTTTGGATTTACTAGTACTGGTGACGGCTCCAGATTCGGTTTGTTTGCTTTGCAACAAAATATTGACAAACAGCCCTTTAGCACCGACAAAGCTACTGAGGCATTTGGAAAAACATCACCCAACAGATAAAGGCAAAGATATTTCTTTTTTAAAGGAAAACTTGAAAGCCATAGTAATTGCAAGAGTTTTATGGTAAAAAAATTCAAAACAGATAATCAAAAGATAACGGAAGCGTATAAACTATAAAGTATCTTACAGTATTATTCTAGCAGGCGAGGCACATGTTATTGGTGAATCACCTATTAAACCTTGCGTTCAATTTATTGTTTCCTGTATATTGGGCGAAGGTTATAGTAAACAAGTTGAAAGTGTGTCTCTTTCTAACAATACTGTAAAAAGGCGTATTAACGATATTGCCGATGATTTTAATAAAAAAATTGAAGATTTTCTTACATGTGAAAGTGTGAAAATGAACACCACGGGGGAAAATATAATATTCAACTGCATTGATAATTTTAAGACAACGCATACATTTAACTGGGGAAAATGTATTAAGTATTTAGCGATGGAGCAAAGGCAATAAAAGGACAAGTGCGTGGTGTTGTAGCACGGATTAAAAATGTTGCAAAAAACTGTAATAGTACTCATTCCATTCTTCACAGATATGCATTAGTAACAAAAAGGATTTCAGTGACATTTAAATCTGTTCTAGACGAAGCAGTGAATATTATTAATTTTATTAAAAGCAAACCATTGCAATCACGTATTTTTTACTTCTTCATACGGAAGTTAGATGGTCATCGCGTGGTAAAATTCTTGTGCTTTGAATTGCGAAAGGATCTGTTGGCGTATTTTGTTGGTTTTGGTTATAAATTTTAATTATCGGACAGACTAGATTATATGACTTGGCTATCTACACTTGCATACCTTGCTGATATTTTTGGAAAATGGAACGAATTATATTCTCTGCAAGGAAAACAAGTCAACATATTGCAAACAAAAGATAAATTGGTTGCCTTTTCAAGGAAAATACAATAATGGATTTCAGCAGTGGAGTCAAATAACTTCGACTGTAAAAATACAATATTGGTTTTCAGCAGTGGAGAAAATAACTTCCACTGTTTTCAGACGCTTAGTTATTTTCTCAAAGAATCTGAAGTGGATATAGATGTGGAAATCCGTGATGGTATAAAAACACATTTGTCCAGTTTACAGCAATCACTCAGTGATTACTTTCCAAACCTAGAAAATCAAGATAATTGCTGTGTACAAAATGCTTTCAAAATAAAAGAAAAACCAAAAGGATTTCATTCCACGGATTGTGAAAATTTGATTGAATTGAGTTCGGATACACAATCAAAAGACAAATTTAACAGTTTCATTAACAATTCTCTGGTCAGATGTATTCGATGAATATCCAAATTTTGCAGAAAAAAACATTTAGATTTATATGGAGACTCATAAATTGAGAACTTTTTTAAGAAATTAGTAGTATACTTTTATTTCTAGTACTTAAGTATACTTATTAGTACTTTTAATCATGGTGTCCACTATTTTTTCGAAACCAAATTCCCTGACTTTCCATGACTTTCCAGACCAAAAATATGAAAACTCCATGACTTTTTTAAAATAAAACTAATAATTTTGTAAACAAAAAACCTAAAATGTATAAATGTTTTGATTGAGTCGATGTTACATGACATGAAACATCCCGAGCAGAAATTAGTTAGGAAAAGCCTGAATATAGTCAGGGCCTGATCAGGGTTAGATAGGGCAAGCCCTATTAGGGCAATCTGATGAGGGCCTGTTCCGGACCTGAATTGAAATACCCTTTTAGGGCAAACCTTATTTGGATACATCTGGCCCTGATTTGATTTTTCGTATCTGACTCCTAGTTGGGCAATCTGATCAGGGCCTGATACAAAATGCCTTACTAGGGTTTGCCCTATTTAATTTTATATGGAAAACTTGATCAGTTCCTGATCCGTTTATCCCAATCAGGGCCTGATTAGGCAAAAGCGTTACACTCATGATCAGGGCCCTATCAAACTAGGGCTTACCTGATCAGGGCCGTATTCGGGCCTTAAGAAATTTCTGCTCGGGATGTTTTAATTCCAACAAAGAGATACAAAATATTTGAAATTCTGATAAATATTTAATTACATAAAAGACTTAGTTGTAGAACTACATATAGGTTTCCAGAACGATTTTTTGAATAGCGTGGTCAAATTGTAGAAGTCAATGCTTGTTCGATGCTTAATCTTTGTTTTTCCAGATGAGTTTTCCGCATCTGTTTCACTTGTTGACATGACATCTTCGACTATTCAAGAGTCGAAATAATGGATGGTGAACTAAACATGTTTGACTAATTAATAATAATAAACCGATTTACTAAAAACAACAGCATCCAAGTTCGACAAAATGTTTGACTTTTCAAAAATAGAAATCACTGGTTTTTGAAGTTTTTCCAAGGTTTCTCTTTCAATCATCATTGTTTTATACTGACCATAAAAACGATTTTGCTCAAAACTTTGCTGAAACCATTTAATTCGCGATTAATAAATTGGTTCCCTTTTCAATAGAAACTCCAACTAAAAATGTATTCGAAGGCGGCCAAATTGGCTTTTAGAAGCTAACGTAGATTATTTTGCATTTGAATATATAAAAAAATACTAATAAATAATAATCAAGCGGCCAATATTAAACAACGAACCGAAATCGGGCCCGTTTTAGCGAGCCAAACCTTGGTTAGTTAACTTCGGTTTTAGTCTGGGTCAGTTGTAAATGCCTAAACTGAATTAAGATTCAGCTTAATATATTGCGCATTATTCACCTGTCCAATGCCTTGTAAACATGTGAAAGTCATATTATGTTTATCATTTTTTATGAATGTTGCTAAAGAGTAACATTCATAAAAATAAAGATAAACATAAAAGTGTGGAAAGAGGTTGGATGCCACAACCTCTTTCCATGCATTTAAAGAATGCCTGGGGAAACAATTGGTTTAGTAGACCTGGTCCAAGTCTTATTTGCCAGACTTGGCCCCAGGACATCAGTCCAAACTTGGTTCAAGCTTGGGCCGTTTGAAAATGTTAGGCCTGGCCCGAACCACAAAATCTGTGGCGCGGGATTGGCCTAAGTTTTGTCCCTTAGCTCATTCTTGCCTGGGTTTCGAATATATCAATTTGAAAAGTGTTTACAGTGCCATTAATTCTTATTCTATTTGTACTATTTGTACTAAATCTTTTGACCGTCCTATCATTGAAAGCCTTTCTGGTTCGAAATGCTTTGCTTCAAACACCACTATTCTGAAAACTCCTGAATAAATACCCCAAATTCAGTCTTCATGAGTTTATTTGAAAGAATTTCGTTTCAAAATTCAAACCCAAAATTTTCAAAAAACTTCTTAAACATCAACAAAGCTGGACAACATCCAAATTATTATTCCGAGCAAAGTTTGAAAAGAACCTGCACTCACTTTAAGTAAAATGTTCTACAGATTTTATAAATGTATAGTATTTTTTTCTTTGTGCTAGAAGTCCAATATCAGTCGATCCACAAAAAAGGAACAAGATGTGATATTTCAAATCATTGATAGACCAACAGCTTTACTTCCAGTCCTATCCAAAATATTCAACTATTCATTCACATATATCAAATTTTTTGGAAGACAACCATTTGATATCTGATAGCTAATGCGGTTTATGAAACGAAACATACAGTAGTACAGCCGTACTACCGAACTTTGTATACTGTTGTTGGAACTGCATACTGGAAAAATATGGTGTACCCTACCCCTACGTTAGTGCGTTGATTTTTTTCTTTACACAAGGTTAGTGGATTAAAAATTTGAAGAATTTTTTGAAGGGTTTATTTGATCTTAAAAAGCTTGGTACTTAAATCACGTAAAATAATCCCAAAAAAGTGAAACTCTGTTGAAAAATCACGTTTCTAAAATCACATTTAGTTATATGTGAACAGTGTATAGGTGGCCAGAGGAATTTGCTATGATGGTACGAAACAATGTAGCAAGCTCGGGTAACTTTGATTTGATCTCCTTAGAAAAATGATCATTCATAAAGTATTTGTAGAATATTTCGAAATTTGCAACATTTACTAAGATGGCTTTTCTTTAAAGTCTAAATTAATTAAAGCTGGTGCACTTTAGCTCTAATTTTCCCCACTCTATTTTTAATTTATATAAACAAACTGTTGTAAATCCACAGTAACCCGATAAATAGTTTTGCAGATGGTAAAACTGCACAAATTATTGCTCACCCAATCTTCAAATGATAAAATCCATCGCTCCGCAGATATGCAGCACTAAAAGTAAACTAGTAGCTTAAAATTCTGATTGGGGTAATCAAAATTTGATCAAGTTTGATTCCAAAAAGACAACTATTTTTTCTAGTTTAAAAACTGAGTTTTCCAAAGATATTTCAACCAATATGTGTGGAGATTAAATACGTTAATGCGAAAGCATTAGTTTATTGGGAGTCACCATTACAGATGACTTACTATGAAATGTTCATTTAATAACAATAACAATGAGCAATGTGTAAAAAACTCGGCCTCCTTTATAAAAATTGAAAAATACTTCACTCCACATTATTGACTTAATATTTATAAGTCCTATATGCGTCCTTGTATGAAGTATTGCCGTCAAGTTTGGGCTGTCAAGCTGCATCTAATGGCTGTATTGGAGTCTGTTCAATGCATGATATACGATTTGTGCGTGATAGAAATTTAACAGCAAATCTTGATGCCCTTAAACTTCATCGCACTGTTGCTGATCTCGTTGTTTTTAATAAATACATATATTCTTTTGCCAGTTAGTTAGAGATCACAGCTGTCATAGCGACATAATGTAAAGAAATTTTTTGCATCATTGACGAAAAAATATTAATTTGAACGTTTACATAAAATTTAGAGTATCCAAAAATTTTAAAGAACTGACATTCAAAATATAACATTAGATAGATTGTATTATAAACTATGTCGCTTATAAAAATATTTTAAATACGTATAAAGGAGACATACATAAGTAAAATAAAGAATGCATGCAATATAATTTTTATTTTTATAAAAAAGTTTTTGTTAAAATAAAATTTTTCCAGAAAATAACAAAAATTCCATGACTTTCCATGACTTTCCCTGACCAAAATAAAATCCCCTGACTTTCCATGACTTTCCAGAATTCCATACCTGGTGGACACCATGTTAATATACCTAGGTCCAGCAAATTTTAGATTTGCACATGTTATCGTAAGAAATTTCAAGTTTCATTAAGGAACATAGGCTGATATTGTTACAAAACAACAAACGAAACAATTAAGTTCCAATTATATTCCAATAAATTAAACAAAGTTCTGACCTGATTTCTAACATTTGTTAAGTCCACCTGTTTTCACCCTTAATTAAATTAAACTAACTTGTATTTGCATTCTACCCTATAAACTCATACTAAATATGACAAGTTGCAGTTTCATTTACAATTTTCCTGTTTATTATGGCGCAGCAATTTAAATGAGGTCAATTATGTAAACTTGTTTTGGTGATATTGCGGATTATTTAATATTGCTATGTTGACACTCGAGAAGACAAAAGTCGACTAATGTCGGCTACAGTAGTACTAAGATAGTTAATAAGACTCGATGGTGAAATGCCAACTAAAACTTCGACAGTATGTGTACCTTCTTTGTAATTGAAATATGTGCATGTTCTGCAACTTAAACAACCAAATATTACTATTTTTATTTCAGTGCACTCTAATACTGTTATTGTATTAGGAAACTGTCCGAACATTTTGGCAAATTCTTTAGTTTTTCTTATCCAGTCTGCAACATTTGCTAAGAGATGCACACAATCGGTTAAATAATTTTTAGTACATTTTGAGGAAATATTAAATAGTATAGCGGTTTGTATATTGATCATGTTCGCGAAATATTGTTAATATTATTCGGTTTTTGACCTTATCAATAAGCAACACTTATAACCAACGGTTATGGCTTTGTTACGGTATGGCTAAAGTTGGCATTAGTCATAGAATTTAATTTTTCGTTCGTATCAATAAGGAATCGTAGATTATTAAGTTTTGTTAGTTCACTATTAATTTGAACAAATATGTCACGCTTGTTGTGAATGTCGAATTGAGAACCTATGCAGGATTAGTGTATGGGCGGCACAAATTTATCTTCCTTCCTGTTAGTGGTATAACTGTTTTCAAAATCATCTGTATATTTTCGGTAAATTTTCTGATGGAAAAGCATTTAGTGCTAGTGAAGCCCGTGGTAATGGAATGAGAATCTGTTCTTTCTTGCTTGCTACAAAGCACAAAGTTTTTAGGAAACTCTTTTGCCCAACTTTAGCGTATGTTGCCCTTCATTAAATGCTTTTCTATTTAGCATGATCTTACAAGGAATACGATGCATGGACACGGCGTCAGCATCATATGTTTTTCACTGTGCCTCAATAGCATCCCAAATATTTCAGTGTTTTACGATTATTTTCCATTTGGCTATTTAAAATCATAAAATTGCGATATTATAATAGTAAATAATAGTGTTGAAATTTACATTTTAATAAATAAATACACCAATTGTAGCACAATTTTAAGAAATATTAAATTGAATGCAGTTTAAATATTTTTTTTCAAAATTTTACTTCCGTTTCTAGTTTAACATAAAATTCGCTAGAGCACATGTTGCATGTCCTTATAACGCATTAGTAAATGTATTTATATAATTTATTCAAATAAAAGGTATGAGGTATATTTATACATGCTACCCCTCGTTAGTTTTTACTGTAAATTGTGTTAATTCTTAACCTAATTAAATTATTTGGGTACTAAAATGAGTAAACGACTAGCAGGAAATGATTACAGAAAGCAAAAAAATAGTTATAGAAATGACAAGCGCTCAACATTTGCAACCTACCTTTGACAGATTGGTTAAAAAAAATCGGTATATGAACAAATAACAGTCTAATAATTGCAATGGAAGATGATAACCCAACGGAATAAAGTATTTAAAGGTTACAGGAAAGAAAACCTCTCTCCAAGAAAAGACATGTGAAATTGGTTTCTCGATTTTCATCAAAATCGAAGCTACAAAAACATTTGATAACTTAATTGAAACGCAAGTGCTCCAAATTAATCGCAACAATCTGTTCCTGGCCAAAAGTAGATGACAATTTAAAATGTCATAGTATTGATCAAGGTAAAAATCCTGATCTTAATCAAAATGGCGGTGATAATGCTGGTAAACTTACAAAATCTTGGTCCACTAAAAAATTAAACAACGGCGAATATATTGACAGAACCTGGTTAATGTGGTACTGTAGTCCTAATTTTAAATCCAATAATTTTAGAACACAAAAATTCTTCCGAGCACAGAAAATGTTAGTTAGACTGGAAACAATTGAGAAAAGGACCAAATAGCGACCATTTAATAGATGACGAACTTCAAAAAGTTCTAAGGCTGTATTCTAAACCAAAACTTATTTGAAACTTATTTGTGGAGACTTACTTATTTGAAACTTATTTGTGGAGACTTACTTATTTGAATAAGTAACCTAAATAGGTGACTTATTTGAAATTTTTTTTTCATAGAAAAATCTAATTCGATTTGACAGTGTCAAATATTTTTATGTTTGTTTACAAAATAGTTTTAAGCAATAAAATTTCTTTTTCGATCCCTAATAAAATAATGTAGTAATTTAAAATGAAAAAACGAAGTTTTGTAAACTCTTTAATTGATCAAATTAAATAAATCGTTCTAATTAAATTTATTTTCGAATTTGCTTTTTGTTGCTGTCAAAATAAGAAAGCTAAATCATTTAGAATAGCTTTTAAATACTTATTTAAAATGGCGGTAAATAAGTAAGTCTACATAAATAAGTTTCAAATAAGTCGTCGTTTAGAAAACAGCCTAAGTATCGAAAAGGAAAACTGGCACAATTTTTTGAAATAATATATTAGACGTTATTTTGGTCTGTGCAAAAAATAATTTAGCCTTACGGGCAAAACGATAATATTTTATATCGATGATTATATTTTTCGGAATCGCGCAGGAGTTGTTTTTATTCTTTTCTCGATCATTCAAGAGATGGGAAGTTCTTAAGACTGTTCAAAAAATATCTCTTAAAAGTCAGTGTCAAAATCAAGAGGTGTTAAAGCTCTGAATTCTCAAATTATTGAAGTTTGTAATATATTGCAAGATATTGCAAAATCATCTTCCGACAAAGAGCTGCTAAAGTTTCATACCAATAATTTTTTAAAACAAATAGACTTTGTTTTTAATGTTTGACCTACTAGAATGGTATTTTTACAAACATTGATCGCGTGAACAATTTGTTACAACGGAAAACGATTTGTTTATTTACCGCTTTGGAACACAAAACTGACGAAAGTTTTAGTATTGCAATGTATCATTCAAATGCTCTTGGTCTTGAGTTTATGGATGCTTGAATAGATGCGGACTCTGAAGATGTTTATTATTATTATTAATATTATAGATAATGGAAAACAGCGAAGAATTTAGGTAACATTTATTAAGAAACCATAAACGAAAATGGGTTTATGTTGTGAGATTTTATGTTTAAGATATCAGGTTGCTGAGCATTTTGAATTAAACTTTCCAACAACTGCAGGGCTCCCGTTGTAATTCAGAATTAAAAAAATTAAAAAATTTAAAAGGTGTAAGATTATTTGACGTAGCCAGTAACGGAATTACAAATATATATTTTCCACAAAATGATTGATAACAAGGGAATTAAACGATCATTGAGCTAGAATTCGTATCAGGGATAGTTAAAAAGCCGGTTTTTTTCATTTTGACCTCTCCAGGTGGATAAAATCCGGTTTTATCCGGATAATATTAAAAAAGCCGGTTAATTTGTTTTTGTATAAACAAAAGATTTTTTTGTCATATTCGAAAAGCACACAGCACCATTTATTCATATAGTTTTTTATCTTCTAATAAATTAGATCTTTCTCTAGAGTCTAGAATCTAGATTATCTATCTTTTTAATTGCATAACAATTTAGTATATTTGAGGTCAATTATAAAATGTATCTGTTTGTCATAATCACTTCCTGAGAAATCACAATAAGAAAAAAAACATTTCTTTCATCTTTTGGGTAATAAAATTATATGAATTAATTTTATCCGGCTAAAATCCAGGATAAAATCCAGTGGATAAAAAAGGATAAAATCCAGATCCAGGATAAAATCCAGTGGATAAAATCGGTTAGGAGGAATCGCTGCCATCCCTGATTCGTATAAGTATAAGTAATTTAGGGAGAAGATGCAGTCAGCAATAACTCAGTTCAGGCATTCAATCCCAGTTTTTTAACAATAGAAATACCGATATTGTTGAAATTTCTACTGTAACAAACATTGGTATTGAATTCACTACTCATGACTTAAATTTAAATTTTAACAAACACATTTTTTACTGTTTTGTTGTTTACTGATGAAATAGTCAGAAATTTATTACTCCACTATCCGCATATTTGCGACTGCAGCAATTTGGATTTTCACTATATAAACCTTTTAAACCAAGGTAGGATGTAGGCTGTTTATTTTAGTACCTTCTGAACCTCAATTATTATTTTAAATTAAAAAGTTTGGAATTACGTTCATGGATGGATACCATACTAAACAGGGTCTGACCACACATCGAAGAAATGTAAAGAAATTTCACTACCGAAATAAGAGATTTCTAATCCAGAATTCGTCTGATGGGAATCTATCACTCAGCAGGATTTCGGTTACTGTTGAATCCTTGATCCCAGATATTCGTCTATTGAGCGCCAATTCAAAGGTTTCCTGAAATTCACGTAACCTAAAATGTGCCGGGAAAATAGAAAAAAACAGAGAAAAAAGGTCTTTTCGTTTTTAATTTTTATCTTACACAAAAATTTTTTTTTTCCACATAATTTGGTGGAAACGTACCTTATTATGTCTCTAATACGATGTAATTTTTTGGAATCAAAATATTTATTTTTAGGTTTGATTTTGATTTTAAACCAAAAACGTGACCTCATTTTCACACAAAAATTCACCTGTGCTGGAAACAGTTTTTTTTAAAAAAATCAGTAATCTTTATTTTGGTTGAAACGTCTACTTTTAGATGGTGTAAAAAAAGTGAACATTACCATAGAAAAAATTTGTATTTTTTAAGGATTTCAACGGTAATTTTAACAAATAATGAATATTTTTAAACAATCATTGAAAATAACTCTTTCAAGTTTATTAACTTTTTTCGCATTTCATGGAAAATGTTTCCGTGTTTATGTTATGTTATGTTTAAAAAGCTGTTTCCAGCACAGGAGAATTTTTGAGTGAAAATGCGACCCCTTTTTTGTTTTAAAATCAAAATCAAACCTAAAAATAAATATTTTGATTCCAAAAAATTACAGCGTATTAGGGACATAATAAGGTACGTTTTCACCAAATTATGTGAAAAAAAATTTTTTTTTTGTGGGAGGTAAAAATAAAAAATCGAAAAGACCTTTTTTCTCGGTTTTTTCTATTTTCACGGCAAATTTTAGGTTATGTGAAAAAATGGTTTATATAAAAGTTATAGACCTTTTTATTACCTACAACTTTCACTTTAAACTTTTTTCGATAGAAGGTCTAGTTACGCTGAAAATCGTGGAAAACCGTTTTCTACCCCTAAAAACTGAGCCCATTTCACCCTCGTAACTCGGATCACCTTTAATTTATGTTTCCTATCATTTGCGCAGTATTTTCTTCATTATTCAATAGTTTTCATGCTGTTACTAATTTTTTCCTCACAAAAAGCTATTTTCCACTGGTCTAGCAGTTAAATTATATTGTATAATTTTTTTTATGTTTGGTATTTTAGTATACCTTATCCAGTAACTGGTTAGTTATTAATCTTACAGTAAGTTGTTGGCGTGGCCTCTATGGTCACACCCCCAGCCCATTAGTTTGTTTTTATCTCAGTTGGTGTAACGATACATTGTCGAAAGATACCATCTTAAACCTAATTTATGATCCAACCCTATAATCGAGTTTAACTTTACGAGCTTGATCGTAAAAACGAAGAAAAAACTCAATTTTTTAAAATTAAAAATTAAAATATTTTGAGGCGATCCGACAGTTAAAATTCAATTTAGGCTGTTCCATTAGTGAATATTAAATTTTTGGATTTAGAGACAAAAAAATCTAGGATAAATTATCGGTCAAGAAAATTTTTAAGGAAATTGTAGAAAAAATTAAATTATTTAGTTAGTATAAAAACTACTACGAAAAGGTGTCGTAGCTTTAGATCTTTGTGCAGGCGCACTTAGAAGCATGAGGGATAATGTGCAGTTTGGTCATGAAAGGGACACGTAACATTTCGATAACAAGTATGAGATTTGTTATCATATATAAGGACCATACATCAGGGAACCGAGCCAATGCTGATTGTATAATGATAGGTATTATGATAGATTTTAGTTACGGAGCCCTCAATGAAGTGAACACGACAGTTCCCGCTGTCAGAGAATACTTAGAACGTTCTTTTATTTGGCTGATGTCTGCAGCAATATTGAAGCATTTGATGTTAGTGAACAGGAGTAACCCGTCTAGTTTACCATGGCAGGACAGAACGGAGCTATTACAGTTCCTGGAAAGTTCGCAAAAGCATCAGAAAATGTCGCTAGCTGCATGATTATCTGATACACAGCCGCAATGGATAATAATAAACCGATCAATGACTGTTGTTGCTAAGATCATAATAAGAATATCCTCCTCGAAAAGAGAAAATGTTAACGCAGCACATGCTGAAAAAATAACATCTGATATAGTGACGACTATGTAATCCGGATTAGACTATCGCAATGGATTACAGAAGATTCAGTAGAGAACCAATTTAGGACTTAGGTCCTTGGTGGATCACTTTTGCAAGCTCAAGGAAGAGCTCTCATCTCTTATAGAATATTATAGGCGGATATATGAGATTCCATTCTAACATCGATTGGCAAACCATTCAGCAATGGTATGAAGGAAGGCCCGTGGAATCGAATACCAAAAACAGATTAGAGATATGATAAACAATTATGAGACAAGGGTTGCAGTAGAACAGGCAGCCGAATTAGATAGACCATGCTTCGAAATGGTTCAAGTATTAACAACATTTGAGATATCATCAACGTGGGTATCTGGTAATAGTCTAGTTATCTGGGATGTAATCATTGAGAAAAATAGTGCGTCATATGATCAAGGAATATGCGACTCGCATAAAAGTAAAAAACAAAACAAAATCTTAGAATGTATGTTGTTGTGGGACCTAGGTCTTAAAAGGTTTATATGTGTTGTTTTGACACATATTGGAATTCCAACTACACCACATATTTTATAAAAAAAATATGAAGGTATTTTATTATCGCTGTACTAGTATACCCTTTTGTACACAATAATATACCGTTTTCAGTTAGTAAAGCTAAGTTCACGTAAGTATGTGAAACGATTAATTGAAAACAAATTACAAAACACAAAACACAAAGCTCGTTTGTTGCTTTTGATTTGTTTGTTTGGTGGTTTAAACATATTTTTTACCTTTTCAAAGTTGAATTGCTACTCCAGCAGTAAAAACAAAATTCGGACAATTTTTGCGTATACACAATATTATTCAGGAGTATAAAATACTTTCGTGTATATAAAATATTTCTTTGAATTTTTATCTGCTAGAATAAAACAAAATATTTTCCGGATAGGAGTTATAAAACCTACATTTTCAAGAAACATTCTAAAATAAAAGTTTTAAATATTACTTGACAAATAATGTCCATTATATGAGTATATTATATTTTGAGGATGTTTTTCTTTTAAATAGATAAAACTCACAGATAAGACAATACATCATGGTTACTTTTAAACAAAAATCCATGTACATAGAACTTCATTTTAATGTTTACAGATCTGTAATTACTTATTGTTTCCTT
This sequence comes from Diogma glabrata, assembly GCA_963693315.1. Lineage (NCBI taxonomy): Eukaryota > Metazoa > Arthropoda > Insecta > Diptera > Cylindrotomidae > Diogma > Diogma glabrata. Next base: position 77,054,736 of record OY856186.1, on the reverse strand, counting down.
TGAAATTCCATAAATGTAAACAAATGTATGTAAGATTAATCAACAATAGTTAAGAAATGCGATCAATAATTATTAAAAAAATCCATATGCCAATTTTCTAACGAGTCCTCAATTATCTGAGCTATACTCAAAATTAACCACAAACTTTATAGCCATTTAATGTATATTACATCCAATTTAAATTTAAAGGGCTTGAAGCAATTAAAGCTCAGTTACTATAATAAAATTAAAAGATAACCTAAATTTGGTTATATTCAATTAATTTTTCCTAATTTGATTCCTTTTATATTATTTTTGTTTAGTACAAATATCACACTTCTCATTTCAAATCTCAATTTGAATTATGCTAATACTTTATCCTGCAATGAGAACAATCAGGAACATTTGAAAAAGTTCTATAGGAAAGCTAGGATCTATAACCAAATTAACTATAAAAAAACAAAATTTATTTTTCAGCCTTATTAATTAATGAATAAAAAGTGTAGAGTGTGAAATGTAGCTGCACTAGGAAAAAATTAAGAATATTTATACTATATGAAATAAACCGAGTTCTTAAAATTACTTTACTATATTTGAGCATTCATTTCTATTTAATGGAAATAAGATAATTTAAATGTAGATTTTACAGAAAATTTTTATAATTTTAATTTTTGAGATCATTTTTGCTTTAAAACAAAACTTTTAATGAATTTTTTGTATCTAAAAAATTACTTACAAATATTCTTAATAAAATTTTTGATGAGTTTTATAAGCAAATCATATGAACAAATAATTTCGAATTGAATAACATAATATAAATTTTCTAATTTTCAGGCAAATCATCGTAATATTTATATCTAAAAACTTACTTTAACTTAAAACTTATACAAACCAAAAAATGTTTGTACTATTTTAGGATACAGAACTGATGGCGTTATGTGGTGAGCCCATTTGTGTCAGAACTTTATCTAACCATTGTAATGGACCGTGTAAATGAATTTCAATCCAACATGGTGTAGATGTGACATCCTGTCGATGATATTCCGCACCCCAACCTTTTACAAAACTCATACGTATTGTACACATTTTTGTGAGTTCATAAACTGCTTCAAAGCCGTGATTTACGGATTGTGATAACAATTGAGCGAATTCTTGGTTATTGAATATTTTAAGGGAACAACCAGGAGGAATTTTACACACTGTACTCGGATGAAACCCATGATGATGATTACAATTTCTACTTTGAACGAAAATTGCGGAATCGGATAAACATTCTGCGTAAACTTCCCCTCCAACATAATAAAGATGAACTCCTTTTCCAATATGCCGTCTTGTATTTTCTATTGTGCTATTTCGATTAACATTGCTCAATTGTCCTAAGCAAAATCGATCGGAATTATTTGAGGGATTTGTAAAGCCATCTACTATGATAGAATGTGAGTTGCAATGAAAGACTTCACCAACCCTGCAATTTAATTCATAGTATGCTATACTAGCCCAGTATGGAGGTTCTTGATAACTAACCGGTGCAACTTCTCCCATTTGTGAATCCATCCCAGTATCCGATGGATTATTTGAATTTGCATCTTCAGGAGGACTATAAGCAGGTGGTGGTGTTTCAGGTAATGATCCATACGGACTGGTTGGATTTGAATTAACCGAACCAGGACTGGAAACAGATGAAAGTGGACTATTCGGACTTAAATGAGAATTGAATCCTTGTGTTGAATAGCTTACATTATGTGGCATATTTGGTTCTGTCATTTGTTGAAATGGTAATAACGAATGTCCTGGCGCAAATTCAGAATGTCTTGGAACTAAAACAGGTGGTAAAACCGGACTTTCTACACGTTTGTAATGATATGGATTTATACAAACTTCTTTTTGTTTTGCACTGAAAGGGAACATACAAGATTCAACTGGTTTTAATTCGTGATGACTTTGTAAATCAGGCCATCGCCATACGCGACAATAAATTACATGAGGCAGTCCTTTGCGATGGGATACCTAGAAGTAAAATAGACACCATTTCAGCAAAATAATGTTTTCTCCTAAACTTGGTTGAAAATCTTTGGTTATGTAGTAAGAGAAGTTTGTAAATCTACCTGCAATCGACCATCTAGTGATCGTGGAATTGTTACACATTTTGAAGGTTGACCAGGGCATGATAACGCTCGTTCTAATTCTTCTATGGCACCTTTACGTTTTTTTAGTTTCTTGACTAAACTATCCACAGCCTTTTCAGCCCATTTTTCTTCTTCATCGCCTTGTTTCCAACCCAATAATTTTTTTACAGCCGGACTTGTAAATGAAAATAAGCTATTTAAACTTGACATTGTACTACTCGAAGAAGATTCATGATCATCTGTTTCCATTGTTTTTGGTTGTGGTGCAGGAAAACTGAAATCTAAACAAAATAACAGAAATTAATTAACTTTCGATAATCGTATACATACATAAAATAAAAGCATTGATTTATAAAATATAAAATTTGCTACTGAATAAATTTAAACATTATTTTAATATCATATAACTTTGGTATTTTCAATATTTCGAAAGTCTCTCTAATCAGCGTAAAAAAACCAAACTAAATAAAACAAAAAAAAAATTAATTTGGCGACATTGATTTTAAGACTTAAATTTCTAAGAATTTTAAAATCAACAAAACAAAAAAATCAATAAAAACCGTTGTTTGTTTTTTTAATTAACAATAAAATACGCATAAATTGAAGTGCAGTGAATGGAATTTCGACAAAATTTACTTTCATGGCTATACATATATTAATTTGGTGTTATAGAATAATAATAGTACAGAAACAAGATAAACCGTAAGTAGGAGAACAAAGGATTGAGCATCATAATCAAAAAAGTGGGTATCAAAATATACATGTTGTCACAAAGAAATTGTTTCAAGACCAAGACAATGGGTTTGAACATTAACTGGTTAAGAATTTTTATTCACTAGACTGAATAGATAGAAAGGTTCGAATGTAGCGAATGTAAGTTAAAATATATTATGTAAATTATGTGACTGGGTAGCAAGATCACTACTACAACCGCTATATTACCCTCTCCTCACGTTTCAGGAAAATGCTGAAGCATTTAGACAAGGTCCTTCGAAAGGAGCTGTAAGGGCAGGTTGTTGTTGTTGTAGCGACGCGTGGAGGTGATATTCTTCCGGCTCCAAGTCCAGGTTCAGGAACTCTGCTACTGCCCTTGGGCGGTACCACAGATCTTCCTTCGTCAGGTCGGTTGGTTTCTCTGGACAATTGAAAAGGTGGTTAGCATCATGTGGCGTGCCCTCACATATGGGAGACTTGTCAACAATTTCATGGTCAATTCTACTCATGTAGTTATTTAATATGCGTGACCAACCGGATCTTAACTGCGCTAGGATGGTTCTGGTGCTGCGTGGCAGTTTTACCTCTTCAGCAGTGACTTGTGGTGGTTTGCTATTAAGAACTCGATAAGGGCAGGTCAACCCTTATCGGTTCCATTGAAGACGTATTTGCAATTATGACTCTAGTAGTAAAGCAAGTTCGGAGAAGATCTACTAGGTCATTCAATAAGTCCGTAGGATGACACATAGATGGCGTTACTAGAATTTTTTCCATATGATTTTTATTTAGTACTAACCTTCAAACGATACGTGTATAAATTTGACAGCAATCTGACTATTTATTCGTGAGTTATAGCATTTTGTGTGAAGCAACTTTTGTTTTTGAAAAAAAAAATGGAAAAAAGTGAATTTCGAATTTTAATAAAGCATTGCTTTTTGATGAAAAAAAATACAGTGGAAACCAAACAATGGCTTGATAAACATTATCCAAACTCTGCTCCATCGAGACAAATGGTAGAGAAGTGGATGGCTGAATTTAAATGTGGTCGTACCAGCACAAAAGATGCAGAGCGCAGTGGACGCCCAAATGAGGCTGTTATTCCAGAAAACATAAAAAAAATCCACAAATTGGTTATGAACGATCGCAAATTGAAGGTGCACGGAATAGCTGACATTGTAAAGGTAGCAGATGGTAGTGTTTTTACCATTTTACATGAACATTTGGGTATGCGAAAGCTCTGTGCAAATTGGGTGCCGCGTGAGCTCACAGTCGACCAAAAACAACAACGAATCGATGCTTCGGAGGAGTCTTTGGCACTGTTAAACCGCAATAAAAGGGAATTCTATCGTAGATATGTGACAATAGATGAGACATGGCTTCACAATTACACACCAGAATCCAAAAGACAGTCAGCTGAGTGGACAGCAGTCGACGAATCGAATCCAAAGCGAGCAAAGATGCAACAGTCGGCCGGTAAGGTGATGGCGTCTGTATCTTGGGATACGAACGGAATAATATTCATCGACTATCTCCAAAAAGGAACCACCATCAACAGCGAGTATTACTGTGAACTTTTGGATCGATTGAAGGCTGAAATCGCAAAGAAACGGCCACATTTGCAAAAGAAAAAAGTGTTGTTTCACCAAGATAATGCACCGTGTCACAGATCGATGAAAACGATGGCAAAATTGAATGAATTGGGCTTTGAATTGCTTACCCACCCGCCATATTCTCCAGATTTAGCCCCCAGCGACTTTTTCCTGTTTTCAGATCTCAAGAGAATGCTTGCTGGAAAGAAATTTAAGTCCAATGATGAAGTAATCGCTGAAACTTAGGCCTATTTTGACGAGAAAGAGAAATCGTACTATAAAAGTGGTATAGAAAAGTTGGAAAATCGCTATACTCGTTGTATCGCCCTCGAAGGCAACTATGTTGAATAAAAAAATCGAGTTTTGTCAAAATGTTGTTTTTTTCTTACTTATCCTACGGACTTATTGAACGACCTGTTAAGACACAAATTGACCACCACGATCTTTCGTTATCTCGAGAGGAATCTTAAACCTCGGAATGTACTGCTCAACGACAATTTTACCAATAGCGATACTGTAGTATTCATATCTGAAATTGGGTACCGCACAGACCATCGAATAAACCAGTCAACGAATAGTGAAAATATATGGTTTACCTTCAAAAGGAGGAATGTGCTCAAATCTTCGCGATGACATTGGGAAATGGGCTACTTCAGAACGTATGTGGTAATGGACTTTTGATTTTTGACACGAATGGCGCGATACAAGATTTGGCCCGATTATTAATATCTTTGTTGAGGTTAGGCCAAAAATTCTTGATGAAAAAAGTTTGCGTGAACCCCTTACACCCGAATGAGAAAATGTGTGTAGTTTCTCAAAAACAATCTGTCCCATAGCAACGGGAACACATGGTCTATTCGTGCCAGCAAATTTTTCACAATATATGGAGAGATTAGGGAATTCGAATATGTCAATTTTGAATTAAGAGAACGATTTAAATCGGATAGATGGTTTCCTAATTCGATGTCTGTGACTTGAGCAAGTTTGATTAAATCAATCCCGATGGACATCAGCTTAATAATATCTGGATCGTTAATTCGTGATAAACAATACGCGACCACGTTATCTTGCACGTTAACGTGCTGAAAATCTTTGTGAATTTAAAGATATAGCTGAAGTAGATCGTTTGGCGTGAACTACTTCTATCAGTTTTTGTGAAGAGTACCTAGGTCAGCGGCTTATGATCTGTGTAGATTGTAAACTCACGACCTTTTACAAAATAACGAAAACGTTTGATTGTAAGATAAATGGTAAGGAGTTCAGAGTCAAATGCGGAGTATTTGATTTCTGCAGGAGACAAATTTTAGAAAAGATAGCTAATGGGTTCCAACATCTTTTAGAATATTGTATTGTAATACTTTAGCTAACGCAATTTTAGCTTCAGCGAATGCAGATTTACAATATTCGGGCCTTTACTTTTGGCGGTATGAAGCGCTGCCAAGTGAGCGTGAATGGGTGATAACAGTTCGGTTAACTTTGGAATTACTCGATGGTGATTGTTGATCATTCCGGCAGATCCTGGAAGATCAACCTCGACTCCTGTTGCGACTCGGATTTTTTAAGCATCTGTTAAAAGTGCCAGGAGCACGTATGAGCTCTTCGAACCGAGAGATACGAGGTTCGATATTATAATAGACTAGAATGTTTGTAAAGATTGGTTCGTTTGATGTCGATTAAACTTGATTCCCATCAAACTGATACCTAGGTTAGCGTCGTGCATTCTGTCTGCTATCTCAACCAGTTTTTCTAGGATTTATTTTCCATCTAGAGCTATCACTCAGAAGGATCTGCATCACATTTAGAAGTTTCCAACGCCTTGATAAATTCAAAAGATTTTCGCTGACATTTCGTCGCCTACCAGTGATGTCGTCGTCCTGTACGCCTCTGAGAGATTTGCGTCCCCTAATGCAATCTTCGATAAAAGTACTTAAGACGTTTGTTAATTGATGGTGAGCATCGGCTCGCCTTTTTATCGTTGAATACATATTCTCTTCAGATTCACATATTCTCTTCAAAAAATATCAAATAAAATCTAGAATTTAAGCCGGTGATAGTGGTCATCTCTACTAGCTGTCTTACAAAATCTTAGATTACACAGTCATTCGTTGAATATTAACATAGTTAGAGTATGAAAATTTCAAAACAGCAAAATTGTTTTCGTATAGTAAAAATCAGAAAGAAATACATACAAAGAATTACACTAGAATTCAAAATTGCCAACGGATTTGAATCACGGCACTGATGAGGAAGGCTCGAAATCTAGTCTGAAACACGAAAAGGCGAAAGTTTTTCTGATAAAAATCCAAATTATACTTTCGAATTGAAAATTCACAAGATTTCGTTACTTCAGTTTAATTGCTCACAAAAATCCCTAATAATTCAAAATCTATTCAAAATTCAAGTGAATTATAATTCTCAACAATACATTATCAAATAGCTCAAATTGTAGGCATGCTTTGGTGCAAGATTAAGTCGTCTTAAATCAAAGTGAAGCTACTTTGATGAGATGTCTAAGTTTCCTTGTGGTGGATGGTGACTGGTGAACAAATCGGTCTTAAAATAAATTATGGCAATACTAAAAATCAACTCATGATTGATGGAATTATAAACAAGAACGTTTATTTGGATTTACTAAAACCGAATTCACCAAAAGTCGACTTTTGCTTTCCCTGTTATCCAAAAGCTTACCATTTTACAGTAAAAACCCGATTATCCGACATGCAATTCACAAGAAATATATTTTTCTTTAACTTTTAAATTATTTAAAATTTTAAAATTTTCTTATTATTTATTTCATTTACTTATTTTTGTATTTGTATAAAATATTATTTGCAATCAATGTTATAAACAATTTGAATTACACAAACAAAAATAAGTTTCTCGTATTTTATTTGAAAATATACTGACGAGAATCCTAACAAAATATTTATATGAAGTATAACATGAAATCGGCTTAAAATTTCATTACCACTCAATTATCCGGAATTTTTGATTCTCCTGCATGCTTTCATCCCCGAGCATTCCGGATAACTGGATTTTTACTGTATTAAGAATTGGATCATGAACATGAAATGCACATGAAGTTTTAGTCAATATAAATCTGGAAAACATGAAACAGAAATCGTTGATGTGTGTTAAATTATTTACTGTAATCGATAGATTGTTCAGGTTGTGACTATCTTTTTCATCATACATCAAGCTTCTAATAGAGTCAATTGGCGTTGAGACAAAACAGTAAGAATCAAATATCAATGCAAAACTTGGTACAATCCATTGTAAGTAGAACGAGTTGGATTGACCTTAAATATATGAAGTGGTCATGCTAAAATTATTATGGTTGGAATTTTTTTCGTTTGAGCGTATGTAAAACTTGACGTAATATTTTGGAAGTGGCACAGATCCGATGCGTTCAGTGGACCAATAGATATACATAAAAATATTATTTTAGCTTTCGATGTGTGGTAAACAATTCGTATGACTGATTTGCATTTGTAAAACTTTTCACAATCCATTGCATATGCAATATGATTTCGATTTATCGACGCACTTTAAAGTTGACACTCAACATTTATTCTGGGTTTTAATTTTATCTCTACCAAAAGAGATATTTTAAATATTTAGCATTAGAAACATTTAGCATTTTTAAGATTTACGCCGTGCTTTGGATGTGGAATGTTATCCAAATTGATAAATTTCTCCTACCACAAAAAGCAATTTTAGATGGATGAACCTGATATATGAATGTGAAATCCGAAATTGGCAAATACGCTAAATTTAGCGTAGTAGGAACTAGGAACACTAACTGTTGGAAATAACACGATATGAACAGTTCCTCTCGTTCTCGATATTAATATTTCATCTACTCCTGTAGTAGTCCAGAAAAGATTTTGATCATTTATTCCTTTGTATATGAATCGGTGTGCAAATTGTTAACAATGAAAAATTATTTATACAACAATTCGAACTTCGTGTAGTGGAAAAGCAAAAGGTTAAATAGCTAATTACTAATTAAAATGCAATAAAAATGCATTTTATTTGTAAATATGCAAAAAAAAAATGCAAAAAATGCTGACAAAATGCAAAATTTGCAATTTTTTATTTGCAAACAAAATGCAATAAAAGTCCAATTAAAATGCAAAAATAGCATTTTCATTGCGTTTTGTTCCAGTTCGAATTTCTAAGAGGTTGCTCTAGTTCTTTTATAGATGAGATTGCATATTGATAAAGTTTTCAGCAATTCTGAAATTTACTAAGTTTATTTATCGGGCACTTTCTAAGTTAAGCAAATGGGACGCACCCAAACAAACAAACATTTCCGATAATTCCAACACCCAAGGACTCCAAAATTAAAAAGACTACAATCTTCTTAAAAAAACTCAACCTCTTACCATAATTTTGAAAAATCGTATAAAAAAAGACGAAATTAAATTCAATGGATGTTTGAAAAGCGGAGGGATAGTTTTTTGATAAATTGAAACCATAAGGATTAGTTGTCGAATTTTATTACAATTTCGAATTTTGTTACAATTTAACCAATTTTACACCAAGCCAAGGTAAAATTACGTAATATTACCAAGTTAACCGTTAATTTTACCATGACCATGAGTAATATTGCCTTCACATCTGTAAGCACAGTTCGCCTAAAAACCCTTTCCAATAATGGAGACAGAAATAAAAGTTAAATTATGGAGTAACCGATAAGGAAAAGAACAGCCAAATAAGTTTAAGGTAGACCCTCTGTCTTAAAAAAATAATTGTCTTTGAGAGGGTTGAGCCATGTTTACATGGTGCGTCATATGGAGACGCAGAAACTATGGGATATGTCATCTGCAACTGCTCTGAAGTGTTATGGCTTTATAATTGATTTTAGAATTGACCGATTAAAGGTGCTTCAATAAAAAAAAATCCTTATAGTTTACGTGAAGGAAATTTCTATGGATTACTGATATTACAACACTATTTTCTACAAATCAATCTAAATTTTCATTCGCATTTGATTTGAACTCTGATGATTATAGACATATTCCTAACATGTTATAGTTATAGAAAATTATTTTCAAAAAAATTCCTGATTTTTGTTTATTATCTGAACGAGAATTATTTTGTTTTATTTCTGTTTGATTTATTTATGATCGATGGAGAATTTTTAAAATTACATAAATTTTTTTTAACTCATGTGCTGTGGGTGTTATAATCATAGCTATGTATAAACATATAAAAAAATATTTTTATCTTATTTTATTTACAAACAAAAAATGTATTATGGCGACAAGAAAATTATAAATATTTTAAAAAAAATTTGTCAAAATGTCCAATAATTCATAAAACAAAAACAAAAATTTGGTGTATAAAAAAGTGACAACATGTAAGAGATGAAAATTTATAGCACGGCCAAAATATTTATTCTACTAATAAAACTTTTGTGTTAAAATTTACCTATTCTTCAGTTATTATTTTAAAATTTAAATGATTTATTTTCTAAATTTTAGATGATTTTTAAAACATGTAAAATTTTGAGTATCGTTTTATTCAAAATGTGAATAGGAGTGTGTATGTCTTTGATAAGATTTATACAATGACAAGTAGTCTAATTATCACCTACACGATGGCTTGCTGGGATCAGATGAATCTGATCGATCATTACAACCCTTTTGCTAATAAAGGTTGTTAATAAATAAGCTCACTCAAAGCGTAGATAATGTTGTTGGGAGTTGGAGCAGAATCCGGTTGAATCTTTGTGACTGAACGGCAGAAAGCACTATTTATTAGTTATTAATGATTCTCGGATTAAAATGCTAGAATGCCTTTAAATTTTATGAAATTTAATTTAATAAAATGTTTTTTTAGTTTGTAGTTTCCAAGTGAAAAACGTAACATTGGTGATAGCGGTGGGATTTAATATTGTAAGGTGTTAATAATGTTTTTTTGTATGTATGTGTGGTTTTAAAGTTACTACACATTGGGTAAAACAACTAACAAATATCGAATTGAGACCACTATCATAGGCTGGAACAACATTGTTTGAAAGCTTTAAGTTCTAGCTCGAGGTAACAATAGATCAAAATAATTGGAGCCCTAAAACTCGTATTGCTGCATTGGTACTTGCGCTTAAGAGATAATATGCTGGAAACTTGGCGGTGCCATTAAACAACAAGAAATAATGTAGAAGATAGGAATGCATTGAAACGAAAATAGTACAGCGATCATGAACTTTATAGAGTCGAGCTAAACGGTCGCTAGAAGCGCAATGTAAATACAACAAGAATATTCCTCAGCAGCGAAGCGGCTTGTACAGCTGGCACACTCGAAAACGCCACCGTATGTGCGAAAAGATGGAGATCGGGGCGTTCATTGACAGTATCCAAGATCCAGAAACCGACATAACAATAATCTGTAATACCAATAGTTAACAAGGTTGGCATGATATATATCAATGATATATATCCGATATATATCATTGATATATATCACGATATTTATTCCTTGATATATATCATGATATTTATAAAACCATTAATTATTCCTACCTTAAAGTTAAAAACACTGTTAACAGTGTTAACACTGCTTGCAAAACGCATGTCTATCATAAAACAATATTTTTATTCAGGTTATTCCCCGAATTCGTTTCGAGTTATTTTTCCAAAAAAATTCCTAGAATTTCTTTCGTGTTATTTTTCAAAACACATCGAATGAATCTTTATTTCATTATTTCTTCAGTAGTTTATGAGTTGGTCGATATAAAATTTCAACGGATATTGTGTTGAGCTGTTAATAATATATCGTTAGTTTGTAGTTTATTGTTTGTTATAATAAAATTAAAATGCCAAAACGTAAACTGACTATTTGGAAATATTTTGAAGAGATTCAAAAGATCGGAAACACTGGAAAATGGGCGAAATGTAAAAACTGTAACAAAGAAATGCAAGGTATACCAACACGTTTGCATGATCATTTTGTTAAATGTCCAGGAAATCAAACCAGTGTTGAAGTTATAGGAAATGAAGCAAAAGGGTCGGATAGTGAAAATATTACTGCTAGTGACCTCTTAACCAGCCAGCAAGGTAAATAAATTTTAAATTTGACTAAAAAAGTAAATAAAATTTTGTTAATTTAGTAATAATTATTTAGTTAACCCAGTGTAGTGAATTTAAGTTTTTCGCATACAAATCTCAAAAAAGTGGTATTTTGTTTTGATATATACATGTATTGTTTTTATTTTAGTTGATCCTGGAAGAGATAAAATTGAGTTTACTGTAGGAAAAACCAAATTAGGTCTGCTTAATATACGTAAAGACACCGATGTTGTTTCAACGTCCCAAAAATACAAAGAGCAAATTGACATTCAAATGGGAAAATTTTTTTTCTCCACCAATACCCCATTTTCTCACATAGAACACGAAGAATTTCACAAATTATGTAACTTATTACGACCGGGTTATGTCCCTCCGAGTAGACGCCAGATTGGAGGACCTATTTTGAATAAAGTTTATTCCGAAACAATGGTTGAATGTAAAAATAAATATGATGGAGAAATTGTATCCATGTCTTTGGATGGATGGAGCAACATACACAACGAACCGATAATATGTACATCTTTTGTAACTCAGGCCGGTGAATCTGTACTTATTGATAGTGTTGATACATCTGGTAAACCTCATACATCAGAATATCTAAAAGAAATTGCTTTGGAATCAATCTCTAAGGCCATTAAAAAATTTGGAGTATCAGTACGAAGCATAGTTACAGATAATGCTAGTAATGTTACTAAAATGAGAAGATACGTAGAGGGTGAAAAGTGAAAACTTAATACAATATGGATGTTCAGCACATATATTAAACTTATTGGCATTGGACTTGGACAATTCTGCAGTTACTGGTCACATTTTACGTGTAATAAAATATTTTCGAAATAAACATTTACCTGCCGCACTTGCAAAGGAAACACTCGGAAAGAAACTTATTTTACCCCATGAAGTTCGTTGGAACACGATGACCGATGCTATCAAGTCATTCTTGGAAAATCGAGGTAACCTGGTTCAGTTATGCCAAGATCACAAAGATGACATAGATACTGACATAACTAAAATTGTAAATGATATAAATATTGTCATTAATGCTAAACATATGCTTAGTTGCCTAGAGCCAATAGCAGTCGCTTTAGACAGAGCGCAAAGAGATAAAACTACGATTGCTGTTGTAGTTGAAATTTGGCATAAACTGGAACTTGATCTTAAACTAAAGCAATCTTTAGAAGTTAAGAAACATTTTTATCGAAGGAGAGACATGGCTTTACATGCACCTCATTACCTAGCTAATATGCTTGACCATCGACTTTTGGGTAAACGTTTGAATAACGATAAAAAAGAAGCAGCATATAATTATTTAAATAAAGTGAACTCAGACTTCATTCCATTTGTAATGGCGCTTTTAGCTGAATCTACACCATTTCCGAAATATGTATTTGCTTCTCAGTTTAGAAATACAAAACCAATGGTGTGGTGGAAAGGAATTACAATTAATGATGGATCTTGGCCAAATAAACAAGACTTTTTAGCTTTATGTGAACAGCTGCTTAGTGCAGTTGCGACTACCGCATCTCTTGAGAGAACGTTTTCGTCATTTGGTCTTGTGCAATCAAAGCTACGTAATAGGATTGGAAACGAAAAAGCTGGCAAATTGACATTCTTATTTAAATACAAAAATCAGATAGAAAAAAATAGAAAAGAAAATATTGATTGGATTTGGGACAATTCTAACGTTTCTATTATACCACCTTTACCAGAAGAATCATCGCAACATTCTGAAGAGTCCGACGATAATTTACCATTAATAAGATGGTTAATATAAAATTTTTGGCACCATTCAGATATTCATAAGTTGATTAGTTTTTCGTTTAATATAATGTGCAAGTAAAGTTGTATTTTTTTTTTATTAGTTTCAGAATTTCTATTTATTTTTGGCGTTTGTAATAAAAGAATTTACCTAAATAGTTTCTTGTTTTTTTTGGCTACCATATATTGAATAATATTATAGTTAAATAAATTATTTAAAAATAAATATCATAAAGTGATATATATCGGATATATATCGGATATATATCGGATGATATGATATTTATATAAATATCATGATATTTGCCAACCTTGATAGTTTAAAATACTTTTCATTAAACAATCGCATATGCAAAGAAATGTGTGATGGCACAAAGCATATGTGTACCATCTGAAGAATGCAGAAAAGGAATATAGAGGGGAATACATCAGAGGTTATGTATCGGTACAGATGGAGAAGCGACATGCCATGCTGGGTATGTGACCAAGAAGGACAGGTTACAATAGTGAAGACAATTGACAAGCATAACATCGTCTTCTGTAAACAAAAAAGGAGCCAAAGAAAAGGAGCACACACGGTTTAAGAGCAGCAGTAGAAAATGCCTGTGCTAAATAGGTGGAAAATCAACCCATTAAAGATCGGTCTGTAAAGTATAAAAGTGAGGCGAATTTAGCTTACATTCGAAGAGATTCGTCTTCGATTTTGGACGTTAATAATGTTGAAATGAAACTACTGTTGAATGAACCCTAATATACAAATATTGAAAGCGATGAACAACAGCACAGGGAAATTCATAACCTTCATCCAAACTAATAAGTGAGAGGGAGAGGTTAAACAACGCAGACGATAAATTAACCGACGAAAGGTTAAAAGCAACAAAGTAGATATTCTGAGTAGTTTAAATAACAGGGACGAACAAGTTTAAGTGGAGGGTAATGTTACGATTTCACAGAATCTCAACAAAATACAAAACAAAATTGTACTCAACTTCAATTTACCCCATACAGGGTTTCAGTGGCAAAACAAAAATCATTTACGTCACTATTATCAAGCTTGTGATCTTAATTCTAAGAATGAAAATCGACACACAACACAATCAAATTCATTCAAACAATTACGACGTCAATTGATTCGATAAATTCTCTCTCTATATCAAATACAAAATGTATTAGTCTGAAATAGTCTAAACATTTATTCATTTTGCATAAACAAATTAAGTCTAAATTGGAATGCGATTCTGTTAACAGGGATAGAATTAAAAAACTACAAAATCCTGTATCAAATACAAGTAAAGCGAATTTAAACTGTAAATTTAACTGTATATTAAAAAAGATTTAAATAAACAGTTATTCTGGCAACTATCGCCTTTCATTCTACAATGGCCAATTTTACCCAAAGGTACTTCAACTCACCGTATTAGGACAACAAATTAAAAAAAAAAATGAAATCGGATAAGTAGTTTTCGTTGTCCTGAAAGCTGGTCGATCGCAGACAGACAGAAATTATTATGGTTTATTAAGAATCGTTATGACGCAAAACATCAAGAAGTGCACTCTTGCTTCGGAATAAAATCGTCAGAATTGCAATATTTCATACAAGTAACTATTACAAATTTTTAACTAATTGATTTGTAAGAAAAAAACTTCAAAATTTATTTATATATAAAATTAGAAGATAAGAAATATTTAAAATTGTTATGTTTAATTTAATTTTAGGAAAATATGTGGTAAACATATATAATCTTAGTTAAATAAAATTAAAATTGATTGAATTAATTGATTATAATTTAGTTAAACCAATTATCAATGAACATAGTTCAGTCACGTTCGCTCATATAGAGATCTTCATCGTTTGATAAACGTTTCAAAAAAAAAAATTAGAATGCTAATCAACCGTACTTTAGCCGCCACCATTTTTTTTTATCAAAATACATTTAAAGCTAATTTTTGTTTCTTATATGTGCAGTGTTATATGTGCAGTGACTTTGATTAAAAAGAAAGTACAGTGAAACTTCCATAATTCGAACCACCAAATGCCATCCGTTTTTGTTCGATTTAGGGAAATTTCGAAATAAAGAAACGATTTATAAAGAAAAACAAAATTAGAATTCGAAATATAAATACGATTTATAGAGAAATTCGAATTATAGAAGTTCGATTTATGGAAGTTTGACTGTAGCTTCAACTCAAGTTGCAGACAGTTTTTTAACTTGTTCAACCTTCACTAACCAGCATACATTCTTTATAATTTACTCTTATGACTGAAAAGTCATAACATAATAGATTGACATAATATTATAAACCTAAAATCTTAACACTAAAAAGTAAACTCTCTCTCTCTCTCTCTCTCTCTCTCTCTCTCTCTCTCTCTCTCTCTCTCTCT